>NMRA01001251.1:0-23776 GCA_002633005.1 Phoronis australis | reverse complement strand
TGTTCGTGAAAAAATTCCTCGTCACCACTGCTGTGAACAAGGTCTCCGTCACTCACACTGTGATACAGGTCACCGACTCCAGCCATTTTCAGCTTACAACACACTAAACAATCCCTAAATCCAACGCAGTTGAGTTCTCTACTAACCTATCTTGCCGCAGAATACTCGCTGATGGAAAGTGGTGGCGACAATTGGTGAAAAATAGCACAAAACAAAAGTAGAATAGAACAGATTCGCACAGTAAGCTCAACGCAAAACCAAGTGGCGGGAAGCGCTTGCCTCCTAAAACGTCACTTCCGGAAAAGCGGACGAGTAATTAATACAATTACGAAAAGCTGTAATTAAGTGAAAAATATGTCTAGGATAACCAACCAACCTTATTTTAGCTCAAAATGACATGGAAAAAGGTTGCCTTCGCCTTTAACGAAATGAAAGGTTCCAAGATTTTAGAATATTAAATAAATAATTTGTTGTGCTTCACTTTCTCATCTGCTTTTTACAGATCACATCACTGACAGAATGAAAGCCATCTTTAAGTCACTGCTGCCCCACCCCTGTTGTTTGCAGTCATTCCCGGGTCCCACCAAATGGTGGGTTACGCTCTTGTCTTCACAGATGAAGTCATTTCACTGCCAGCAGAGTCTTTGTAAAGCTGTACCATCAGTTTTGAGTCAAACTGAACACCTAAGTATAGTCTGTGACTATCTGCTGACAAGAGATAAAATTAGACCTGGAGACAAGGTAAAACTGATATGAAAAGTTTAGTTGACAAATGTTTACCATTAGTATGGTCATTTGAAAAGTTGTCAAAATATCTTCTCTTTCAAGTTAGCCTAATTGAATTTTATTTTTATTTTATATTTTTTAAGGGGTTAGCATTCATCTGTTAGGTCATTACACTGTTTACTTAATTTTGTTAACAGTCTGTCTGCAACAAAATTAATGGCTGTCAACGAAAATTCTTCTTCCATCAAGTTTTTTTTAGCAGTTTTAGGGAGCAGAGGGTCCAACGCCACCCACCCATCTCATATACATGATCACTTTGAGGAAATCTCTATTAACCGGAACATATCTAGGTCACGGGGTTGTTGTGTCGCGGTTTTGTGAATTCACTTGCCTGTTGACACACCGAGGTTATAAATAAGCTGGGCTAACATAATGCCAACTCGCCAAATGCAACCTGACAAAATTACTGGGTTGCCATCTTGGAAATGAGGTTTCCAAAGTCAAGAAAACACGTGAGTTGCTATAGCAACCTTACCCGTTTTCCTGTTTGACCAAAAAATGCTGCACAACTGTCCTTGCATGTTACAGCATACAGCATGGGGAAAGTAGTGCTGTCAGGTGTGTTTTAGGGTTTTGTGGCACCATCATTTGGCTCCTAACAAAAGCAGAGACCAGAAAACATTGTTTGAACTGGCATTGTGGTCATGGCTGTCAGTTTTGTCAGACCCTTCGAATTCCTTTTTATTTACTTTGTGTTGATTGGCGACTTAAGACTTTTACAAGGTCACCAAACAAAATCTGTGGTCATCAAATCAAGCCCTGATGAGGCTATGCCTATTCTCAAAATAGCTTCTATTAACAGCAAACGTCTGCTATAAAAATCCTAATATCACTGGTGAATGACACTCCCTTAAATTCAACCTACAAGAGTCCAGCCTTTTGTGCTTTGAGGCATTAAATTTTATTTGTATGCTCCTGTCTATGCTCATGTATAGCAGGAACTAAATGACAATCTACTCTAAATATAGTGCAGTAGTTGTACTCATTGACAACTTGTGAATGTGAAAACAAAAAAATATGCAAATAGGTAAACTTAGCACTAGTGACGTACCTTGGGGTCTCACATAGCCCGCATCATGCTGTGTTATTCCCCAACACCACGTCACGATACTTACTGGAAAAGGTTGAGGGATTTATCGCGGATCATTTTTGACACAAAACTCCTTCTTAAAAACATTTAGCAATTTTCACCATACTTTATTATTCACATTCTCGCTATGTGTTGTGTTTCTAACTAATTTGACCAAGCAATCACATAGATAAGGAATTAGCACGCAAAGTGCACTTTAAGTGCAGTTGCATGTTGTATCTCATCAAGCGTAATGGGTTTCTGTGATGATTTCCACACCTTTTCTTACAGAGCACTTTTACTTGAGCAGTTTATTTGTGTGGCACATGTTTCATTCGCCTGAGAACACTTGAATTTATTGATTTCCTTTCAAATCAATATCCGTGGGTTATTTCGGTTGCCTGTAAGGACAGGTTTAATTACGTGTGAACTATCATCAATAATTCTATGATTCGGATTTATTGATTCAACTCCTCCCCTCAGCCTGTTGTGTACAGAGTCCACACAAATACATATCATCTATCAAACAGCTCAGACTGCAAATATTTTTTTTATGCTAATTACATACACCAGAGGTAATCAGTGTTCAGTGGTGTATGCTGCCACATGTCCTTACCTGACCAGGTTGTGTACCCTGATGACGCACGTCTTCACCTCACCAGGGGTGTACACTGCCACTCATCCTTACCCCGTCTGGTTTTTATGTTGTTTTACCTCTTCCCTCTACCTGTGGTGTACACTGCTACACCTGTTCACCCCTCCAGGTGTCTACGCTGTCATACTTCCTCGTCTCTCCAGGGGTATACACTGTCACACGTCTCTCCCCACCAGGTGTGTACACTGCTACACCTTGTCACACCTACACCTCGTTACCCCACCGGGGGTTTACAGTGCCACACTTTACCCCACCAAGGGTGTACACCGCCACAAGTCTTTTCCCCACCAGGAGCATCCCATGTTCATTTATGAAATGTAACGTGTGCATTTTTGTTGGCTTAGAAAATCCCTGAATCTTCAGCTTTCATTAGCTAAAATGAGATCTATATTCATTGCCACAAAAATTGCTTTGCTTTAGGTAGTCAGTTATCATTTGGAGTAATTTGCATGTTGACCTACCATGCATGATCAACGAAGTGAAAACAGACGCCAGGCAATCTGTCAGCTGAGAACTGATTCGCCAAGGTTCACACAGTTTCTTAGCCGTAAGATCTGCCTCTGTTCCTGTTTTCGTTACCATTCGAAAATGTGATTTTTTTGTTCTGAATCCTTTTGCGTATATTTTGAAATCTGTGACCGAGATGTACATGATCTAAAGATGTTTCACTTTAAATCGCAGTACATTACAGAAGCCATTTCAGCGAGTCTTTGACAGGTCAGACAATCAACTGCCGATAAGCTCCGCCAATTGTTTAACCACTAGTTGGCAACAAGTGTTCTTACAACAAATGACAACATAATATTGTTAACTGTCAGATGGATTGCGAACATGAAAGATATTTCTTCTGAATCAGTAACCAGTCTTTTGATTTCCAAAATGGTAGGTTTAATGAGAAAACATTGGGTAGTTCAACACTTCTGATATTTTGACTTCCGTTGCGTTTATTCAGGTCATGCTTTCGGCATTTGCGTTCCGCAGTTTTGCCTATTTCTTTGCAATCAGTTCTCAGTTGTCATTTTCTACATATTAATATTTACTCAACTGGATGACTGAAAGTATTCATCGCATTATGAAACTTTGGTATTTAATGTTACAGTACATGTGACCTGTTTATTATTTGGCAATTGTCATTCCATTCATCTACCGTTGATAACAGCAAAAATACAAGCACAGCCCCAAAAATCGCTGTCGCGTTATATCCAGGTTCTAATTCATCCCCTTGCATACATGTGCATTCCCTAGTAAAATCGAACTCGGAGGAGTATGAGACACTTGTGCATTGCTCCATTGTCTGCCAGCAAAGCCAGGATTCGAACACATGTTTCTCAAATGGGAGTGCGGAGCTTAAACCACTGAGTTACACTGTCTCCTGTAACAGTGGAGTCGAGCTTCATTCATATCCCGCTTTAAAGAAATTGCTTTGTGATGTTGCTGAAGTGTATTTGACCTATAAGTGAATGCACCTATTTCAGGGTATAGATTTTACAAAACTCAGGAACATTGACCTCAATGTTGGCACTCTGGTATTACCCATAACTAGAGATATGCTGGTAATCTATTGACTGGTGAAGTCATTTAATTGGTTTTTACATATCTTTTGCAGCTAACAGAAGGCATGGTTGGACGTTTCGTAAGGATTCTAAACACCAACCTTGATGTATCAGAAATGAATAAGAAACTGGCAACTCTTTTGCAGCTTGGTATGTCACTCCAGTAAACATATCCTTAATCTCAGGCTCTAAAATTGTGCCTGAGGTGTCAATAATTTTTGATGGCCAAAATATTCATTCTTTGAGAATCTTTAATGGTCATTACAATATTGCTGAGTTTTTTGCTAAGGGAAATTGTGGTTTCCTCAAAATTGAATTTTTACCTTTTCTGGCAAACTTGTAAGTGTTGAAAATTGAATTATAACTTTTTTGGATATCACCTTTTTCTTGGTTGATGGTGCCTTGTGATTTTCCCAACTCATGACACAGCCAGTGTAAACATGCGGCATTTTTCAATTCGCAATTTCAGGGTTGGCAAACCCCTATAAACTAGAAGCATTTTGTGGGCAACGGAAATAGAATCCTAGCGTTATGAGGAAATATACAAGGTGGATTTTATGAGAGTAAAAGGCCTGGTTGGATTTTAGTATCTAGTGAGGATTAAATGTAGTTTTAAGTTAAATAATACTGTGTCAGTTGTCTTCCAGGGTGCCATCTTGATGAGATAGTTGAGAGGCCAGGGATATTATTGTTAGACGAACAAGACATCATCAGGGAAAAACTGACCACCATGGACTACACAAACAATACGTCCTTAGGTTCGTTATTTGAGGAAATGAAATTTTGCTCAGTATGAAATTTTCATACAATGTGTCTACTTTACAATGTCTCAAGAAATTTTGTTTTTTATTAAAATTAGACTCAAGATGTGTGGTGATTTGTCATTTTTTTGTTTTTTGTCTTTTTCGGAGATCTAACTCGACAGTTTTTTGCCATATTGCCTCAGTCACTGAGCACAGTGACACGTATCAGAATTGAACAACCAGTTGACGTGTTTTAGAACTTGCTGCGTCACCATGCTATTTTTGTAGAAATGTAGTGGAAAGATTCTAAATTGTATATTTTTAAACAAAATTCAACTATGACAAATTGGCTAAAAGACCTTCAAAATGGAAACATTCGTGTTTCACTCCAGAACATGGTTTTTAGTGGCTTACATATTTTTTGATTCATGTCATCAGTAAACAGTATGCATGAAATGATGATTACGCAACTCGTGTGATGTATTTCCCACGAGCACCTTATCACATTGGTGTTCTGTTAAAAGCGAAATTTGATGATACAGAAAATGTTAAGTCTTGCATATTCCATTAAGAAGAGTGGAGGTCGAAGTAATCAGCATTTTGTTATACGTCTTGTTGCCCATTTGTATCTCGATTGGTCACGTAGTAACGTTGAAGATGTGATGTCATACCATACATGGCAATACTTCTGCATGTATAATGATGGTACATACCATTTCTTTTCCATATTGTTGAATACATGTTTCTCTCATCAAATTAAGAGCCATTTATTTTTAGTTACAACTTTTAAAAATAACTTTAATTGTGGAATTCATCTACTTGTCCTTCAAATGGTCATCTAATTATCTTGCATTCATTTCAACATTTTTTTTCTAGACTCGGACTGTGACGGCCAAATTAGTCGTCTCTTGAATGCACTGCAGTGTGATGGCCCCCAGCTGGGCAACATGCTTTCTCGATTCCCCAACCTGCTACGCATGGACAAGGCTCACAGGTTGCGTCACATGAAAGAGAAAATTTCCTTGCTCCAGTCGGAAGGAGTAACTATGGAAAGTATCAGGAACTCTCCGCAGATTCTGAGCAAACGCTATAGCGTGATCCAGGAACGGTTGTTACAGATGAAAGCTGCTAGAGTCCCCGAACCTTTGCCTCTGATGTGGATTTGTCAGGGTAAGACCCGCTTTCAGCAGCTCATGTCAGGCTTTTGCAAAGAGAATGACATACTAAAAGGCAGGACGAAGCTTCGTACAATTGCCGACTTGTTAGGGGTGGAGGAACGAAACATAAATTATGAGAATGCTGTTTTGCAACACAGTATTGTGAATCTGAAGAGGAAGATTGACTGTCTCCTATCTCACGGTGTTGACAGGAAACTCTTGTCTCGGCATACTTATATATTGGGTTATAGTCTTGTAAGGCTTGAGGCTGCCATAAGTCAACTGAAGCAGTCGGGTGTTGAATCAATGACTCCCCTGCAGGTATTTTGGATGATGACTTCAGAGCGGATATCAATCAACATTGAGAGTAGGAGTTCTCTCAAGCAGCAGAAACTGTTCAACCTGTTACAACTGAAGCAGTATTCAAAAAAGGCAGTTATGATACAGAATATTGGGCACTTGCTCAAAATACCTATGGAAGACCTTGAGTGCAGGTTGAAACTGTTGAACCGACAGGGTTTTTCAACTGAGGTAGTCAGTCAATGCCCCCTGGTGCTGGCACATGACACTGAGTATCTGGAGAAGGTTTTGACTGAGTTACCAGAAAACAAACATCTTCAACCACACGAAGTCTGGTTGAGGGACAAAGTGAAATTACTGAATGCTGTTCAATACGTTATAGAAAAAAGTGTTAACTTTTCTTACCCAGCAGTCCCTGGGTAAATGATTTCAAGTTGTTACAAACCCACCTGCCACCAAAAAATTAACTATTGGATTAGACCACTTATAGTTGTGGAGTTAGTCTCACCTGGTTCTTTTTTTCAAACTAAAGGTGGATTTTGGGCTTGAAAATAAGTGGCAGGTATTGCACTCGGTCAGGCTCACGACAAGTTGAAGTTGTCGGGTCGGGCCTTTTATGCACCCATCATGGTCTCTGGCAGTCACGTACTACCACGTATTTCCTAGCCCACAAACCGCTGCTCATCTGATAAAGGAACAAGTTGAGTTCAACAGTTACAAGCACCAGTCATCAATAATGTATGTCAAAGTTCATTTGGTATGCAATAATCGCATTCGAATCAGTTGTATTTGTTTTAAGCTGGTAGCATGCCTGACGCTGGAGTTCGATTACTTGGAACACTAATGATAGATCTGATTGATGTCTGCATTTGAAAATGAGAAAACAAAAGAGTGATATTTGCAATGATGTGTACATTGTCTTTAATGGAAGCGTGCAGATTCAACAAGCAAAAAGCTTAATCTACTGTGCTTAACTCCCCTGAACTGTGGTGCCTATAATTGTTCATGTTCTGGGTTTCTCTTCGAAAACACTGCAAAAATTGTAGGATGACACTTGGTTTACCTCAAAAAATCCAACACTGCTGCTTGGTGGTTTGGTAATTGGCACATTTATGTTGCACACCCAACAAAATTAATGAAGAACACATTGCTACATGAAGCAAACGAGTAGGCTGCAAAAAGTCATTTCTTGTCCAGTTCAAAAACCTAACCATGTGTTCTGTTCGAGGAATATTCAAATATGCTGTTTACAAATTTCACAAAACTAAAATTAAAAATACGACAACGTAAGCAGTCTGGGTCTATTTAATTAACCGCGACAGCATGGTGTCTTTGACGTAAACCGGCAGATTCTGAGATGCGCCAACCTGTCTAGTTGCCCATTCTCTACTGGTCATGGTGTAAACGTAGAATACATGTACTTTTCACTGTTTGCTGGTTAACGATGAGGGCACTCTTCCGAAAATAGTGTCATCACTAAAAAGGTCATCCTCATTCTAAATATCGCAATAAACAGACTATAAAAACGTCCTTTCGTCAGCCTTTCTTGCATTGGACATTGCAGTGTATAGTAGTTTCAATCGCGGCATCAGGCGCCCGTTAGTCAGGTCGCCTCGTGCGGCGTCTGTAAAGTAACAGAGCCAGATGTAGTCCAAAACTGCCGTTGATCTAGTACTTTAAATATATCGCCATGACGTCGGCCATCTTGGCATTAGTACCTGGAAGAAAAATGATTGGCATTCATGGTTGGAGGGCCAGCTCTCTTTTGTTCGATAATTGTTCTAGTCTTCAAAAAGATCGTATCTAGTTGTGCTGTTAAAAACAAAAGTTAAGTTATAAAATATTTGAACATAAACCAATAGCATTTCTGAAATCCTCGTCTAATGGTGATCATGTTTAGTTTTTGAATCGCCTGGTAGATAATTGGCCTGCCTGTTGTCATAACAGACAAAGACTGCTTGGCGGTAACAAAGAGGCTAGATGTTATCACACGCTCAGAACCCCTTCGTCTGGTAAAGTCACTGAATGAAAAAACGCTGTCATGCACTGTGGGCGAAGCCTGTGACCCCTGGATCGCCCTTAAAGTTGTTTGTGTCTGCAAACCATTACTCATCATCAAATTTACTTCATGGGTCAGCCTTTAATTGGTGACCTGTAACGTTACCTACCCCAATTATTGCCCCAATTTAAATAATTTGCCGTTGAGCTGTAAACAAACTGTGGCCATGACAACATCTTGTCCCAGTTGGAGCAACCGGCGTCATAGGCATCCACGACAACTACCCAACCTGCGTCGCCGTTACATCCACCGTACTGTTTATTGATAAAGAATCGTCGACTGCCACCGCTGTAAAAAAGTAGAAACGAGGAATGGTGAAAGTAGATTCATTCATTAGTAGGCCTATACGTTAGACACGAATACTGAAGAAGGTATGTTCCAATTGAAACACCACTTTGTAACAGTTTGCTAACTTAATCAAAACGTTTCGTGTGGTAGTTGTAACGAAAAGGCCTAAATGAACCCAAATACCGTACATGTATGGGTGTTAACGGACCGAAAAGTTCGGTTGATAAATGAGGTCGGCATCTGTGTACAGTGTACATATCACTGAGCATCATCCAGACAAATGTCTTGTTTCCCAACTCAATTTAACATTACATTTGTCGTAAAGTTTATGTCGTGATTTGAGAAAAGACATCAAAAGTTAACTTACTGACTTGATTTCAAAACTGGCGGAGGAGTCGTTTTGAAGTGGCGGTGGTGTTTATTGTCGTCAGATTTCTTAAATCAAATCAAAAATTGTGCTTTGACACACTGAAAGCAGGATTTTTAAATTTGCTCTTCACCCGGAAATGGTTTAATTTTAGTGGGCATGGGAGGTAGTGCATTAAAATGACCTACAGAGTCATTGAATCTTGGTAACAAGCATGTTGAATTGTTACATACATGTAGTCCACATATTCTATTAAAGTAATTAGACCAGCTTTGGGACATTAAGTTTAAGTGGACTGAATTGAGAACTTTTGGCAAGCGTCTTTGACCAAGTTTTTATATTTTCATAACGCATCCTAAACCAGCTTGTTCCCTCTTGGCACACAATCGGGTACTGTATGTATATATCAGTGATCTCTATACATGTAGTAATGAGAGCGAGGAAAGCGTCCGCTTGATCCGGACTCAGAGATTTAGCGGACAGCAATTCACGTAGGCTACATATACATGTCGGTAGTGGTTCATTAATTTAAAAACAGAGGAATAGATCCCATTGTCAACGCTCGCACTGTATGATTGGGTCAAGGTCACTAATTTGTTTTAGCTTTTTGACATCCAGTCTGAAGGGATCGCAACTCCACCGCTTTTATCAGTCGCAGCTACGGACCATGCAGTCGCGGATTTCTCACTGAGCAAAAAGCACTGGGAACTGTATAGGACATCTTTGATTTACGGATATTTCAAGAGGATTGCCATTACTAATCCCGCCGCACATTTGATTTGCTGGCACTACGATGACAAGAAAAGGGTCAAAACGCGGTTTCTATCGACTAGGTTGAAATCTCCAGTCCGCATTACGTGGGAACTGTGGGCGGCGCTGAACGTCTGTCCAAAGACGAGATCGCCGTCTGGCGGGTTTGAAAATTTCAATAAGGCACGGCAATTTTGAAAGTCTTCTAGTTGCCCAGCCACAACCGAACACTCCTTACCCGCCGTCGATTGACAAGTAGTTCAGGCTTGCCGAAGACGACAGATCGTCCCAAGGGTCCTCTAGCAGTCTCTCTTTTGCGAAAAAGTTAGTTTTGGTAGAGCCTTGTCCGTTGAAAACCACTTTCATCACTTCGCTGCCGCCCGTGTAAAAGGCAAATTTCACCTGGGATACAAAACATGTTGGATAGAGTGAATTTCAGCCTAGCTTCGGAAGCACGCGTTTAGAATCAATAAACACGGTTGTTGATGGCATCATGGCGGCTGTTCTGTTGCTCAAGTTGTCGCCAAAATCCAATTAAATCTATGCCTAAAGTTTCAATTAACCCTATACGTAGGCCTATATACATGATAAGCGATGGCTGACGATGCACAAGGTGTCATAAAGCTGACTAACCAGGGCCCAAGGTCAAATCTTTAGTTTACTCGAAATCGAAGTCGAGATTATTTCTGACATTTTTTATTCTACTTTGGGCGAACTCACCCGGTACAAGTGTGTTATTCTATTACGTGAACGGTCTAGTCTAATGTAGCACTTGATGACCCCCTACTGAGGCTAATACTTGGAGCCGAGTCTGAACTCGACATTTCACTTTTGTCTCGAGTGTGTTGCTCTAATCTAGGAGTCATTAAATGTGAACGTTCCCTTGATCTCATATTCGTGATATGCAAAAGTATTTGAGCGTGGACGAATCTCGATATGATAACCACTGGCACAAACACGCATGTTTTATTTTCTGAAGCAGAAAGCATAGAGGGTGGTGCGTAATCGACGGTAGAAAGCCTGTAGAACATGGCTTTTTGGAATTCCAATCTGGTTTTCGATTGAGTCACGTGACCATGTCTTTTTTGTTAAAATTTAGCAAAAAGGTACATTGATAGCAAAACATCAGTATCAGTAATCTGATTTAGTGCTCAAGATGAGATCTCAAAAACTGTGTTTAAATTATCGTTTTGTTTTATACAAAAAGTACTATTTTGGATATCTCTTCATGGAGCATCATAAAACCAATTCCTAAAAGAATTTTAGAGAAAGGTGCCTAAAATATAGAATCTGAAAGTTTCATGTGAATCTAATCGGCTATTTCCGAGAACTTCTGATATGATTTTCCGAATTTGTACATGTTAAGTTGCTGGGGTCTCACATGCATTTCCCTGGTAAAGTCTTCCAAGTGCAACCTTAAAAGTGCAGTTCGCCTTGTTTAGCTGACTAAACTAGAATATCGATTCAGACCTTTTGCTTTCATTAATTTAATCTCAGAATGCCTCTTACCGCGATAGAATTACATTTCCGTAATAAAGTCAATGCGATGCGACTTTTTCAAATTCCATTTCTTAGGTTGGAGTTGGTTTTGAAATTCTTGTTGGTAACGGAAGTAGAATCCTTTCTTAACGAGGCTGCATATTAAAATACCGGTTTTGTGAGACTTAACTTAAAAAGACCTAATTCGAGTTTCGTTTTATCCAGGGGTGGATCCAGGATTTTGAGTTGAGGGTCCAGGGCAAAGTATTAGACAGGACTTTGCCCTTCAGACATTCGCACCTCCGAACTGCCAAATGTAATCTGGGAGAATTTTAGGGGGCGGGCCTGCCCCCTTTGGCCCCCCTCTAAGACCGCCACTGCGAATTGCAGCTGCTACATGTATTAGTTACCCAAAGCTATTTAACTTCAGCGTTAAAACTTCTATTGACGGAGACCATCACTAATTGATAGCTCTGCGCATAGTAGGCTCAAATGTACATGGCAATCGATAAATATAATTAAAAGGTTTTCAAACTGGGTTATTATATGCCGTCAGGTCGTGTTACTGATGACGAAAATGTGACTAATATGACGTTTTTCACTAGTTAAGGTGGGTCGTTATATGGGATTGACGGTTTTATGAGTAAAACTAATTTATGTTAACGTACGATTTCACCAAAAAAATCTGCCGGTGCCATAAACACTATGCGACTATATTTTATTACATTTAACAAGGTTTAACCAATTACAGTTGTTCGCGTAAGTGAGACCTGTTTTAATATATCGATTGGCCTAGATAAAGTGTTAGATTCTCTGGCCTTAAGATCATTTGGTGGCTAAGTACAGTTCTGATGGCCTGCTTGGATCAGTTAAGAAAATTTTAAAAAATACACTATTCGTACAGAGCTTGTTTCAAAGCGGATTTTAGCTGTCAAAATAGGTTCATGGATATCTAGAGGACTGATCTCACTGTATGTCTCTCAGATATCCTTCCGTGCAGCAGCGGACGGTAGGAACACCGTCCCCAAAGCTTTTAGTCCGGAACGTATCATGTGACAAATAGATGCAGAATCAGTGAGAAATAATAAGAGTGGCTTACCTTTTGTACGTTTAAACTCGACCAGTTTTCCACTATGGAGCTCTTGTAGTGTGCAGACGACCCACTGTTCGTTTGTAACATGTCCGCAGAAGGTGATGACGTGTAACCGCTGCCAACCCATAAATCTCGAGCAGACGACCCAATGCCTTTACTTCCTTTAAACACCAGTACCCAGGGACACTCCTGTTCGTTGCAGGTTTCACTGGCACTGCTGTTCCCTTGACAAGATTTCCCTTCATACTTCGGCGGAACGCAACTGCGGGTCCTCGAGCGGGTTCCTTCATTACAAGTTGCGCTACAGGCAGACCACTGACCCCAGGCGCCCCAATACCCATCCTCTACAACACAGAAATATATTTACATGTATTCGTGTGAGAATGCAAAAATTCCAAGTTTGTTTTCGTCTGGATGACGATCATTTGTCAAAGTTTGGCCTCATTATGTACCGGCACTGCTTTGTATTTCAAGTCCAACTTGTCCGCTAGACATGACGTCACGGATTAGGCCCAGTCGAGCAAAATTCGGATGTCAATCCTAAAAGGAATAATAATACTTGGGCCAGTTTCACTGCGTTTTAAATTACTAATAGATTGGAAATGTATTACCGCTCTGTGGACCGGGTTTCAAGTACGAAAATCCCCAGCAGTTTCCAGACAGGGAGAAAAATAACCAAGACCTCGGAAATTACATGTATTGACAATGTACATCTCTGTTCCTAAGGTCTAATTGAACAATAAGCCATTACTGAACATCCGTGTAATTGTGATGCATGACGTCAAAAGCACTAGTGTAACAATGAAAGCGTGATGCGAAGTAGGGAATACGTAAAGGGGTAAAGTAATGATGACGATTTTAGTCATTTAGCTCATCGTGGAATGTGCGGTATCGCCGGTTTGATGTTTGGAGTTCGAAAGATTGGAATAAGAGAGACAACCCCCCTACACCTCCCTCTCAGTAATATGTGTGGTTTTTTGTAATTAGTGTTTTGGTGGGTCTCGGGCGCAGCGCTTAGCATTTGAATGGTATTTCACGGCAATGTTATCCATATAAACGAGATCAACTTGTTTTCCCCCTGTATTCGATGACGACGTGCATCTCACAGAAACGGACCCAGCAGGTCTGATTTGCAGCAGGCGTTCGACTGGATACAATATTCGTCAGTTTCGTACGACGTTATCATGCACATTCAGTATATGTACATATGTGCACAATGAAAGCGCTCTCAGGAGCGACACTTAGAGAAATCATAAAGGCGAAGTCGACGACGAAACTTTGAACGCCAACAATCATTACTCCGACGGCTATTACGCCAACATTTTTTAACGATTAACTATTGAAAATGCATTATAGAGTCAGTCAAGAAATGACAGATACATAAGAAAATCTCAAATTATTCCAGAATGATAAGTCGTTGCGCATTTTAGGTAGCGCATTAGAAGATCTGTTTACATACCAAATGTGAAATTTTCGGTCTAAGAGCTAGAGCTCCGAAAACATAATTCAAAATATGGCCGTCACGGAGCCATTTTCATTCCGAATGCACCCAAAAATCAATTTCTCGAATTCTTGACTTGATAAACGTTTTACAGTAAATTTCATGTCGGTCATACGACAAATGCGATCTCTAAAACACGTATGGCAGGCCAACGAAGTGCAACTAGAAATTAGTAATTACATACAATGTAAATGAGCAGTCAACTAAGTGGTAAATATCTAATACCGCGAGAATGTAGCGAGAAACGAGTTTCACAATGGCTATAGCGCTTGACAAAAATCTATCCACATAACCAAGTTTAACACAGATCTGTCAAGGGACGTCGAAGATACGACATAAGATCAGTCATTGGGAAGATTTAGAATAAATCGAGAACCGTAAACCATAGAAAAAAACAAATTACACTTTCACAATAGCCCTTGAAAAGATCTGTCCACAGAAAAAATCCCAAATGTCCCACTGAGAAACAACAGAGTTATCGTGATGCCTCCGCAAAACAAATTAGCCGCCACATCGTCATCTCGCGTCCGAATTCAATTAAAAACAATAGGCTCCGAGGTATTCACATTAAACATCTTTTTTGTAAACTCCATAGTAATAGAATAAGAAATACGACGTGTAGAGTGCGAACAAAGAATCAAGCAAACAAAAGACAAATAAATTATGAGAAAGCAAAAGACATGGAGAAATTTCATTTCACCTATTAATAAAGTCACACGGAAATTGGCAACCATTGTATAGAGCAATCTCAACGACGACTACATGTACAAGTGTGATGGACCGTAATCAAACTTTCACTCCGCGCACGCCTGAAAACACTTAGACGAAAGGGAATTCTTTCACGAGAGCGAAACGCTTGCAAATGATAGCATGATACCATAAATGTACACAGCTTTACTCCCATAATACGCGTAATACAGTTCAGAGAATACTCATGCCAGTGGATAATTGTAGGTGCACATCCCGCGTCAATAGCGTATAAAAATTTCATTGACAGCGCACTATCAAGGGCCAACGGGCGCACTAAAACTATTGTAATTTCGAATGATTTTGTCTTGAATAATCCACCTCTCCTTCAGAATCTAATGCAATAACATTACCGAGCAGCTGATCACAACTACTCTCAATAGACTTGAGGCCTCTTGTCGCCAGATTGACACCGGATCCACGTTTTTTCCATGAAAAATGCACGATTAAAAAATGTCACGCTACCGCGTCAATTTTCAAAAAATTATGGGACCATATAAGTATGTTTTCTGAGCCTTAAAGGAGAATGCCACCCAAAAACAACCTATTTTGCATCAATTTAGATCGAGTAGTTCTACTCGATAACGGCACGTTCGGTTGTGTTACCTGACACCTGACGTCAGACGGAGGTGTCGAAATTATCCAATGACGTCATTGGTTTCACGCGCAGTCCGTTCAGCAGTTCACAACACGGGTTACTGGTGTCGGCTTACCGCTTGCATTCATCGTTTAACACCAATAAATCACCAAACTTAGATGTAAAACCCTTAAAAATACAACGAATTCTTATAAAACGTGTTGTTTTATTTCGCTGTTACGGGTTTATTGGTATTTGGACCCACCGTAGCCTACAAAGTTCGGGAGGCCAATTTCCCTAGGTCCGTAGCAGGAGTTTGGGGTCTGTTCGGAGATAAATTCGGAGTATTCTTCCGTGAAATACAGACAGAAAAACATAGATCTGTGTTGTTTAGACTTGTGATTTTTTGAGTTCTAAACACACAAAACGCTTGTTATCCCGGCCAGTGGCTCGGAACCCGATCAGGCTTGTCTCGGCCGGACTGACTCGTTATACCGACCAGTGGCTCGGAACCCACCAATCAAGCCCGTCGTGGCCGCCGGGACTGGCACCAACATAAACCAGCTTGAGTTGGAAACTAAATCTCCAGTCACGAAACACTATAATAGTGAGCCAAAGAAATAATGTGCATGTAATTATTTATGCGAAAATCTACTTACTTGTCGGGTTCCCCTTCCACAGACCGTCGGGGCAAAGGTTGTACAGTAAAAATGATTTGAATAATGTATTTGTATTTCTAAATAAAGACTCCCCTAACATGTGACCACAGTATATGAAATCGAGTAATTTTTTTACAACAGCTTTCTGTCAGCAAACACTGAATTATCATGCGCTCACACAGCCTAGGCGCCCGGTCAATTACCTTTATTGTCGGCATCAAATGCCGGTCAACGCAGAGGCCATTGCTGGCTTCTCAACATTTGCACTCACGAATACTGCAAAGGCATTACAAATTGCATCTAATGAGACAGACTTTGTTTCAGTTTTATATAAGCATTGGTTAGGATGAGAATAATTCATTTTGAAACAGAACGCAGAATCATGAACGTCTACATAGCAAATCGCCCGGCGCCATTCCCGACTTAGTCAAGAGCTCACCCGACGAAGACTTCACGGATGGGATCGTTAGATTTCACAGGCTATCAGTTCGAACCGGAATACACTGATCAAGAAATACTAGAGAGGCGCCGTGAACATTCACAGGCAACGGAACGTATGGATAGTTCTTTGGTAAGCCAAATTCGTCAGAGAAATCACTGTCGACGAAATGCCGGCCACAGACACGGAGATGTTTCACGGCCTCATACTTGCTATTAACAGCGCCGTATCTTTCATTATTCACTACCGCGAGCCACTTCCCAAGCATTTCGGGCTCTCGAGGAAGTCGAAAAAATGATATAACCACTTTCTTCGCAGCTTCATAGTTCGGACAAGCGGGAGCGATGCACAGCAATGTAGCGGCATTCACTCTGCAGACGAACCACTGACGTCGCTGCGTCGTTTCTCAAATTCCTCACAGGTTAACACGACACCTCTCGGCAAGGTGAGGTCGACCGTATAAGAGGCGATGTGGATGTAGACCGACCGATTAAGACGGTAAAAAAGACTAATTAAATCGTGTGGCATTCTCGTTTAAGAACTTAATCAGCAGCTCGATTACAAGTGGCGTGTTATATGAACAGTTATGGTAAAGATGATATATAGCATGATGATATTGTTGGAAAACGCGTGATGATTGGAACGAAACAGATATTTTCTGCCGTTTTCGCTCCTGTGCTATGAAAACATCCAAGTAATAGCTTGTGGTTTTCATGGAGTGGTGGTCGTTGGCTAGTATGGAGGTATCGTCGATGACGCTATTGTGTAAGCAAGTAGTGACAGTGATGTGTGCTGTAAAACACTGTTAATGTAATCTTGTTGATCTATTTATCGATTCAAGAAAGGAAATTGAAAAAGGCTTTATGAATGAAGACGACGGCAAGAGCCAGTTACTACATTAGGCGTTATTTCTAAAAAGTAAAGAAAAACGGGAAACTATGTCGCAAGCTCGTCGCATACATAGCCATATAAAGGCGTGTCCATTGTTCACTTTGTTTTGCTTTCTTAAAATAAAGATAATGGCAAACATTTATCGATAACGAGCTGACGTGCGTCCAAGGTATGTTATCCACGAAACCTGTATTCTATGTCCAACATATAATGTACGCAACGAAGGAAAACAATGGAGGTGTCCCGTAAGCTATAACCATGCTGCCCGCTTATAAGCTCGCCACATACATGTAGATCTCGCAAATTTAAGAATACTTTGCTACGTCCATATAACGTCATTTGGCATGGGATGAGCAAAATATTCTTTATTGCGTAGCAAATTTTTTTGTTACGTATAACTGAAACAGAGAAGGAGTGATGTTCACTGAAACTCACCGATTTCGTACGTATGGTAGCTAGTCCAACCAACAGCCGGAGCTGTTACCATCAGGTAAGGATCTACAGCGCCATTACTAATCACACACGTCTTGTTGGCGAAACAGTAGTTCATAAACGTGCATTGGTCAGCATACTCTAACAGGCAAAGCTGAGAACACAGGGAAAGTCTCCTGACTTGCAGACTTCTCGTGGAATTCGTGCTGGCCACGAAGCGGGCGTCGTCAAGATACCTGGTAAACTGCACAAGATTTTTTGAAGAAACAGGATCAAACGCAAAAAGGGCTTGAATACACACCAGAATCCAAATATACAGAGCACACGAAAAATCCATGTTGTTCTTGAGCCGAAGTGTCAGCTTTCTGCTCTTGAAGCAATCTACATGTATGTAATCGATTGCATTGTTGACCCAAGTGCGAAATCGATCGCATCTTAAAAAATCCTTTAAAACGTACATGTTTGGTCGCAATTGTTTCTTTATCGGCAAAGGTCCAAATGACTCTTAATAATCGACTTACCGGCATATCACACCCGTGCACATAATTCCCTTGTTTTGGAGCATTCGTTGTGACAATCAAAACTCCAGCACTGTTTAACAGTCAATCTATCAAGCTCTTGCTCTGTACGCTGCTTCACGTCGGTGACGTGATTGTTTAACACAGGTTTTGAATTATTATTTTGACTGACCAACAGTAATTCAAGTCAAGCCGAAGTTCCGAGTGTGATATGAACGGAGTGGAAGAGCGCACCTATACATTGTAGTCTCTAATTATTTACCGAAGCACGGGTGGTTACAGGAATCATTTGTCCCTTGAATACTAGAAGGCGAGAACTACAGTTTGAGACTTTAACATTGATAAGAACCAGGCAGGTTGATCGATATCTCAGCTGGATGCCTCGTCAAAACCCCAATCTTTAATTTAATATCGACAGCAAAGTCTGTTCTAAACGGTGCACTAATAATTACTACAACATTTCTAATCAGTAAGTGTGACGGGAACTCGTAATTAAAGTCATTAGAAGTTGCCACACAACGACAGTGTTTCCTACCAATTTTCAAATTTCCCCGAGACTTATTATATATTCTTCATTTATGTTTTTACAAAAAATATTAACGACTTTGGAACACTACTCACATAATTTTGGAATGCTCTTATCATTTGTTATTCACCAGCATCGATTATCGAATTTCTTCGCCCATCGTTATTGTCCATTATCTACGTGGACTTACACATTGAAGTGAATTGATTTGAATACTGAAAATAATATGTGTGTGTGTGTGTGTACCTAACATTAGTTCATTCATTCTTGTTCATAAATGTTTTAACATGACGTGTTGCGGTATTGAACTATGGGCTCAGCAAGCCTCCAGCTTAAACTGCTGCACTTTGGTTTTCAAGAATTGTTTACAAAACAAATAGCCAATGTTTATATCGCCATTAGTAGCACGTAATGAACTTACATGTACATTGCTTACATGTACATACTGTTCTACTTGGGGACTCCGGACAGTAACATGACGTCACTATGCAGAACATGAATATACAAGTTATAACAATACTTGAAGCGAACCTGCGTGATGTTTAAGAAGCGATAGTTTGATTTAAACCAGTCACCGTTCTAAAATTGGTCTCAGCTTGTTTCTTGCTGAGATATGATTTCCTTGTTGCAAAGAACTGGCTGATCGTTATCATTTTCAGAGTCCAGTTCTGCGCATGACGTAACACCACACGTGACATGCCCATTTTTCGAGCCTGTGGTGGCACAGAATAGTTAGGTTGTGGCCGCGGCCAATTTGCACTCCCAAAATGTTAAAATCTAGGGCTAGACCAGGCTTGGGGGCATTTTTAGTTACATGTAGGTATTGTGTGTAAGCCAAGTGAATGTGTGTTTTTTTTGTATTTGTGAACATGCTGGAAATGAAAAAAGGCCCGTTTCTCTGCTGTAGCTGCACAGTCTTCTTCAAGATGGTGGCCCCCTTTTGCAGTTGTGCCTTGCTGTGTAGCAACTGAGAAATTGGCCGCGATTTCAGGTAGCCCTCAAACAAGCCAGATTTGCAAAAAAATAGTTGGTCGACAGTACTTTTGGACCACATTTTTGGAATCGGTAGGAAATTTGCTTTCGGAATCTAATGTTGGCTTTAGTCTAGCATCGGCAGGAAAGTGGTGATTTTGGGGTGGAAAGTGCCGATTTTGCGTTTTTTGCCCTCATTTTTCTTAGTTCAGCTTGGTTTCCACTGGGAGTGAAAGAGTCAAAAATGCAAGAGAGAACAAAGTTTCTGTGCTCATCTGTATGGCTTCTGATGTAAAATGACTCAAAAAATTTCCTTATTTGCACGCAGTTTTTGACAAAGTGAAGAAAGGGTGAAGAGTGCATTGACGTGTATTCTGACAAGCAAATCCCCATGAGAACTGTTCAGTGTCTCCTGTTCTCAAGCAATAGCTCAGTGTCGGGTCTGTCGAAGCCCTGTGCCCAGATGCATGAAACAGTCCCAAATAGGAACTCAACTAAGCTCCCTAAACTTTCTGCGTATTTTTGGACTCGTAATAACATCGATTGCCCTTTCTTGTATTGTTTTAGCTTCCTCATTAAGTCAACTTTAGACTTTGATACAAATCGAAAGTGAACTCTACCGTAACGGTGAATTGTCAACATCTTTTATCGAAAATAATTAGGGATCTTTTCATGCAACACCCCAAATTTAAGGACTGAGTCCCTATTTATTTTCAATGAACTCAGGGCTCAGTCAGTTTTAGTTACAGTATATTACTAGAAACTGTCATTATTCAAAGAGGAGATCACAATAAAGATGAACTGAAGAAACATATTTCATCTGTGACTCCAACAAAACACAAATACGCAAAACGACTTAGGGACCTTAGTTGAGTCCCTGTTTGGGACGGTTTCATGCAACCGGCCACTGGAATACACTCTAACTTTGATTAAAAAAACAGTTCGAGACTAATGACATAAGTGAACACTCAGGCATTCCATAAAATGGGAACATTTGAGATCAACGTCTTAAACAGTTAAAACTGTATTGTTGAAAGTGATCAAATATGTATCAGACCAACATTATGGAAGTCTACAAAACAGTGTATATATTGAAATGTCGTATGAGATCTTGACTGCATCTATTAAAAAGAAGAAAAAGTCATATAATCCTTTTCCATTTGCAGCAAGTCAATTCTAGCTAATTTCTTAAAAGCCTACTAGTTTGGTTCTTGTTTCATTAAATAGATGTCGCTCTAGCTCTACGCACCAGTGCAAAGTTGCACTAAATCAGTAAGTAGGGAATTTCTGTTGTGCAATTGCATGTTGTATGCGGCGTGGCAAACAGGAAAACGCCTTGACAGGATCAAGAACAGATAATAGGTGAACGTGAAGCGGAATAGCCACCAGCAGGCGCTGGGGTACATGTACATATAGGGAGCTGGAGACACATTATCTGTCTCAAATAATTTAAAGATAATATTTCCGCAGTGTTTCATTAAATCTCCGTGAAACACATTTTTGACAGCAAAATAAATTAAATATCAAATAATGATATTTTAGCATGACACATTTTTAAATTAACAGAATACAGTATAGGAAATTGATTTTTGGATCTCTGGTGCCGCACCAAAAAAATTGGCCGTCGAGGTGATTTATATCAATTTAAAATATTGTAGAAACGCAACTTTATCAAGGTTTGTTGTTTTCGAAATGCATCTTTTTTTAGGGGCAAAAAACTAGCACCTCCTTTAAAAAAAAGATTTTGTTGTCGGCCGCTTATTGAAATAAAATTGGTATCATTTTGATTCATATACTCAGATTCGAAATAATATTTATGCTGGCTTGTAAAGAACCGGAAAATCTTTAGTGCTTCAGGCCTTGTCTGCCACGGCTAGTTAAATTCACACGTCAATACAACATGCCCATCAATTGAGTTCAACACAATTTATTACAACTAATTCCAATTAAAAAAGGGGCCAGATAACAACGGAATATCGCTGCAGGGTAGAAGCATCAGTACTACGTTTATAAAGAAAGGTGATGTCTTGAATACTAAAACACGTAAATGATTAGATTTCAATTTGTCATTTAGCAAAGGTTTTCATGTAATGCCTTTGTGCATGTGCATAGCGTACGGTAGATATGCACGTGCTATGCTAACGGTGCCATTGGAACTTATATATAAGATAGGTTATCCACCGTGTTGTCCGAAGGGTGTTTAAGTAAATCTCGATTAAGCGTCGTCGGCATTCAGTTAGCTCATTTAGTACGTGTACATGTACAGTGTATCTCAGCTTCCAAAGTCTATTGATGTTGCAAAGTATGTGAACGCCACCTGTCGCACCTCAGAATGGCTAGTGATAGCCGATAGGTGGGTCTGTATGTCTGCAGACGGTACAAAACTTAGCACGATCATGTCTTCCATATTGCGGCCATGGTCAAAAATTTGTTCTACGAGGCAACACGTTCACGAAAAAATGTGGCTACAAAGGCTTTTTCGAACATTGTTTACAGAAAGCTCTCATTGTTTTTTTTTCTTCTTCATTCGTTCTCTTCGTCTCCAAAAGCAGTTAATAAATGGAAGAAAATCCATCCCAGACGGCCCACGTTTCACGTTTAACCTAATATTTGCTGATCATACATAATTCCGTTAATGAAAATTTATTGCTGCAAAAAGGCGCCTATCATGCACGATTTCCGCAACATGTCAATCCCAAAGGCATGCATAATTATTGAATATTGCGACATATAAACTATATAACCAAAGTCACAAATCTCTCAAGTGATTGCTTCCGTCTTCGATACCTCAAGGGAAATCTGAAGAAAAGAACGATACTTTTTCATTTTAAAATCTTCCCTATATCCCAGAACCATGATTTTATTTGCTATCTCTAGGGATGTTTCACGTCCATTTTTTGTGCCAGTCGTCGTTAAACTACATGATGTTTGTCAACATCACGCAAACATTAAGTGTTAGAGCATGTATCCTGCTGCCGTAGTAGCGGTAAGAACAGTTCGACATACCATCGTACATGTACACTAATCCATTACGTGTCATCCTATCACGTTTTCTTCATTTCTAGGAACTTAAAAGTGTTCTGGTTGCACAATATTGGTTGCATGTTCCTACAGAATTGGTGTGTACAACGTGAACCCCGAGTTCACAGCCTTTAGTTATACTTATTTGAAAGGAAACCAAATATTTTCGCCCGTAAAAAGATATTAAGAATGAAAACGACTTTTCCATATAATTATCAACAATGAAATAATACTCGTGAGCCCTCAAACGTTTCGAACAACTTCTTACAAATTCGGTCGGCAAGCGTGAACTCTTGAGGTGAGTTACAGGCAGCCGTTGTAAAAATCACCCACCAAGAACCACCATGATGTACATCTTATGACATAGTGAGTAAGTGGTTTAGTTTAATTACGCTTTCATCACTCGAGTGAGACACCGATGGTACTTTTAAGTTAGCAGGGCTCAACATAACGAGCTGCAGATCGCATTTGCGACCTGAAATTCGGAAATGCGAGCTGAGATTTTTGGCACCTGGTATCAAGTCGCAAATTGCGACCTGCAATTTCCGAAGTCTGCGAGCTGAGTTTTTAAACTTCTTGGCAGATAACTGGCAAATACCAAGCAAATTGTTTGAATCCGACCGTGATTTGGTTGTTGCCAAATCAAGTTCAAAAGAACACTACATGTAACTCTGAGCAGCCCTCCCGATGACTTGTAAGCATATCGTGTGAACATGGGATAATGCACAATCGATCTTTGACGCGTTTTATTGGCTAACATTTTCGGCTACTTTTGCAAATTTCCAAATGCACCGAAGAACGTTTCTTACCACGTCACAATATAGCGGTCTTTTACTAATTTTTAAACGATCACCTTGTCAAACTTTGTGGTAGAAAAACGTAATTTTTCACGTAAGATGTGACGTTATTATCAAATATCCGCAACAGTATCACTGATATGTGACTATACGGTATTGGTCGGTCCCATTGTTAGCGTGCAAACGGTGACAGACTATCGTGACGTGGAAATATGCGTCTCATTTTTTATCGCAAGACAGTAAACGTGAAAATGACAGCCTTATTAATCGGCAAAAGATGGTCACATCTCTACTTTCAGCTAAGTTGTTTTTGAATCACCAAGAAATTTCAAACCCTTTACGTGATGCTGGGGCTACCTGAGCGACATATGGGTACATGTAGTCTGTCACATGTTGT
>NMRA01001250.1:16496-27460 GCA_002633005.1 Phoronis australis | reverse complement strand
CCTTGTCGAATGTATTTCATTTGCTGTAGAAGAACCAGCAAAGCAGTATTTGACAGGGATATCACGTTCGTGGCCAACCTTTCTGTTATTCCCCGTGACAGTACACGAAACATGACCACCCTGAGCATTGAAATAAGAAAAGACATTGTGACAAGCCAACATGTGTCGCTGTTCCCTTCTGATTGGTTAAACGCATGTTTTTATTGACTTTCACTCCTGACACCAAAATGGAAGCACCCAACTAAAGGCAAGAGCCCAAAAATCAACTTGTCATTAGCGTAAGTCGAACATTGTGTCCACGTTCTACGAGGTCAAAATCTTACTATTTTGAACTTTTGATTTGCCTGACGACTTTTTACAAGATGAGTTTTTGCTTCATTATTTTGGCAGATGACAGAGTACACCTATTGCTTAAGAGTAGTATCGTCCGATTTTTTAGCACGTGCTTTGAACGACAGCGGTGTTGGATTTGAACTAAAAAAGAAATATACAATGTATATAAAATGTTACATTGTTCAAAGTATTCAATAAGAAGACCTGTCAATCATTAGCACAAGCTTGGTTGCCTTAAGTGTCCAGGGAAAGCAAATCTACACAATCAAGTGCTTCCCTTAGAAATACACCGTGAACTGACGCTCAGGATCACGACGACATTATATCGTGTGCGCAGGCCGTCGAAGTCCGTTACTTCAATCCCCCGACCTATATTTTAACTGATATGCTTGAAGTCCGACGTCAGTGTAGCTCTGTTCAGGTAAAATAGGTCCTCTGTGCAGTAAGCAACAACTCCTGACTTTTCAAAAATTTCGATTTTAACCGCCCATGCTCGGCTCACCACCCATCGCCTGTTTTTTAGAATCCCAATTTAAGCGCCCGGGCGGTAACGCGGACGAGTACGGTAGCACGCATCTGCCTGCTCTTTCTCGTCTAACCCCATACACACAACGTTTCAAAGAGTTCTTAATCTAGGGTTATCATACCAGATAAGTAGTCAACGGGTCCTGAACTCTACGAGTTTTAAAAGGGTTTTTCGTGATGACCTTAACATGACAATCATACATGTACTTTTACGTTTTTCATTTCATTCAAATGTGGAAATGCTCCCGTGAGTAATTAGTCAGTGAATTGGGCGAAAAATGATAAACCGTTGAAATTTAGAGTCCACGTACAAGACATCGTCTCTAAAATTCCAACAAACATTTTCAAATAAATGCTATTGATCACATTGACTGGGCAAAACAAGAAAAATTATAGCTGCAAAATAAACTTTTAAAATGTTTCACTGGCACCTAATGGTAAAATAAGAAACTATGAATACCTGTATTTAGGTTATCAAGGTGTTTTAACTGAACTGAAGAGGGAAGGGTGGTGATATTTTGTTTACAATAAAGAACTGTGCGGCGAATAAGTAAGTGAAAACATGACAGGCGTGGACCTCAGTTGTGTTGGATTTGATTTCGTAAACTTAGAGATATTCACACTATATCACAACAGGGATAAAAAGGAACAATTTAAGTACTAAATTCAATTTCATCAAACTATGGCGCTCCAACTATTTGCTTCTTTTACCTCCGGCCCCTCTCCGAATTAGATCAATGAGTCATTCACAGTCAACAGTTACTGGGGGTTTGGAATAATTTGAGTGAGTACTGTGGAAATATAAGTAAAATGGAGTTCCAAGCTGTCCTACGCCACGATCATTGAGAGATGCAAGAGACTGAAAAATTTAGTGGTGATCAAAATTCACCAGATTATTGGAGTTTTAAATTATATTCCAATTCTAAATCGCTCATTTTGGCCAATTGCAGTTTTCGAAGGTGTAATTGAAATTGCTTGTGAAGTTACCTTTTTGTGAAGTTATTAAGTATTGATAAGTTTGATATGTTTTTTCCTAATAAATCGTCTAATCTGGCTGAAACATACATGCACATGAACACCAACATAACTTTGTGACTTAATAAAGGCTGGTGACTTTCCATTAATTACCGTTGGTATACCTATCGTACCTTCTGTAGAGATCATATCAAACAACCAAAATTTCTTACGTTGCGCACATGCGGACAATTTGGATTTATGTGCGTTTCAGCTTGCACATTTCCAAGAAAGTTGAGTTTGGCTAATTCTGGAAATTGAACATGAAATAGATATCTAAAAACCAACGAAAATAGATCTCCACTGAGCTGAGAAGAAATATCTAATATTTTCATAGCTTGCACATTTTTATTTTTTCACATCAAAATACAAATTTAGGGCAAAATGTTGAACTTATGAACGTTTTAATATTATTATTGAAGATGCAAACAGAACTGTTCTACCAAACTGACAATGTGGCCGTTTAATTTGGTAACACACGTGGTTTATAAAACTTGCATTGCTGTTATTGAAAAGCGCTTGGTTTTCAATTTACACTTATGAAATCGGTTTCACTTGGTCAAGACAGGTGTAATTTCTGTGCTTGTTAAAACGATTTCGTTATTGCTCGAGTCTATTAAAACTCGACAACTTGAGCTGTCACGGCGGGTCAATTCTTTAGTCGAGCATTTTCTCGAACAAGAACTGTCAATCCATTGCAAGACAAATCTCAACTTCATCATCTGAGTAAGTAACAAGTTGAGACCAATTTTGAAGTGGTAAGTGGTATAGGTCAAATCTTCATCCACGGTGCTCATTGTCTCTTCATCTATGGTGCCTATTAAGAAAACGAAGCTTAACGAGGCTTTCAGTAACGAACTATTCAATTTATGCTATAAATGCATTTTGTATTTTGAAAGAAACATCAACGGCACAGTAAATAAAACGATGTAGCCAAGTTCGCAGAGAAAACCAATGCCCCTTAAATACTTAGCTAAGGAACCAACGACAATTTGATAGGAAAACCCATCAACACGAAGTCAATCAGTAGCCGATGTACGGGGAGCTCAGGGGTTTAATCGCCCCTTAGGACAGGATTAAATGAAAAAAATAAAAACGTCGCTAGAAAAACGAAAACGGCACTGCCAGCGTAGGTAAACCCCAAGTAAACCACCTTGAAAAAACTGAGGTTATAGGATATTCACTCTGTAAAACATAATTTCTTTGCATTGTGATGTACTGTCATCACCGAAAGCAATTTCTCCGAACACGCAGGGAAACATCGGAAAGTCGCGCGGAGTTCAATTGTGCTACCGTCTAATTCAGTCTAGATGCATCCGCCGCGGACTAAGCAAAGATCTGTAGTCGATTTTTAGGTAGCCTAGTGTATTTACTCCAAGATATGTTTGATGTGATTAGCGAATATATTGTGGTACTGCAACCCTGATATTCAGGCAAATCGACCTGCTACATTTCACCACGTGTGTGGGGACACGTGACTACCTGGTTCGACTTAGAGCTAGATAAAGACTCTCTAAGTCAGCAGCCAAACGGCAAGAGTCTCTTAAGCTGAACCGTTTCAAGATACGCCTCCTAGCAAGTTAGGCCTATACAAGGAATGAACCTGGGGGCACTCACATTGACAAGGTGACCGCGGTCTAGAAAAGTGTATAGTACCAGAAATTGCATGTACATTCTCAGCAAGTCTTGCAGCAATAGCGCGGTGTTCAATAGGCCTCCTAAATATCCATTTCATCCCTGCAAAAGGAGCCTAGGTCCCAACTCAGCACTAACCGTCTTCTTACCTGCAATTTAGTAAGCATCACTGCCGTCTTCTATACCGTAAAGTTTCGTAGAAAGACCCGCCTAATAAAAAGCTCATGTCCATGGGCGTTTATCTGGTGTTACATCTTCGGGTTTAGTGTTCAGATATTGGGACGTATACTGTATTCGGAAAATTTCTTCTGAAAATTCCACTTACTATCTACTTGTAGTCACAAATCCAGTTTTTTGGAGCATAAATCACTTGCTAACAAAAAATGAAGTCCTGGCGCACTCGCTACTTACAGCTTGAAAATAAAAAACACAGTTTTATGCACAAAACTCTGATATTTTCATAGCAGACATCCGTTTACATACCCCCGGGTATTTAGTTGGAGTTACTGAAGCGCCTGTAATTTTCCGGATTAAAACCCTTGGGCTTATCTGCGAAAATTCCCGGTAGCCTGTTTCTAATGCTGTAATCATTTCTCCTGACGCTATTACCACATTTCTTGATGGTTTAGCCACCGTCCCAAACGATGTTTCCGCTACTTCTGATTCTTCGATGCACCCTGTACTGTCCCTGAGACTGTACATATCACTACACCCTGTACTGTCCTTTATCCTGTACATAGAAGTACACCCTGCAGGCCTACTCTCCGTGATGTTGTACATATATGTACATCCTGTACTGTCCTCAATCCTGTACATTCTGTACTGTCCGTGATGCTGTACATATAAGTACATCCTGTACTGACCTCGATCCTGTACATGTAGGTACATCCTGTACTGTCCGTGATGCCGTACATAGATTTAAGTACACCCTGTACTGTTCCTGATGCCACAACCATTCTTCTGATGTATGACATTGGTGCAATTGTGCAGACTGGAAATCTGTGAATCTTAATAAAATGTCCACATTCTCAAAACTTAAGGCTGGGTGCGTGCATGCATTTTGCAGTAGTCGTTACTTTTAATTGACAGTCTATGGGTCTCGAGCAAAATGTCTGACAGTTGTCATTATGATAATTGATGGTAATCAGTGGCGGTTTTNGGGGGGGGGCAAGGGGGCCATGTCTCCCCCTTAAAATTCTACCAGATACCACACAACTAGGGGGGTTCGGGGGGTGAATAAACAATTCATAGGCCCTGAAAAACCTCCGTTTTCCTTTTTTTAGTCACGCAAACCCAAAAATTCGAGACCCCTACATCCCCGCATTTTAGGCTGGGTGCGTGCATCTGCCGAAATTCTGGTTATTTCTGTGCCCTGGCCCCCCCCTAACTCAAAATCCTGGATCCGCCCCTGGTAAGATGTTTGTGATGTAGTAGACGAACTTGCCTTTTGTTAAAAATAACAGTTGATCAATGGGTTACAATGCATGGCTCTACCGCTTGAATTATGTTCCTGCATCTAAAGACCTAAGTTGGGATCCCGAGGCGTTGAGTTTATGCAACGCAGCCATTTTTTAGTCCTGTCATTGAGTCATTTAGTTTGGCCATTGGGTCTTTTGGATTGGCTATGGAGTTAAATGGTGCTGCCACTAGATTTTTTAGGTTCCGCAATCATAGTTTAAAATCCTTCTTGCAAACTGCCCATGTGGTTCCAGTATCCGAAAATACTTACTACATAAATTCTTATTTTCGACACCCTTTCTTTATATTCTTTTCGCCTTTCTTGCCAAAAACGATTTTTTAATAGTATTTGACCCTTCTCTCTGAGCGTATGATTACCGGTTGTCATTGCTTATTTCCGTACCTACATTTCCGGCTCATCAGTACAGGAACTTGTCCTGAACGCCGCCATTTTTTCCTTGTAACTGAATGTCCTATGGCTTGCTCGAAAAGTCTTCATTATTTTGTTTTATTAGTAATATATCGTGATTCGTTTGCATATGTAGTGTATTTATAGTTTGTAGGTAGTGGTCGTTGATTTTTTTGGAATGTTACGCGTACTTAGTATGTTAAAATAGCATTGGTGTTTAGTTCCTTACGTAGGCGGGTCGAACATAGGAAGCAATATGGGTCGAACCAATTTTTTTCGGTTTTATCTTTTTCCTCGTTTTGAAAAAGTACTTTGTAATCATCGGAAAGGTAGTACATTCTACTCAGTAAAAATCGAAAAAGTAACAAAATCGGGGCAAGCACTGTAAAGTTATTGCAAGTTTTGTGGCGAAATATGGGTCACTTTGTTTGGATCGCGTCGGCCATATTGGAGGACAGCGGGATGAGCTACTTTGTGTAAATTGTTTTCGCCAACAAATTACCGTGAAATTTAGTTAGACATATCTATACTTACTATTCTGCACGATTTAGCACTAGTGCTCACCAAATTTCAGCCTCGCAGTTGTTACTCATTAAGTGATAAATGTGCTCACAATTCCCGTTGGACTTCGTCTCATTTCTGGCGGCACCTACAATGTCAACTTTTGCTGAACTGAAAGGCATGTTCAGTTGGCTACTTTGTAATTTGTGAGTATTTAACGTTGATACATTTTGACAAACGTTGCTACAAAAAAGAAACTTTGTTCAATTTTTGTGTTTTTTGTGTTTGTGGCCAGCGACCAGTTAGGCGGGTAGTCTTGGCGCAAAGCTGTATTAGTCTACTAACAAGCTGTATTTTGACTATAGTCTTCACTGGTAGCTGGTGACTGAGGCTAACTAAGGTCTGCCGCGGCAGTGTGACACAGGACTAACCAGCCCGTAATTTCATGCAAGTGTCTGAAACTACCCTTGAATATATGCAGCATTTATCATTTGACCATTTTACTTCGACAAAACAGCTTGCAACCGCATGCATTTACCGTTCGCCAGTGTCTGGTCTCGATCCGCACCGGGTCCGATAGGCTGCGGTCCCGAGTCTAGCAAAATAATTTCTGTCAAAATTTATTCGCCACATTTCTTCAGCAAATTCCATAAAATTGTCCGTAGTTTGATTTTATCAAAATTAAGGCGCGCTGTCGATTTTTTTATCCCCGTTTGCTGGCTAGTAACAGTACAGGGACTGCTCCAGTCGCACTGACGGCGTTTTCTCGGCCTGGGTTCCTGAATGAATTGTACTTCCGGGTTCGCGGCAAGTTCAAAATGGCAGTGTTTCTTCGGGAGCGAATCGTGAGTGGCGCGTTCATTTAAACTGTTTTCGAGTACGGATCGTGTATTAGTTATGGGGTAGGTACTTCTTGGATCCTTATAACATCTTCTAACCATGTAATAAGGGTTAACAACGCGTGAGAGAAGGACTTTAAACTGTGCGACCATGCGTTGTTTCACTTTTGCCTTGATGATTGAGACCATATCGATTAAAAATAATTATTGATCAGCACATGATGCTGTGTGTTTACTGAACCTATTACAAATGAGGTATTAGATGACAATCGTATGTGTTTTCGCTTGTTCAGAAAAACAACCTCTGCATGCCGAAATCAGTTCATATTTGTGAATAACATATATTTTTTGAAATATACACTCCTTTGATAACTAATTGATTAATATGTATTCCATAACCAGATATTTTTCTGCTGTAGCAAAACAATTATATCCAAAATCTGTACTCATGCCGAAGTCGACGTTGGACAGTCTGTAAAATTTGCACTGCTTTGTTTGTGGTCCTGACCTAAACCGAAAATACAGAATTTCTCACTCGAAACCGAGTGGAAACACACCCAACCGTTTACCTTGGGCGAAAGTACATACCACCCGCGTGAGCGGCACGACCCTGTATACTCCTGAACACTTCAAGTGACATTAATTAAATAATTAGTGTGCGCCATCTGGTTTCTCTTGAAAATACTAAATCGCTTGCAGCGGATTCATGACAAGCGAACGGCGCACAGGTCACTCTGGCATCTGCCACTTGCTGCGAACTTCTATTAGTATGATATTTTCCTAATTATCTACTGAATAACTCCTAAAAACGCATGTAAGTGTTACATCACATTTTTTGTGTTTATGGAAAAACTCACGCTATTCCGGTTTTTTATTTGTCAGATATCGCACGTTGAAAAGGGCAATTTGACCCCGCTGGCTGGTTCCCTGCGTGCCGGTAGGTGGGGCGGTAACCGCGCCAGCATGCGTGCTGGCTGGGCTATGCACGCAGGGAACCAGCAAGATTGACCCCGTTTGTTTACACCTGGGAATTCTTGGTCCTAGGTTTACACGCCAATTTATCGTGTCACGTGACTAGAAACATTACAATATGGCGTCAAGTTGCAGTAGCGCGTGCGCCCGGTCTATGTGATGTCTTTGACTGAAACACATTGGAAACTGCCGTGCAACAAACACAGTGACCAGCAGTTTGAAACATTGAATGGTAAAAACTGGTAACGATGCCAACGGGTGCCTGAGCTATGGCTCTGCAAAGAAAAAAGCAAAATTCATCCTCAAAACAACAGGCCTCTAGCTACTGACGATACACAAATTTTGTCGACAGGATAAGAAATGTGACCTGTGGAAAACTATGATGTTAGTGACATTTTTGATGCTGTAGATAATTAGTCTGATTAGAAACAATGTTATGCAATTTTAGTGACTAGTGTATTTTTAAATAAACGTATTGTTTGTTTACCAAAATTTGTAACCTCCTAGGAGTTCATGGGAAGTGATTCACCACATGTCTGTTACCAGTTGTGGGATGTTTATAATAACAATTGTGCCTTGTTTTGCAAGTTGTGTAACTTAAAGTCTTTGAAAACCTGTCAGCTTTGGGATGAGGCATTTCCGACAACAACAATAATCTGTTATTTGTCCATCGGAATTACTCAACTCTTGATTGTCCTGCACCATAATTGGTAATGACTTGGGTTCATTGCTGGAGTCCAGCAGATTGATTCACAGAATTGTTTTGGAACCAGCGACCTTGTTCAGAGAATTGTTTTGGAACTAGATGTAGCATTTTGGAGGAAGTTTGTGGGTTTTCATGTTTTGAATTATCTCGCCCACCTTTCTTGTGTTCAGTATAAATATTCTGTTAGCTACTCTAGAATTCATATTGCTTGGAGAGAGGCTGCTGCTTGCTTCAAAAATATCACAGATACCCAGCGTTGGTAAGAGACAACTTTGTTTCTTGATGTTTTACTATAAACTTTGACTTTAGAAACAACTATTCTCAGTTCTTTGATTATTTGATTAACTCATAGAAAGTGTTGCAATAGAAATTGTTGTAACTACAAGTTTCTGCTAACTATTGTTTGCCAAATTGTGATTTGATATAATATTATTAGGTATGCAATTTTCTGTATTTTAGTATGGTGTATTTGGTACTTCAATTTGTATTAGATATTGTATTATCTTTATTAATTGTTTCAGGTTTAACCGTATTGAAAATCGTATCGTATCGTATCGTGAATCGTAAATCGTTCACCGTATTGAAAATCGTATCATTACTCGTATCATATCATAAAAAAGTTTTATGAGCCACTGTTACGGTATTATTATTATACGTGTGTAAAACGCTTGGTCAACAACAACAACAACAAGAGAGACATATAATGTGCGTGTGACTGTAGGCTACAGACTATCGAACAAAAAGAAACCCACAAACAAAAATACATTATTACCTGGTAAGACTGTCTGCACCCCCATTTATCTTACATATTTATCAATAAACTCAACAACAACCACAATATAAAATGAATATTCAACTTTCAATGTTCATGCACTTAATGTCACTCCAATGTAGAAGTTTTTGGCAATTTTGTCAAACTTTTGTCAGCGTTCCATGTGACGGTATTGGGCCAAGCTGCTTATAATTCATTTGTAATAGCCTAGAAAAGTATGTTGTCGCTAAATTGGTACAACAGTCAACATTTTCCGTACAACGTTAAATGTATATTATATATTAGTATCAATGGGCAACTGGCACACCACATGTTGTCACTGTTGGTCTAGTTTATAGTCACTCCCTGTAACTGACTGTGTCTGTGTTTCATCACTTGTTTTTGCTCCTAGCTAGGTGGCCACTATGTTCTTTCTTCTTCTGATGACGGTGTTTAAATAAACGACACCGAAACATGTCATACCGTTTTAAATCCGTTGTTTTTATTATGACTCTACTTGCTATCATGCAGATATAGAGAGAGCTTGATAAATCTTTGCCGCAAAATAGGACCTTCCTCTTTTTAATGGAGTTTTCAGGAACTGGGACAGTGTTATTCCCATAAAGGCATATGGATTGAAGGTTCAATTTCTTTCCTCCACTGTGACAATTAACCACCAACTTCATTGCTCGCCAAAACCACAGGCGCTCGAATTTCCCGATGACTCATAACCATAGATAGTATTGAGTGACGTCAGCGGCCAAAACCAAGCAAAAAAGCTTCAAATTTTAAAATGTTGTTGTCATTTCAAACCTTATTTCAGGCAACGCAGTTTTCAACCAATCGTTTCAATCTTACCTTGAAAGCCAGAATGCTTGAGCGTTTTCACAGCATTTTACACTGCACTCAAACTAAGTGTCAAAAAGTTTGACCACAGTCACCAAAACAAAATGCTGCACACTTTTTATCAAACGCACGCACTAAGCAACTTGAAATCTAATCTCTGTCCAATGCAAACATAGATCATGTGCCGCTAGACTGTCGTTATTGGTTGATATATCGTGCATGACGTTATATTACAAAAAGGCATGGCATTCCAAGTTCGTTCAAGAAAAGTTGTTGTGTTTTGGGGAATTCTTGGTACAAAATTGCTTAGTTGTTGAAAAAAATGCATAATTTACCTGACCTTGTTTATGTATGAAAGCTTACAAAGCCTTTCTTTTCTTACAATCAAGATGGATTGAATTACAGCACACATCACGAATTTTTGGCCGCCCGGTCGGAAATTGGTCGACGACTAGCCGTCGACCGGTCGTCTAATTTGCCGACCGGTCGGCTAAAAATTAGCCGACCGGCAGCCGCCCGCAGTGCCGACTCATAAGGCGACTCCCCAGTCGACCCTTCAGCCGACCCTTCAGCCGACCGGCCATCAGCCAACCAGCTGGTCGGCTGCTATTTTTAGGCTAGAGTAGCAGTTGCGTAATAGGTTGTCAGGCTGATGCCACTTTGCGTGTCGATGCATATTCGTCTTAGCACAGGGTCAAATAAATTAACCTAGTTTTACTGTCTCGGTTACACGAGTTCACGTCTGTTGTGTAATACCACTAATTCGAAGGTTGAAGGCAAGCGGTAATAGTAAACATTGGATTATGAACAATGCAACAAGTTTTGGATGAAAAACGTGAAAGTTTTCTTTACATTTGATCTTTAATTTGACTCGTGACGTTAACAAGATGTATTAGATCGGTTGCTTCCCGGTCAATACAACGCTGTAGTCATTTTGTAAACGCAGCTATTTTAGCAGTCTTCGCCCGCAGTTGA
>NMRA01001250.1:0-15817 GCA_002633005.1 Phoronis australis | reverse complement strand
TGATGCTTGTTGAGCATTCCGCTGCATGAAAACACTTGAGGTCGTGTATTGAGTGTTGTATTCTGATTGTTATGCAATTTTACTGTAAATTTCAAATTTCGTGCTTGTTTTTGTGCAAAATGTACTGTATAAAAAGTCTCATATCTAAATTTAGAAATTATGCTTCCGCGATATCACTTAACGTTTGATTTTACCACGCCGTCATTAATTCAACATAAAGTTTTAGGCTGGTGTAATGTCACGCACTTCGTATTTGTAGGTTGATTCGATTTTATTTCCTTTCAATAGTTGAACAAAACTTTATAAACCGATGTCAAGACCTGAGTTGCCAGTGGTGAACTAACAGCGAACAGTAAAATGTTTGTTTGGCCAAAGTTCACCCGTTAAGTCATAAAATGGTAATTGCCGACCAAGGACACGCTTAATCCGAATTGGTCGTCTACGCTAGGCGACCACTTAGCCGACCCAAGTGCCGACCACGGAGGCGACTCAGTAGACGGCTCCTAGCCGACCGATGTTGGTCGGCTGCTGGTCGACTAGACGACCGGTCGACGGCCGGTCGTCGACCAATTTCCGACCGGTCGGCCAAAAATTCGTGATGTGTGCTGTACCCTAAAGGGCCGAGGTGACAAATGCCTAATCTTCAGACAGTGGCGATTTTAGTTCAAGGTTAACTAAGAAATTTAGGTAATGAACGAGGGTACTTAATGTCGGTATCCTTAGTTCGAAGTTTGCAAATTCGATGATGTAAGATGCATTTAAATATACTGAACGGGAGATGCAATGGAGACGATTACCAAGATATCAGTTCCTATCCACATAGCTTTGTGGTTTGACGTGATAATCTAGGAATCTCAATTTATTCGAAGTTAATAAGGAAACCACGTCAAAACGATTAAATACACCTTGTAGCTATAAATACTACAAGATAACACGGAAATAGACGAACTTCGCATCGAATGAGCGTGGTTGACACAGTGCATGGAGCAACACCTGTTGAAGATTTGTTGAAACTAAGCCAGAACTAAAGTGGGTTTTACTTGAAAGGATGGGACATTTGGCAGAGGTTTTGTGCGTCCAAACTTCTTTGACTTTCGACATCATGTATTTTTAATTTTTCAAAGTTTGTGAATGTGCTGATGTACCTGATTAAAGGAAGCTATTTTCCCTAATAAAATATCGTTTTCATATCTTAAAATGTCTATTACAAGCAACTTTCAAAACATTAAAAAGAAGTTTCTATTAGTGTAAGTTATGGCAAATCTAGTCATACCGTTCAGAACACTGTGCCGTTCTTGTGGTCACAAGATAAATGTTTTTAGGAAAAACTGTTTTTTTAATGTAAACTGACAGGGAAAGATTCCCTCGACCGTCATTCATTAAACTTTTTGTATTAAAACTTTGATAACAATGCTCATTAGGGATTTTCCATCAGTTGAGTTGATATTTTTCATCCCCAAAAAGGCTTTCGTAACAATGATGGGACACTTGAATTTAAACTAAACATAAAAATAATGTAAGCTTCAATACAAAATCTGAGACATGACACACAGATTGTGCCTTTGAAAAACTAAAACTATTAAACTCATTGTATTTTTTCTCGTAACAATTTAACCAAATGGTGACATTACTACAGGAATGGAAGCTTTGAGAATGGCATGAATAGATTGCCTTGATTTCTTAGATTCAGAAAATATATAACGTGATGGGTTGATAGTGTCATGCAAATAGTTCAAGACGAAGTAGACATTTGAAATTGGATTACACGTAAAATCAATTCATCTTAACATGTCTTGAAGATCCCAAATAATGTCATTTTCACTTACCTGTGTTCTCTCTGGAGTATAATGAAATAACAACTTAAGTGTGTGTATCCCACATACATAAAACGGCACTGCCGTATCCTATCGGGAATTCATTTCATCTGGGAATCTCCCAACGAGATCATTAGCAAATTTCTTTTTTTAAAAATGCAAATTTTTTCTTTGTAATATAAACCAGTTCAAAACTCTATTCTGGTCCTTTTGAAAACTAAATGTAATTGTCGTTTTGTTTATTTCAAACTTTACTTGCATTGTAGTCATTAACCAGAGACGTACCCCATGCCAGAAAGAGTTAGCATATTCACATTAAAAAAATAAATGTTCTAAAGTCTCGAGATTGGAAAAGTATTTACCAAAAGTACACGCATTTGAGTAAACATATCAAATCTCATTAAAAAAGTAATAAGTAGGTAGCATTCTGTGCAGGAAGCGGAACTGAAAGAAAAGCAATTTTGTGTCATTCCAACATTCATGTGTAAGTTTGTAATAGAAATTTCACATCTTCTCTGATACCAAAAATCCCAATACATCGAATTTCTTTTGTGCCGTTGGTGATATGTCATTTTTGCACATAATATAATAAGAATTCCGACATCCTCTTTCCGCGAAATAGTTTTTTGGAAAAAAGGTAAAAGTGGTCTATATAACTTTTTAGATTTAAATTTTTTTGGAAAACGCATTCAAGTATTTTTCCATAGCACGAACAATTGAATAGCATTTGAGAAATCTGACATTAATTTGAGGAATCATCTGGAAATTTTCAAAGGTCTAAAAGTTACCATTCCAATCTAAGAAATCGTTCACAAATACTATACATTTTTCAACGAACGACTCAAAAATACAAGGGCTGTATTCCACCGTAAGTTAGTGTTGGCCCACACGTTAATTGATACCGCATCTTCGGGGGCCGCAAATTCACGGGTTCCGCCTTGGCCAAAGCACCGTCAGGGCAGAAGTTGTACATTGACAATCATTATTTGAGTAATGTAAAAAGGAAATAAAGATTCCCCTAACACCTGGCCGTGGGATGGAAATCGAGTTGTTTCACAACAGTTTCTGCCAGCAAACACTAAATTAGCATGAGCTCACACGGCCTTGGTGTCCCGTCAATTAGTTTTATTGCACCTAAAGCCGGTAACGCAGCGATTTATTCATTGCTTACTTCTCAAATCATTTGCACTTACGAACACTCCAAATTCATTACAAATTGCATCTAAGTAGACAGACTTTGTTTCAGTTTTATATAAGTATTGGTTAGGGTGAGAATAATTCATTTTGAAACAGAACGCTCAGTAATAAACGTCAACATGGCAACTCGCAATCCCGACTTAGGACGAGCTAAAGCTCATCAGTCCAGACTTCGCAGGTGGATCGTTAAGTTTTATAGGCTATCAATTCGAACAGGGATACAGTGATGAAGAAATACTAGAGTGGCGCCGTGAACAAGCTCAGACAACGGAACGTATGGAGTTATTTGATAAGCCGGCATTTTTGGGGTCAGACACTGTCGACGTCTGCAGGCCACAGACAAGGAGATGTTTCACGGCCTCATACTTGCTATTTACAGCGTACATTTCATTCTTCACTACCATGAGCCACTTCCTAAGCATTTCGGACTTTCGAGGAAGTAAAAAAACGATTTACCCACTTTCCTCGCAGCTGCTTAGTTCGTACAAGCGGGAACGATGCACCGCAACATAGTGGCATTCACTCTGCACATGAACTACTGACGTCGCTAGCGTCGTTTCTCAACTTCATCACAGGTTAACGCGACACCTCTTGGCAAGGTAAGGTCGACCGTATGCGAGGCAATGTGGATAAAGACCGATTAAGACGGCAAAAAAAACTAATTAAATCGGGTGACATTCTCCTTTAAAGACGTCGCAGCTATGTGGCTAGGGAATTGTCTTTGTTTCCCCAGATCTGTCTCCATGCACAAATCGTTAGACATAGATAAGATTCCTCCTGTGTTACTGATGTCCCTCTTGCAACCCGCTGCCGTAAAGTCGATAAACTTCTTCACTGCTTTCCGCTTGGTTCCTCTTTCCAGGTCCAGTGATTGGGCAATTTCCTTAAGGATCTTGTTATGACGCCAAGTGCATTTCCTTTCTGCCAGGGCTACCCTGCAGGGAGTCTACGTTGCAAAAGCGGCTACATCTGTAGTCGTTCTCCTTCTCCCATAGCGTGAGGATAAAGTTGATAAAGTTGTCAAACACTTAGCATAATAAAAACTTCAGCCTGTGCTGCTCCATGTAGAGAAGGTCCACCCTGTTATTCTCCTCCCTAGCACTCCTTCCTATATGGTCCATTCGCCTTGTCCCTTAATACCAACTGCTCGAGCGACACGCTTCTCTTCTTCCTCCTCACGAATCTCCCTGAGAACCATGTCTCTCCTCTCCTTCCATTTGTCGCATTCCTTCTAGTTGACGGTACGAAACCCAAACCCTGTCGACTATAGCAGACTGTACCACTAAACTATGTCCTTTTGCCAGAGACAGCTCTCTGCTCTGTTCACAGCCAGTTGGGGATTCCACTTTCTGCCAGCTGATCCCTTGCTTCAACTAGAAACCTTACTTGAAGCGATACAGCTACTGCCCTGCTATATAATCCCATTGACATGAAGCTCGCTGGTACCCCCCCCCCCCCCAANCCCCCCCCCCCCTCCAAGCCATTTCCTGATACGCTGGTTTGCCTCCCGCTCCATAGACTCGACTGTTGAAATCGGAATGCTGTACACCGATAGTGGCCATGAGATCTTGGGCAGTAAACCAAATTGATAACACCAGAGCTTGAAATTCCTTGGCAAAGTGCGCCCGTTGATCTTCTTCAGGTTCTCCCTTGAACTGGGTCACTGTGTCCCTTGCGTTTGTGATGTCGCTTAGGCTGCTATGTTTTATTTGTTGACCAATTAAGAAGTCTGGTTGTAAGTGAAAGGTCAGTCTAAATCTAGCTTTTAATAAAAAGTGTATAAACTTAGAAGTAATTTTGAGCAAAGTCTGTAAGATTCTTTCCTTTTGGCCGTAAAGACTTAGCATGCCGTACCATTCGTAAAACTTAGAATAATTCTTAAGAGTTGATATGTAAGCATTTGTGAGTACAATGAACAGGCCTATGAACTTTAACATGACACTGACGTTTCATCTAAAATTGACAGTTTTGCTAAGTGCAGAGTGCCAAAAATTTCCGTGACAACAGACGCGGATCTACAGGGGGGTTCAGGGGGTTCAACCTCCCTTCGGGACAGGATCAAAAATAAAAACTGAAAAAAAAATTCGCCAGAAAAACTAAATCAGCTACTAAAAATCACAACAAATCTTACACGGGGAGAAGACCTTCCTTCCGCTCATTGCTATGCGCCTCGGATTTACTCGAATTCTAACCCCCCCCCCTCCCCTTACTGAAAACGTAAATCTGCCACTGGACAATCCGAACGACTGAATACGTAGAAGTGTTTTAAAACTTTGCAAACTCTCCTTGGCTACTTTAAAAACCCTGGTGGTTTCTGGTATTCGTCTTCCGACCTTCACGGCTCTGAGATGGGTAAGTCGGTTGGTAAAACATTTTATTATTTCACTTTTCTGTTGCTGGGCAGCGTTTATTTTTGTTGTAACGAATACATCGCATTTACAAGTGGAAAAAAAAAAGAATTACTTTCTCAGGTATTCAATAAACTCTTTTGAGTTGCGCACATATTTTACAGACAGTTCGCACGAGGGAAACGAAATGTATTTTTATTTACGCCTTACCTTCTTAATATTAATTATTGTTTGGGCAAATATCATTCTACACCCCTTCAAGCTTCATATCCAACTCCTAGTTAGTACCTATCTAGTCCGATCGTAGCGCTGGTTGTTCTCCCTCTCCAGCTTCCGCTTGTCCCAGCCTCAGTCTACAGTGCAATCACTCGTAAGTGTTTACTAATTACACAATTATTCAAACTCTCTCACCCTCCTTGCCCTGACTTCAACCAACTCTAAATAAACCCGTTTTATACCCATCCCACTCTCCTTACCCCGTGTCGAGCCCAATCTGCTGCTGGTTATTGTTGTTATTCCAGTCACTGCTGGACCTCCTTGAAGGATGTCGGAGCGGGTTGCTGTCAAGCAAGAAACGATTTCGTCGGTTACCGACCAGTGCTGCACCCGAGCTGGCTGTTTGGTGTACCCGCTTGGTACTTTATATGATATTTGCCCATTTGGCAGTTTGTACCCGCTTGCTACTTATTATTGAATTTGCCGTTTTGTTCGACCCAGTTGGTAGGCAATCGGCCAATACCCATGTGGTATTATGTACCCACTTGGTACCATACTAACATGTGCCACTTAGTAATCGACACTCAATTACAAATTGGGTATCGCAAATCGGTGTGTTATCACTTATAATTAAGGTACCCATCTGGTACCTTCTGTGAAATAATTATTTGTAGAGCTGTGATCCTGAAATTCCCAATACAACTTAAAATATACATTATTCTTGCGTTTATTTATTTGTCCCCAATAATGAAAAATACCTGTACGTTGCTTTGCTTTGACATAATCGTTGTATGACATTCGAACAAGGCCCCGCGCTTTGACATATGCTACCCGCCCCGCAATTGCTTAATCGGGCACACTTTCGAGAAGGAGCAGATACAGGTGAAATTCCCGGTATCTAGCAATTGCTTGGTACAGTAGACGGCCGGGTACCGAGCGTTGTGCCAGGTATACGCAATTGCAAATAAGAAAACGGGGCCTACTGCGCCGACATGTCGTTTTTACGCCGGCTACCACGAGAATTAATGCCCCTTGAAAATTTTTGTCGGTCTCTCAACTCTCACAGCACCCCCGGCGGTCGCCACCTAGTACACTGCACAACAATCTACGTTTTACAATCTAAAAGATGAGTACAGGCTAGCATAGGCGGATTTAACACACCCTTTGGAAAGGAGCAAAAAACCCCGCTAACAGCCAAATGAGTTTAGCTTGCCTCATGGGCGGCGCAGTGCTGAAAAAAGTGGGGCTATACCCACAGCCCCCTATGGTGCGCCACCCATGTACCTTGATGTTGCGGACGTTTGCCGTTGCAAATTGTGTCCAGGTCCAACCCCAGTTTCTTGTTCAAAGTTAGCATACCACATGAAAAGTGCAGTTAACGTAGTGGTGGACTTCGAAAATCGTTTTAATTTTACCCAGCAGTAGGGGAGATAGTGGTATCAGTAAGGAATCAATAAAAATTCTTTAACTAATCATAATTAAAATCCAATGGCTATATTTTCTTTACAAGCAGAAATCTGAACATCTGCACAACTTCTAGATCTACCATTACTTTCTAAATAAATACTAAGGGGACGTACCCACCCTGGTCTCCCCAAACGACCGTGAACGTGTGTTGGAATTCGTGGTGTTTATTTTTCAATGATACGTCTTCAAAGCAAAATCCTTACATGCCTAGAACAAGGTGATTTTCACACCTCCGTGATGCATGTACATGTAGTTCTCTATTGATCATGTCGTTCCAAGAAATTGTCGCCGCTGCTCATTCACATGAAACTGCTGTGGCTTTTCTCCGTCAGCAAATGCTACTTCGCCGGCAGCCCCCTCTCTGTGTGACATGTATGGGTCAAATGACGCAAGTAAAGATGGAGAGAAGCACCGTCTGGAGAGAGGTGTCAACGACAGAAGGGACACAAGCTCTCGATACGATCCGGCTCTTATTTCGAGAAGTCATATCTACCACTGGGTACCTTAATTCAACTGTATATGTCATGGAAATGCTGAACCTTAGCAAGTGCACCGTGATACAGTGGTTCACGTATATCCGAGTTTTATGTTCCTGGAACTTGCTGCAGTGACCCGTGTTACAGAGTTTGGGTGGCCTAATGATCGTCGTGGAAATTGACGAGGCGATGATTTACAACGAGGGACGACTCGTTCCCGAGAGATAGGTACTCGGCGCTTACTGTCCAGCACAGCGCCTGGGGCGCATCCAACTCGTATGCCGTCGGAATGACGACGCATCTCCCGCTTGTTATACGCTGGATCGGCTCTGGGGGATCAGTAGTGTGCCTACCAGATAATTGCTAACGTTCCCGCCATACCAGCACAGCACAGTCAACCATTCTGTTATTGTGTCCTCTTACTGATGTCCACTCACAGAACAACAAGAACCACTGGAGGCACATAAAGCAGCGATTCAAGGCCATGTCTGGAGTGATAGACAATAGTCTGCCAGTATATCTGGATGAACAGATGTGGCCGGAGAGGTACGGAAGAACAGCGGCAGACGCATTTACCAACATCCTCACTCATCTCTGTCTCAGTGGCCACAATACCAGACGCCATGAAACCAAAATATATACAAAAACAAAAAAGATAATACATGTAAAAATATGAGAAAAAACCAGGCCCTTCACTGGGCCTATAATTTAAAAGTAGTGAACCTCCCTCCACTGCCACTCCCTGCATAGAAAGGATACCTGCCGATCTAGCTAGGATTATCAACGCCAGGGGGGACGACAGTGTGACCTCCCTTTTGCCACCAGTTTGAAGCCCGGGCCCCTTGCCATCAAACTGGCGTCCCTGCCGTCTCCACATGTTTGGTGCCCCTCCCCTACGGTAGCCACCTATTTGCCCTCCGGGTTTGCCCGGGAACAAGTGCCCCCTGGCACACCCTCGCTACGCCACTGCTCATGCACGTAGATGGTTTCTACAATGCAAACCATGGCATGTATAATGTAGCCAAACGTATTTGGGCTTGCTGTTTGGGGGCTGGCAGCTGATAGTTTACCAGTTTTTTTATTTACCCGATTTTTTCCTAACATGCTTGCAAATTTCACTATTTTTGCCCCAAAATGGGCGGAGCAATTACCACCCTGCCCCCGTGATACGCCTATCCTATGAATGCACCGCACGTAAATTTCATAACGTTTCGTTTCCTCTTTGGCGTTTTTCAGATCCGTCCCAAGAACATAATGTGCACGTTTCTTTCACATGTACAATGATCGACTTAACGGGCACGCATTTCGACGCTAGGTATCCTTGTCATAGCACCGGATTTTCAATGGCTTCCGTGAAAAAACGAGAGATTTTTGCTCTGTAACTTATGCGAAGTTTGGCGTTGAACTTTTGGAAAGTGAAAGGTTAAATGGAAACAATTTGACATAGAAATCAAGAGTGAACAATTACAAATCGATTGAGGTATATGTCATCCATGTGTTATCATTTTTGGAAGATATAAAGGATTGAATAGGGTCTGAATAGGGACCAGGCAACTATAATTTTACCTGGAATTCCTAGTACCGAGTGCTTGTGGTATTAGCTGAAGTATTAAAGATGATCAGAAGTTGAGGATGCCTGTGATTTATACCACAGGCCGACGAACCTGCCGATGATCCGTTAGTTAACCATATAAGAAACATAAAGGTTGGACACTAAAACTTTGTCGAGCCTAGAGGCTCCCAACTTCAGCTGTCCAAGTGAAATTTGTGTGCACCTCCCTCAGACAGGTATTACATAAACAGGGATATTTCTTACCATATTTGAACCTGTGCCCTTTGGGTGCTCCTGATGATAAACAGGAATGATATTTTACGAACAAATATTGGAAAACCTTAACTGCCTGTTAACTCATTTTAATGAAATCTGCGACCTGTAGATTATCCGACGGGCTGTAAGTTGTCTAGAATCTTGCATTTTTGGAGGAGTTTCGTCTTAAAAGATGCGCCCGAGGGGGTCACTACTGCAATGTACTTGTGCCGTTTTGTGTGCACCAATGACACAAATGCGAGTCCAGGAATATCCGGCTGCATAAACCTCATAAACGCAAAACTCTGAATTCAAGTAGGCTAAATAGTTAACATGGCGGATTTCACGTATGGTCTAACTTGCACGCCTGTCGAAGATAAAATATTGAGTTTGAGCAAGCAACCCCTACGTCAAAATCAAGAAATTTGTCCGAAATTAAGCCTTCCATTTACGTGTAATTTGATTCTTCTCATTTTATCTCTTACTGGTTATCTAGAACTTAGTTGCAAGAACTGGCGTATCTTGTGTTTGATTTTGACGTCATTGGTTCAAGCGCAACGAACACTTGGTGTTTGGTTGAGATCCGATGTCTGAACATAGGTTTAGTTGCGGGCCTAAGTTAGTAGCGAGCAACCAGTGTTTTTTTGGTTTTAAACAAGTTTATTTTACAAAATCTGAGTTTAAATATATTCCTACGGACATTAAATTGTGTGAGCGACACTCAAGTAACATTCGTGGGCAGACTAAAATAGCTTCGGTATAGCTGCGGGAGTGTCTATGAAAAGTCCAGATGTGTACGAAGTCGTCTGCCATGAACGTCACAAAGTAACCTTGAACGGTTTCGACATTTTTGTTTTCAAACCACCACTCGAAGGCAGCTTAATATGATAAAGTGAAAGAAGGTATTCAAAAATTTGTTTGGTACTGCTTTCGTAAAGGTCCATGCACATTTGAGTAGAACATTCTGAGCAAATCAATTTTTGAAGTCCAACCTTTATATTTTATTATGTAGCCTAGTGTGGGACGTCAGTGATGATTAATGTTCATGAAACTTTTTGTAACAGATTGTGAAGTATTTTTCAGGAATCTTAACATGGTAACGTACTAGACATTTTGGGAAGAAATGGAATGAATAAAAAATCGCTTCTGAAATTATTTATTCCAAGCAACCGAAGTACTACAACCAGCTGTAGTACTTGTGTTGACAAACGATGATACATTTACATCTTGCAGATTATGCATCGCAAATAAGTTTCATGTTGGAATGGCATACAGTGTCTTTAGGTAATTCTGATTACGCATAACTTATCTGGAAACTGTATAGTGGAGTATACTAAACAGGCGACGTTTTATTTCAGGGAATGTGATCAAGGAGCACAGCAATGCTAATGCATGCTTTTTGTAAAAGAGGCTGGCAACTGGTTCCGAAACTCTGGCGACGGGGTGAGAGGACGAAGACTGCGTGAAGCCGCCACTATCGAGCCTGAGACAGTTTTACAAAAAGTTGTTTCTTGTTACAGTAGCTGCTTAGTTTTTATGAAGATACTTTGTCTTTGTTTTTATTTACTCATTTATTTCTGTGCTTATTTTACCTTAGAATACTTCATATTAAAAAGTATTAAAGAACGAGCTTTTTCTTCTAGTAAGTCACAACTACACATGCAATTAGATTGAAATGACCCACAAAGCACAGTTGTAGCATTGAAAAAAACAAACAAAACAAACAATAAATAAATTCCGGCATTGGGCCTGTAAATGGAACATTAATGATCCAATACCGGCACTGTACTGGCCCACCACTGCACTGTCACCTATGGCATTAATTTACCTCCTTAGTATGGGCCCAACAGTGGCCCTGCACAGGGCCACCACAGTGTGTCAATACTGGCCCGTTATGGGGCCGAAACCGGTTTTGCTCTATTGGTCCAGTAATGGTCCGTTACAGCACTCCCTGTACCTGTCCAGTACCAAACGGGTGTGCAATCTGTTAGTGAGCCAGTACTGGCCTACATAATTGGGCCAACGCACAAGACTGTACAGCGCCACTATTGGCCCATTACCTGTATGTTTTCTGGGTACTGATACAGTCACTGTCCATACAACCTATATATTGTCATTATGTCCAGAGGCATTGTCCTTTAAACTCATGACAGTGATTGCTGACACGCAATTTTTAATTTTTTTTTTAAACATTTATCATATCAAATTGACAATTACAATACAAACGTAAATAAATATACATAAACATTTACCAACGTTATAGTTGTACTAAGTTCCATGCAGTTTTCGTTGTGATATTCTAATGTACCATTGGTATTACCAATAGTAGATTCTATATTTCGATAGTTTTTTCAAAACTCTAGTGACATCAGTTTTTAACGGAATTTAGTTCTGCATTCTACAGTGATAAATGGCATTAAAACTACAAGATTTATACTGCGAACATTTTGTCTCGTCAGCACGCCATCTTTTGGTCACATCACGCGACCAAATGAACTTAATACAAGTCCGAAAAGATATCGGGGACTGGAACCCATGACCTTGTGCTCACCGTTCAGACGCTCTAGCCACTGAGCCATCGGGACCACTGGTGTAAGACAGAAATCCAATCAGACTTAGTAGTGGCCATCTTACCCTTGACCAAGGTTAGCAAAAGGTCGTTGGTTTGAGTCCGAGTCAGGGGCAGAATTCTTTCGGACTTCTATTCGTTAGGTCACGTGATGGGATCAAAAAGATGGCGTGCTGACGGGACAAAATGTTTGCAACATATTTCCACGCCTCACTGAAACAGATATGTTTATACAATATTTATACTGTTGTTACATTCGGTATTTCCAAATAAAATGTCAAGGCTGTTTAAAAAAATCGTTCCTAAACTGACACGATAAGTTATCACAGTTCATAAGTGTCTCTTGAGGCGCTACACAGCGCCACAACTAACAGCTTGTCAGCCTTACCGACTGTTCACTGCTTTGGCTTGAGTGTTACTCATTCCCCAGCCTTGCTTGAGCTTGACCAGTCACAACTTACGGTCCAGTAGCGTCATGACAAAACACAACAGTCATCTGGAAATTTCACGGGTTCAATAATCAAGCAAGTCAAACGACCCTCCATAACAAACCACAGCATAAATACACTTTCGAATCACAACCAGAAGGAACCTAAAGGCCTGCTGCACGTAACACTCAGGTTAATTAACAAAAACCGACTGACATGTCGTATTAGAAGTACCAGTTCTAGCGAATATTCAATATAAGTCGAACTTACAGTTCCCACACATTTTAACTGGCTTGAGCTGTTAAGCTTTGTATTAGCCGCCAGGCGTCTCTGGTGTTTAACCTCTCCCCACTGGGTGGAGGAGGGTTCCAGAGCGTCCATGTTGGTGGACTGTTCAGGTTTATTGTGCTGGCGAATATAATCACTTGTTAGGGACATTTGCGTTGTCTTTGAGCGAACTAACATGAGCACCATGTGCCGCAAACATGAGATAAAGAGCGTAGCAAAACACAACTGCACTACACCCAAATCACTGGTAGACTGCGCCAAGCAACACATGTGTAACAGCAATAGCGTGACTGGCAACCCGCGCTTGAAAAACGAAGTTCATTAGCATAAGTATACATGGGGTTTGAATCAGTATTAACCATGTAACAATAACCATCTTGCTTGAGCTTGACCAGTCACCACTAACGGTTCAGTAGCGTCATGACAAAACACAACAGTCACCTGGAAATCATATGCAAAGTCGGACCATCTAGTTTGGAACTAACCTAATCCACTATCTCCTACACTCGGTGAACAGGCAGTAAAGTACTAAGACCCGAAGGTCTACCATCAGTTTAATTTAGGCGAAGCACACAGAGTCACTCCAAATCTGAGTAAGGAACAGGTCCAAACCAATTTTGTGAAACACGGTTTCTAATTCAAAAGCTATTAAACATGCTTTTGTCACGAGGGCAGGTGAATTTCAGCATTAGGTATTGCTTGTTTAAAGATACTCTTTCCTCTAAATTCACCAATTTAGACTCTGGAAGAGTTTTGTCAGTGGAAAGATATCAATGAATTGTAAACATTTTGTAGCTTCCAGCTTTGTTTGTGTTTGCCTTATTGTCCTATTAGTTCTAAAAAATAAAAAGTGGGCGGGGTTCCAGCGGAAACCTCATTACCTATTGACAGCCCTTGAGTGAGTACCCATAATGCATGAGTCATCTGTCAATCTATACGGCGACCATTTCAGGAGGTGATACTCAACCAAAAATAAAAAGTAAATTAAAAAATTCCTATCAAACTCAGTTAAGTTGGAAAATTTGGAGTTTTTTGAATGAGCATTATTGGGTCTTAAGTTTCGATTAAACTAACTTGTTTTAAATCCGGATTATGAAATTTTTAACTGATAGAAGCAGAAAGAATAATTATCCTCGCGATGTTAACAACTCACATGCGAGTGTAGAATGCGGGCGTGCGTTCAGTAGACGCTAGGACCTACGCTAGGACCTACATGTAGCTAAAACACGCTAGCTAGTCAAAGTCACGCGTTCTCATTTAAAATACACGGCAATATCTCACGTAATCTCGCGAAGTCTTGATTTTTAGCGAGGTCCTAGCGTTACTGAACGGGAGGCTGGTCACTAAGATACGTGAAGTGGATCCACTCTTACCGTCAGTCTTTGGGCTATGACACCTTGCATATACACCATGTCCCGCTGAAAAGTTTGTAAGTTGTCATTACTATTTGATACACACACAATTTATTTTGTGAAGTCTTCAAACGCACACATTTTGTACATTGTAGATACAGACCTTGGTGTACGTTATGATGGGTGATAAATATCTGGGCCTCGTGTTAAAAGGTATTAAGCCTGGTGTTAGGGCTAAGACTGTTGTATCCTGATGTTCTATTGGTTGAAAATTCCTTTCCGTGTTTTATGAAGAGGTTGTCCTGTTTGAATGCAAACTATTATCATGTCTCACCTCAGTAGGAGGTTTTCATTTTCATAAAAATGCGGAGTCACCTTCACTAAACATGCTTACTACTGTTTTATTAGGTACATGTATGATCGGGCTAAACCTTCAATGACACGACCCCTTGATGTACAAAGGTTATTTTGTTTTGTATCTTCTTTTCTCTTCTAATGACTCCTGTGCGAACTTGATTCTTTAGTGAAGGCTTGAGTCTGCCTCTGCTGAAGCAGTTAACAGAATTTTAACCGGAATTTTAACCGTTTCAAAAAACGAATACAGTGTTGTGAGGTGGTAAGTCACAAAGTTGCTATATCTAGCTGTCCAGTTACCTTATACTATGGCGTGATTATGGTACGGTGCTGGGTAATGTTGACATTACCTTTAAGCACGGTTTGGTGTTGGCCTTAAGTTTTCTGACAAAGGAAATCAGCAAAAACTGAAATCGTGAACCAAAAGTGAGACAGAGCTACAACCGAAAAATTGTGAACAGTTTTAGCTCTTATCTTTACTTTCATAGCTGGGATGGGGAACTTATTGTACAAAAATTTCCCCCTTTCCCCTTTCATGAGTAATAAACGTATTTACAAGAAGGTCCTGGGTAGCAACAAATTTGCATCAATTGAGAATACTTTGAATTTTTAAAACAAAAATCAACACAATTTTTTTGCACTTTCTGTGAACCGATGAGTAAAAATAGACCTAATTGTCCATTTTCTCTTTCTGTGGCAAAGCCTCGAAAATCCAGCAATGGAGGTGAAATTTGGCAATGAGCGTCGTTTCCTTCAGATGGAAAGCGGATGCACGAATGTGAAACGCTGGTTATTATCGTTTAATGGGTCAAGGGTTTTCTTCAGTGATTGGTAAGTTAGGTCTACAGCTTTGAGCGCTTCGCGAGTTCATGACTCAACGAAAAATTAAAGAGTCAATGCGATTTACTCCGCATAATCAACTTTGAGCAGCCTTCAATCCCTGCTGTATTACAAATATGCAATGTTTGGAGTGCAGTGTGAGTTGTAATAGATGAGCCTTGTCAAAGTTCTTACACCTCACCTTAGCTAAGGTGGTCGTATCTAATTACCATTCTACCACGATTGCTAAGATAACTCATACATGTACATGTGTAAGTTGCTTTAAGAGTGTCGTTTTCTTAATATCGTCATGTCTCATTTCAGTATGAGTGTTTCATTCTTACAAAAAATGCGGTGGCATCTTCGCTAGTGAATGCCTACGACTGTCTTAGCTTCATTATCACCAAGCTATCGACCTTTGAAAAAACGACCCTGACTAAGCACACAAGTTATTGCGCATTGTCTTTCCTGTTCGCTCTTCAAATGAATCTTGGGTGAATTTGTCTTTTTAGTGAACACTTGAGTCTGCCTGAACTAGGGTTGAGTTTTAACCAAAAATCACATTTTTCAACTTCAATTTTGTTCAACAATTCTCTGTTATAACCAAAATTGTGCTTGAAAAACGCTTTATCGAAGAGTACGTAATAAGAACGTTCAACGGTTTAAAATAACACACACACAC
>NMRA01000125.1:889161-908413 GCA_002633005.1 Phoronis australis | reverse complement strand
AGCCTGGTCTCAAGCACTAATGAATTATCAGTCTCTCCCAAGTTCAAGAATAACCTCTATTAAAACTGGGTATTCATAAGGAAAAATTAGGCCCGATTACTAATGATAAGTTTTTATAAAGCGCACCTTTATGGATGCTTTTAGGCAATGACACAGCCTCTAACATGACTCACTAGAGGAGACAGCACATAAACTAATCACTAAGGCAGCTACAACAGTAGACACTGCCACCACCTCTACTTAACAGTAGAGACGGTGGCGCTCCCATAGGCCCTTCATACGCCAGAAGTTTTTCTTCCTATCTCCTGGCACGAGCAATGTAAAAATTGCCAGCTGGCGATTAGGGCAACTGAACGAAGGACTGCTAAAAAGTTTGATTATGGGAGTATTTGTTTGAGTTGGAAAGAATTAATGGCCCGACGGCGTCCTGAGGTATCACTCCATGTGCAAAAGGTACTCATTTAAAAACTCATACTGGCAACACGAGTTTGATGGTTTAACCAATGTGGGGCTTAATTGAAATACAAACTTCCAGCGTATGAAGGGAATATGGGAGCATCACTGTCTCTACTGCTAAGTAGAGGAGTTGAATATTCCGATTTGGGCTGGATTCCAATGCGGGCCGGAACATTGACACACTGCTACTACAAGAAGTACCTGTGCATTTCAGACAGCACTTGGACGAGACACACTGGCGTTTTGCCTTTACGTTTGAATTTCCGATGCAAAGACTTTGGATCAAATATCAGCGTTTTACTTTCGCGACAAAGCTGGGTTATCATTTTAGACCAGAACTTGTGTTTCGTGTCCCATGAATTTGGATTGATTTCTCTGTTGTCTCGGAATGGCGAAAACAGAACATCCATCCGCTGATCATCTTTCCAAACTTCCGGAAGTTCAATGGCACAGTCTTCTTCTTTCTCGTCTTTAGTTGCCATACTACTCATGAATCACGACTTTGCGATTCTCTGTGACCAGGTGACGGGGAAATCATATGCAGAGCAGAAAATACGGAAGTTGATGTTGACCACCATACTTGCGCAGTTAGACCAAAAATTGAATTTCGCGCAAGAGGAAACAGAAACTTTCATAAAACTATCAATTGACAGTTTTACTTACATGGGAAATTTATTGATTTTAGAAATTCTTCATGAAACGTCAAAGTGTTTAATTTTGTTTTGCTTTTTGAGAACTTTTCAACAAGACAAAAGGAGAAATTGGTATGCTATACTGAAAGATATGCTACAAATAAAATCATTACTGTCTACTTATGTAACTTAGACTTTCGGCATGTCGGGTCGGAGTATTCCTAGCGGTTTGGTTACCTCGGTACTTCATAATGGAGTCGGCCGATACGTTTGTCAGCTGCAAAGATTGACATTCAAGTTTTGCAAAGAACATGGCAGTAGCAGAGGAATGAGGTATTTTAACTCGGCATCTCTTCTGCTGCGCGCGCGACACAACAGAGCCAGAGGTAGCCTTGGTACAAAGCTGTATATAATTAATATACAGCTTTGCTCCGATGCGGGTAAAAAAGTGGTAAGATAAAATCTGACACAAAATTAGCGTCATTAAAAACTACAGTCTTCCTTGAGTAATTTAAATTATTTAACGGTGTTGGCAAAAGTGGCGTTCTACTGTTATTCTGCTGCTAAAGGTGTGGAGCGATCTTTAGGTAGCGACCGCTTTCGGCGCCATCAAATTTTGCGTCACCTATTGGCCAGTTTCTTTTTTCGCCGATTCTTCAATCAACTGTTGTTCTTTTACGAGGTTGCGTACACGTCACAACAAATTATCAGAACTGGTTTCACCTCATTAAAAGTTTTTAGAATTTTGGTACCGAAAAATCGAATTTCAGAAGAAATTAATTTTGCTTCCAAGCTATCATTGTCTCCTGAGAAGTGTCGCAAAAATTTAGGAAATGGCGCGTGCGCGTGACACGAGCGTACTGTTTTCAAAACGACGAAATACTTTTCATTGTTAGAAAAGGCAGAGAGTTATGCAAGAAAATGAAGTTTATTGCATTGTTTTTTTCACTTAAACGGCTGTAACGGGCAAGGTGAGTATCGGTTGACTCCCAGATTTTGCATGCACACCGTCCGGTCTTTAGCTTTACATGTTGATACAAGTTTCACGGCACGGTGACGAGCAGAACTACCCTGGCTGTGTGCAATTTCTGGGTCTACGGAAGAAATACACGCAGTGGGACCTAGCTGTATTTTGACGACAGTCTTCATACAGCTAGCTGGCTGGCTAAGCCAGAGGCAGAGGTTGTAAGACTTGCCAACTGTCATTGTGGTGTCTTGTGATTTGCTAGTTTTATGGTCACCCTTATGTTTCTTAAATTATACTGCTGGTGGGAGGCTGGTGGCAGTTTTTCAGCATGCAATCTGGCAATCAGGGATGAGCAGCTCGATTGGGTTTTATTCGAGCTTGAGTAGCTGTGTTTTAACAGTTTGTGAGTACTTCTGGAAGCCTAGGCAATGACCATCGCCTCTGTTGGCCCGACCAGAGTTGATGCAGCTCCTGTAGGCGCTCCATACGCCGGAAGCTTTTCGGCGAATTATACCTCGCACTGGCTAAAGCATGAAAGTCATGTTGTTATAAATACCTTTTGCGCATAGAGGGACACCTTAGGAGGTTGTGGATGTGTTTAATTCCTTCCAACGCGAACAAATACTTCCGTTATCGAACTTTTTGTTCGAGCAGTCACTCGTTCAGTTCCCAAAATCGTGAACTCACCATTTTTATACTGCGCACGCTCCAATTTTTACCGCGCTCGCTAGGTGATTTGACTTCATGACCTCAATCTTTAAGTAGGCCAAAGGTGACCCATTGCAGTCTTGTCAGTCAAAGTTTTGTTTCCAAAATGCCACTACTACTTGTCTTTAATTGGCGTTACTTAAAACTGATCATATTTCAATGAATTATTGTTTTTATTTGATAAAAATAAATGCTGTTGATATGACATTTAATAGTCTTTGTGTACATATTTGACATTTTAATGTTTAACAACATGGCAAATGCACGGCTGGTTCCCAGCAGCACGTACGCAGAGGGCGGGGACTTCAGCTTTTAAAGTTCGCCGGTAGGACCGCAACTTCTGACCTTCGGCCTGGTTAAAAGAATGAGGTCATATCTCTTGGCGTGTGCCGAGTGAAAATGGTGAGTTCACGATTTTGGGAACTGAAATAGAGACTGCTCGAAGAAAAAAATTGATGACGGGAGGATTTGTTCGAGTTGGAAGGAATTAAACACATCGACAACCTCCTAAGGTGTTCCTCTATGCTCAAAAGATATTTATAACAATGTGACTTTGATTCTTTAGTCGGTGCGAGGCATACTTTGCCGAAAAGCTTCCAGCATATGGAGCGCCTATAGGAGCTGCATCGCCGCTGGTCGGGCCAACAGAGGCGATGGTCATTGCCTACTGGAAGCCTAGCCAGTGAGTACTGTAGGAATACAACAATTGCCACAAAACTAAGCAAATACATCCACATAAAAAGTTACGAATTTCAAAATACAGGAAATAAAATCAAATGAAACATGTATGTGTATGCACATGGAGTAATAACTAACACATACCGTAACATAAGTCTAGGGATGATTCAGTTAAGATAATTTGAACTAATCGATGAAAATCTGTCGCAGTTTGCTCAAGATTCTCTTACCAGGTGCCATTTTGAGGAAGTTACTTGAAATAACGCATGTTGACAAATAAAACATCCAAGGGACACAAATCTGATACCTTCCCATGCTATTTTGCAAGTGTCATGCACCACCGTCACGCGCTTCACTCGTACTTCCTGGTTATCGGGCGAATGGTGAAAAAGTTTAACCGTAACCAAAAAAGTGGAGTTGGAATTCTTTGCCAAAGTCACCTTAATTCTCATAGCTAAGCTTTATCAAAGGTATGTGTAGAAGTAGAAAGAACCACTGAAGAAATTAAGTGCTTTTTTAAATGATATAGTTTTAGGTGGGGAATGTATTTTTGACGAGGTGAAAACTCTTAATCGGTGACCAGATTTGGCCTACTGCCCGTTTAAAATACACGGGACGAAATTCGTACAGAAAGCGATGGGAAGTATTGTAGCCCCTAACCGGCGAACCGAGGGCCTACGTGTTGCCTACCACAAAACCAGCCAACTAGCTCTATGATCACTATTTCCAAAACACAGCAAGGTACCACTGTGTGTTGTGCTCCGTTAGACCCCAAATTTCACTCAGCCTGTGCAGTTCTGCTCATCACCTTGTCGTGAAACCTATCAATGTCTAGAGCTAACGACCGACGGGGATGCATGCAAAATTTCGTAGTCAACCGACACTCACTTTGCCCTATTCAGGCGTTGCAGCGAAAAACGTTCTAATGGACGTCACTTTCTTGCATAATTATCTGCCTTTTGTAACAAAGAAAGGTGTACGCTTGTAACATTTTTCCAGAGATGACAGCTTTGCTGTATCAAAATTTGTTCTGAATTTCAGTTTGCTGGTATTTAAATACTGAGAACTTGTAAAGGAATGAAACCAGTTCTGATAATTTGTTGTGACATGTATGGAACCTGGTGGAAGAGAAGAACAGTTGATTGAAGAATTGGAGAAAAAAGAAACTGGCCAATAGGTGACATATTTCATGGCTTCGAAGGCTGATGCAAAAGATTGCACCACAATTTTAGCTGCAGAATACCAGTAGAATGCCAATTTCCAACACCGGTAAATAATTTAGTTCACTCAAGGAAAAGAGTAGTTCTTAAAGACACTAATTTTGTGTCACATTTTATTTGGTCGTTTTTTTACCCACACCAGTGCAAAGCTGCATATTTAGTAATTTTGCAGCTTTGCAGCAAGGTCAATTGCCAGAGTGCCTTTTGCTTTGACCTTTGCTTGGCTCTCCCAAATGATATTTTATTTCTCAGTGCTTCATTCATATTGCCAGGTCACAGGTCCTTCACAATTCTCGACTGAATTAAAATTACCAGCTTGTCATTTTCAACGAAGCCAGAATTCCAGGTTGCAATTTTTTGGAATTTCAACTTGCAACCAAAAAAGAAAATACTGTTGTGGACAAATTATTTTCAATGTTGCGGCATCTGCATTTTCCTGTTTGACTAAAAAAATGCTGTTATGTGACTCGTCTGGCAGGAATGGAATGTTCAAGTTAAACACATGCGACAAAATGCGAGTTGGCCCAAAATTTCAGCTCACATTCTCAATTTCATATTTTAACCACTATCTGCAGCTCATTATGTTGAGCCCTGCTTCAGAATCATAGTCCAGACTAGACCTATTCAAAACAGCTCGTTATGTAGAGCCCTGATTTTAGAATCATAGTCCAAACTAAGCCTCTTCAAAACACTTGAGAACTTGGTTGAAGCGACTACAAACCTGTGTTTTTGTCAAAGAATTTTTGCATTTTTACCACATCCTGAGCAATAAAAATGTCCTCATGTTGTTCCTTGCAGGGTTTGCAATGCACTGATAGTTTGTTTTGGCAGAGCACATGCTCAGCACATAAATTACTAACTTGTAAAGCCTGATCTCTAGTTATAACAAAGTATCAGTTTTTGGAGGCCCCCTCCACGTCCAGAATCACTACCAAAGAATATGACTATGAAACAAACATTTGGAGACTAACTACATTTACTTTAGGTGCTGTCAATTAAATTTTTCACTATGTATTGATCTGATAGATTTCACAAGCCGACGAAATATAACACACTTATATTACTGGAGTCAGAACAGACAGACGAAGTACTAAAGTTCTCCAAAAGATGACACTACATTACAGAGCTAATACTACATGGTGGAAGGCAGGTGTATTGCTGTTTTAACAAATTCTTCGTAGCAGGTGTACTAGTACAATACAGTACAGAGTCGGGCAGTGTAGAAGGATAAATTGGCACAATCTTGAAAATACCTAGTTGTCAGCTTCTAAATTGAGGTCTTGGCAGTAGACTGTAAAATGTGATCTGTCTAAGCAAGATGTATTATTTTGTAGTCAGAAAAATTGATAGTAAAATTAGGCCTTGACAAGGATTACGTGTTGACTTTCTATAAAAATGATTTTTGAAACTAATCTTTTCTTTAACGTTTGCCTTGTTGGTTATTAGTGCCCAGAACTGCTTAAATCTTGATTATCACATTTGAGTGCTTGCACTGAAGAGCCTGAGAGGAATTTAGGAATTTTTATTATAGAATAGCACAAAAACCCTTAATTGGTTCTGGTCTTTTGTGTTTCTGAAAATCCAGTTGCTGTTGTGGTATTTTTTAGCTCACTTTTTCTAAAAAATCCTAAGAGCAAAAATGAGGTGGGATTTTTTTTACTCATTGCTTGTCAAATCATGTCATTTCGAACTTTGTTCAACCCTGACTTTACATGCCCTTGTGCAGCTTTTCAAAAATGTATGGAAAACCTTGACTAAAATTGATACAGGCAGATTTTTTTTTAAATTTTAGTTCCTGAGCACAGGCTTCGAAATGAGCAGATGTAAATACCAGGAACCAACGTTGTTTTTGTTGGCCTTTGCCGGATAGTTCACACAAATTCCGTCTCTCTTGCCCCACTTCAGACATTCGTTGCGCCCATTTCGGCACCAGGTAATGCACCACCCCTTTATTTAGATTTGAAGTGTTCTTTTTTCCTCGCGGGCCACCTTTTTACAGATGCGGAAGGAGACTGGCCAGTTTCGTACTGGCTTTTGGCCGGCCTTGGTGACGTCAATCCATCGACTTAATAGCCTGGGTGACGTCGGTCCATTTGTTAAATTTCTCTCCTTCTGGCTTCCATCACATAATATAATTCTTCAGACCTGTCGCTGCCACACTTCTTACTTACTTGGCTTCACAGCAGTTATCCCCTATGTTTTGTCTCATGTCATTCGTGTTTTGTTATGAGAGAATTTGTGCACTCTTTATTGTCTGTTTCTACATGATCTTACATGGGGACAACGTAATGTTTACAAACCATTCATTACGCCTTAGTACAAGACTTCACTGTTTACAAACAAACAATGGTTTCCGAGTGCCTTGCTAACTTTTATGTTTTACAACCTACAATAAAATAGTCACTATGTCTGTTTTACTGACTTGCATGGCGTTTTCCCCTTTCTTTTGAGCCAAAAAATCAAACATAAGTACACACTTTCTCTCCACTGCTCTATAAGTTATGGGTGCATTAGTCTTCATGAATAGTTCATCTTGCGATCAGCTGGTACCCATGCTTTTGCTTGTTATATTTATTCATATTGGCAATATGTGGACGTCTGCAATATGTGGACGTCTGCAATATGTGGACGTCTGCAATCGCTTCTTTTATATGCTCATGATAATAGATAGCACTGATGAGAAAGCTGCACATCACGTCTCTTGCTTCAGTATAATCGCCCCAGGAACTGTGAGTAACTTCTTCAATTCTGTTTAATAAATACCCTAAATACTCTATTTCCAGAGATTTCATCGAAAATGAATTGCTGGACTTTGCCAGACGGAACCCTGGTATTGCAGTTTATCTTCAACCCCGGCGCCACCGAGACCCTCGGCTCGTTGGTGACTATTGTAAGTTATGTTATGTTTTGATGATAAATAGGGCTGCATGATATTGATAGTGAATGAACTTAAAAGAGTTAATATGCCAGTTCAATAAGAATTAAAGCACCACACTGGTCCCGGAAAGTTCTGATGCCAGGGATTTTCATTTTTCAAAACTGACTTTGCATCCAAAAAGNAAATGAGCAGATGTAAATACCAGGAACCAACGTTGTTTTTGTTGGCCTTTGCCGGATAGTTCACACAAATTCCGTCTCTCTTGCCCCACTTCAGACATTCGTTGCGCCCATTTCGGCACCAGGTAATGCACCACCCCTTTATTTAGATTTGAAGTGTTCTTTTTTCCTCGCGGGCCACCTTTTTACAGATGCGGAAGGAGACTGGCCAGTTTCGTACTGGCTTTTGGCCGGCCTTGGTGACGTCAATCCATCGACTTAATAGCCTGGGTGACGTCAGTCCATTTGTTAAATTTCTCTCCTTCTGGCTTCCATCACATAATATAATTCTTCAGACCTGTCGCTGCCACACTTCTTACTTACTTGGCTTCACAGCAGTTATCCCCTATGTTTTGTCTCATGTCATTCGTGTTTTGTTATGAGAGAATTTGTGCACTCTTTATTGTCTGTTTCTACATGATCTTACATGGGGACAACGTAATGTTTACAAACCATTCATTACGCCTTAGTACAAGACTTCACTGTTTACAAACAAACAATGGTTTCCGAGTGCATTGCTAACTTTTATGTTTTTCAACCTACAATAAAATAGTCACTATGTCTGTTTTACTGACTTGCATGGCGTTTTCCCCTTTCTTTTGAGCCAAAAAATCAAACATAAGTACACTTTCTCACCACTGCTCTATAAGTTATGGGTGCATTAGTCTCCATGAATAGTTCATCTTGCGATCAGCTGGTACCCATGCTTTCGCTTGTTATATTTATTCATATTGGCAATATGTGGACGTCTGCAATATGTGGACGTCTGCAATATGTGGACGTCTGCAATATGTGGACGTCTGCAATCGCTTCTTTTATATGCTCTTGGCAACAGATAGCACTGATGAGAAAGCTGCACATCACGTCTTTTGCTTCGGTAAAATCGCCACAGGAACTGTGGGTAACTTCTTCAATTCTGTTTAATAAATACCCTGAATATTCTATTTCCAGAGATTTCATCGAAAATGAATTGCTGGACTTTGCCAGACGGAACCCTGGTATTGCAGTTTATCTTCAACCCCGGCGCCACCGAGACCCTCGGCTCGTTGGTGACTATTGTAAGTTATGTTATGTTTTGATAATAAATAGGGCTGCATGATATTGATAGTGAATGAACTAAAAAAGTTAATATGCCATTTCAATAAGAATTAAAGCACCACACTGGTTCCGGAAAGTTCTGGTGCCAGGGATTTTCATTTTTCCAAACTGACTGCATCCAAAAAGTGCCCTTGGGATTCTTTCAGAAAAATGTTCCGGTACTCCTTTAGAAACCCGTATTGCATATCCCAGCACTTCCTTAAGGAGTTATTTTTAAAGAAGTTCAATTTAGAATTCCTCTTGTCTACCATGTAGCATTGTTCCCGTCTCCTGTCTGCTTCATGTGAGTTGAAAGTTCCTGTGTTGACTTCCTTATTTGGATAGTCACTTGAGTTGACTGGTGTGATTGGTGTCACGTGAAGTGCTGTGCATTTACTATGAAATATCCACCAGTGCAGTATACACAGACACTGAATAGTGTGATAGTGTCATGTCAGTGCTGTGCATTCACTATGAAATAACCATCAGTGCAGTATACACAGACACTGACTAGTGCTATAGTGTCATGTCAGTGCTGTCTATTTAATACTGTGAACTAACCATCAACGCAGTATACACAGACATTGACTAGTGTGATACGTGTAAGTGTCATGTCAGTGCTGTGCATGTACTAAACACAATAGCCGTATACACAGACACTGAGATTATAACTTCTGTCATTACCCAGCTGACATCACCATGAAATTGGAAGCAAAAGAAAATTATTGTGATCAAGAAACCAATGAGTGCTCTTGTTGGGAGAGCCAGTCTAAGTTACTCAAATTCATTTCTATGACAAGTAATAAGCCAGAATTGATTGGATCTGTGTAGTCTCTGCTATGATACCAGTCTGAACTGACATTGTGTCCCAAACTATAGTATTTTTCATAGTTTTGTTTGGCTTGTGATCATGGACTACCGGTATGTTTTTTTCTTTTGCAGTGAATGGCAATACTCACGCTGTGCAGTGTCGCAATTATAACATGGAGGACATTTGTAAATGGGTTGAGCTTTTACGCACACAGTCAGGAGTTAAAACTGTGAGACTACGCAAGTACTGGCGAACAGAGACACCCAGTATTCAAGGGACCTGGACCCCATTCACGAATAAGGACACCTCGTTGAACCTTATTGAGTTTCCCGATTTTGAACGTTTCAAAGCCCCTAAGCTGGAGGTCACTGGCACGGAACAGTTGCTGGAAATGTTTGAGGCCGCAAAAAATTTAAGCATTATCGAGAAGAGTGATGAAGTTGGAAAGACATCAGAACTAGAAAAATAGTAACATAGGAATGTTGTGTTTAGCTGACCTTCATTCTGGCATTGGCCACGGTGAGGCTTCTCACATACCAGTGATGCCAGTCTGCGCCCGTCTTGTCTATGCACTCACATGGGTCATTCAGTGCTGGTCATGCTCAAGACACTTCTAGTGAGAAAATTGTCCTGATGCAACATTCCCGTATTGTGGTCCAATCACTTTCAATGGTGGTCAGTTTGTTAGAGTTTGTCAGTAAGGTGACATGGTTGCTAGTGAAACCCTTGTGAGATCTCGCCTTTATTAGCATGATGTTGTGTGATTTCACATAAGTTGCCCTTGTAACTTTGGGAATGAGATAGAGTGGTCACACATCGGGTGAGACAACCTAATTTTTAGTGAAATATATTGTTCACTGGTGAGATTCCAAGTTCTTGCAGTAGTTGTACACTTTGGTAGTATTTAAGCTTCCCCAATTTTGATGAAGTTAATTGCGATGTCTGTGTCAAGTGTTACATCCCGTGTTCAATGAAATTATTATTTGCCAAGTGTGACGCTTAGTCTCAGCCTCTCAACACCGGCCATTTTGAAGAAATGATATGTGAAATGAGCTGTATAGAAATTAACCTTCCATTGTATGCAGGCACATAGTATACGCTGGGTTTATCGTAAATGATAGGCTCTGCATTGGGTTTTGCTGAGGCCAAAACTAAGGAATGTTATCAGAATGGCTTCAATGTCAAATACAATTGCCACCTGTGTTCACTATTTTGGCGAATGATGGCATCCACATTCATATTTTGCCATTAATCAAAACCCAACTCTGGCAGGCTGTCTTGAGTTCCATTGTCTTTCAACCTTTATGCAGCCCAGTAACTCTAGCTCAACAACAAGCACAATACTTCAACCCATCTGCACCTTGATATATCTTGTATGCTTGGCATCTAATTGGCATTCTATACTGAGAAGATGAGATGTTGTTTTGTAGCCTTGTTCTCTTGGTTTGTTTTCTTAACACAGCTGGTGGTGCTCTTCAAAGCATGTCCGAATGTATGGAGACCTAAACTTAATATGATAATATGAATTTCATCATGGACTTTTTTCTTTATCTTTTGTGTATTAGATGGTTTGGCTAAAATCTGACATTGTACAAATGATCCACAGATATCTACCTTTGGCGTATAAGAGGTGTACCAACCTGACAATAATACGGGAGTAACTACAATGTGTTGTTGTGTCACTCAGTGAGTTCCTGCTCTTGTCTACACCACTCAGAGTTTATTTTTCTAGAGCTGGGCGTGGGTATCTTCTTTCAGCTGCAAACTGTGCTATCTCCAAAAATATATTTCTTGCTTGTTTTTTTTTCTCTTAATATGCAGAGCGTTATATCATTTGAAATATACGATGTGCAACTCTTTAGTGGTGTGAGTGGGAACACAGAACTGACCTCTGTTTGACCCAATTTCTGGTGTTGAAAAATGCCATAGTTAATGTAGACCATTGTGATTGCTTGGAGTAAATCTAGTTGGCGGCGGAAAGTGTTCCCTTTGAAGTAATCAATCCAATCAACTCTAATCCGTCCATGATTTCACCATGTGTAATTAGGGACGCTAACACCTTATAGTTGAAAAGCAAATGAAAGTTCCACACCAATGAAGTAAAAAAGGTTTTCAACGATGGCACTGTCGCTTATTGCTTTACATGTACATGTAAGTATTAGGTTAATCCAAGATCACAAGATGTCCTTCTTAAGGTAGATAGCTTGTGTCTTAAGCTGGGTTGAATTCAAATCAAAATTTGTTCCTCCTAATTGGTCTGCCAGGTGTGCAACATATGTTCACGGACGTGGGCCAGGTAGAGGACGACACCAACGTGGGTCTCACGGACACGCGTGAACTGACTGCATTTGAAATCCGAGTGCCGGGATCTTATAGGTCAGTGCTTACATTCAATTTTGGTTTAATTCGCTATATTCTGTTAAACGCATGTAGAGCGGGTGCGACACACAACCACATGAATAAAACGGGAAATCACCATAACGCTAGAAACCTGTTTCCATGGTGGTCTCATTCAAGTATGGAGCTGAAGCAGTTGAACAGTTTTGTGCACGTTGGTCAATAAAATACTAATCTATTACCTGGCATATTATACTATGAAATAATTTGCTTTTCAAAATGATTGACGGAGTTTCAGAAATCACAGGTGACTTGTACTGTCACGTCACGTCTACATGTAGTTTGTAGAAGACTGACAGTCAGTGTGTGACAGACAGGTCATAGAATACGATGAACATGTGCATCTGCCGGGGAGAATAATGTAGTTGCATTGATAATAAAAACACAGACGTACATGTATTATGTGGTGCGATTCAAGCCCCACTCAGAACCCATAGAATTTGGCACATTAACATGTACAAATTTGTGGCAGTGCAGCATCCGATGGTAAATAGTCGGTGATTACGGAAGCGCTGCATCAACAACGAAACATTCATGTTTATAGCAGAGAGGTAAATTATATCCACGTGGGAAGGCACACAGTTGTCCAATAAATCCTCACGTTTTCATGAAATCGTCGCAATGATATCAAGACACATGTCCCCACTTGTGACAGGATGCGAGAAATGACTCCCGTACAATAATAACAGCTTTGATCGGCACGCTTGAAGACTAACTGTATTCAAAGTTGTGATTATGGCAAAATTAGTTGAAATTTCCACCGGAAGAATCTTAAGAGTACTTCAAAATTTGTTATGGGGAAAGCTTGTTGTGTAAAAACTGAACGGGTGGTCAGTTCGATGCGATACCGACTATACTGGCGGTGTGGCCGGATTCGACTGCCCTCTGGTGACGCGACTTTAGGAATACACTCGGGCTTTTAGGTTACAACGTTAGTAAGTAAAAAACTACACTGAGTGTATAGTTATGCATGAATTTTCTCCGTTGAGTTCAAAAACATGTCGAAGCTAATTACTACGGACTTGATTCAGAGGAAAGTTTTGCCCCCTCTATGGAAACAAATAGGTTGATTAGTTCAATGGTGAGCCATCAGAACCCGCGATCGAGCAAGTTACCAGCACATGTATGCGCATATTATTGCCTTTGTGCGCGGGCGGCGTATCTCCTCGAGACTTCGGTAAACTGACTGTGCGGCGCTTTGAAGATGACATCCACCAGTACTCAGTGTTTGTATACATAAATGTACAGATGTAATACGTACTGCAGTAACAATATTTTCTAAAGCCTACAAATCGAACTTCAAGTCTTACGTCAATGTGCTATGATGAAAGGCACCTAGAGCCTGAGATTTAGTATTTTCTTCAGTGGGACGTATCTACCTAGCTAAAAAATAAGCGGACAACGTGGCGCCTACATTCCCTTTTCAGTAAGTTTTGGGAAGGTGTCGCACAGTGCCTGTCTTTGCTTTCGGTCATTGTCATGCCGGCGTCCAACTTAACTTGCTGGACTCGCTCATGGCATCTGAGCCACTGAGGTAAATGTACCGGCGCGCGAGGCCTAATCAATGACGTTTACGTCAATACCGCATGATATCAAAGCGGAGAATGCATTGGTTTCCTCGTGGTGGTAAAGATAATTAAAATTTTTACCACTGGTGAACGCCAAATACTAATTCTAGAATACTTTCTGTAAACATATTTTTTTACCCCGGTAGTCTGGCTTCCTTCACCCCAAACAAATTGTCATCTAAGTTATCTCCGTTCTGCATTCGCAAAGCCCCTTACAGCATAAACAATATTGCCACTGTTAAACAGCTCAGTGAATATTTCCGTCAGACAATGAGTATGTATCTCGAGCGGAACTCTAGAGCCTTCCCTTAATTGTTTCACTACCACAATAGAAGCACTTTGCTTGGCTTATCAGCATTCTACCCCAAAATGCATGTGTGTTTGAAGTCAGCTCATGGGCCTATTTCAACAACGAGACATGTATGGCTTGGTTGCGATTTATTCTGTGAAAAGCCGGATGGCCAGTCCGCGTCACTATATAGTGTATAGCTCGCCGGACACACGAGATACGCCGGGTTGTATTCAGCACTTAATTGCCGCATGGCGCGCTGACTGACTAGTAGTCTCGCGAAGTGCAGGCGCACGGAAACCCCAGCTACGAGCTTGGTCTTTCGATTCCCAGATCACTTCCTTTGTGACCTTTTTGTTTTATTGATTTCAAGTACAAGACGTGCAAAGCGCAGCTAATATATTTTTTCCTTGAGGCAGGAAATTAATATCTGCGCTTAGGACGAAATGAAATGCATATTAAATGTTTGCACTGTTTCTTATTGTGGAGGCCTATAGTTTTACCTAATTGTTGAACTCTACTGCCGAGTGGAGTTAACATTTTTTTTTTTTTTCTGTTTGCAGTCTTTATCCAGCAGTTCAATTGTGTAAACTATTTTTCGTCAAATACTCATCAAATTTGAAAAAATAGCCTCACCCTAGTACCCCAAAGCCTGTTGTACATTAGAAATGACGATGGACGGGTCGATAAAACTGTTAACATCTCAGCCATCCTGTTATGCCTGAGTTTACCGTCCGCCCGGTTGTTAGCTCATTAATAGATTTTCTCCAAGACGTGACGTCACACGAAGCAGCTGATCCCGCATTAATGAAATGCAGCCGAGTCCAGTCTGTGTTTTAACTGGAATCTAATGTGAAACAATGACGGAATCTGATCGCGGTGAAGAGTCTAGGTGATCAATCTTGAAGTTAAACCGTTCCAGGAGCAAAGTGTGTGGGAGGGAGACGTTCACGGACTAATTTGGCCCGGTAAACACGTGAATGTTCAGGTAAGAAGTCTTGCTGAAACCACGATAAGGTGATTGATGTGTTCTGCTGCAGTGTGTGTGTGTGTGTGTGTGTGTGAGAGAGAGAGTGAGTGTGTGCCTAAGATCACGACTTGGCCGTAAGGGTGTATTACGCTAAGCTTTTTCAAGTCTTGCTGGAATAATCGTAGTTTGGTTTTGCTCTGCTCTCCAGCTGGCGTCAAATTGAACGTGACTTAGATTTCTGAGCTGGGCTTCAGATGGTGGATAAGTTGATAGATCTTTTGAGAAAGGCCTCCTGTAAAACTAAAAAAAACACATTCAGTAAAACACAAACGTTGTAAAAAGGGTTAATAAAATAACCCGGCACATGAAAATCCGAGGCCAACACAGAAAAATATCAAAAAATTATGTTACACCTTCACTGCATTCATTAAACAATAGACAATACGAACACAAAAGAACAAGGCTACGAGAAACCCTAATAGTGCATTGCTATGGACAATTCAACTTACTTTCAATAAGGAATAACGACACGTGCTGTTGGCGTAGTATAAAAAGTGAATACTGCGCATTTCACTGTAGGTGGGTGTATCGATTCCTTCAGCGCAAAATTGTTTTATACAGTGATCATGAGGCTTCATCGTCCAATATGACGTGAAGCTAGGACGATGAAAACGCCACACCAGAAAAATCGAAGTGAGGAAAGGACGAGCAGTGTAAGGACGACCGGGTTGTAAAAGTACATGTGACATCTTCGATTCAGCCTAGTGATTTATTAGTATGCGGCCATTAAAACTGCAGTGAGCATCAACTTAGTGAGAAGTATCGTTCACTATACCGCTGAGCAACTGCGTCGAATAACGATTAATCCACATTTTCTCAGTGGAGAAAAGTTACTTTTAACTGAAATTTGATTTGTTGTTATTCGTGAAAGCGTACATGTTTAAAGGGCAGTGGTGACGGCTAACGTTAGACACGCAACAAAACAGTGGCACTTAATAACTCTTTCCATTAAAAAATGGACGATCGCCGCACAAATAAAAAAGTTCATGTTCAATCAGCGTTCCGTCTATTCATTAGACATCATCAGGATAATTATTTACAAAGGACAGCAAGTGCCAACATACAGCTCAGGTAACACCCGTAAAGTGAAGTAAGAGATACAAGTACGTCACAACCCCGTTTTTCCCATATAATCTCCCCTGTCCTCTTGTTTTCGGCCTTCCTGCCCTTTCCCTTTATCGTCCCTCATTCCCATTTTTAAGTCTGGTCTTCTCGTTAGCATTTCGAAGTTCAAACATGGTTATAAAGAAACTTACAAGTCAAGGCTATACCGTATGGCATATACATGTTTATATTTCAATGAGAAAATTATAAGTTTATGCGCAGTCTTGGAATGACTGCCATTACGCCGACCAAGTGGCTATACACAGTGTTGTGATTAATGGGGTAATGTGTAATTGTTCCTGCTCATTTTATGCCGACAAGGAGTGTTGTATGCTCTCATATGAACTTGAATGTCCATGTATGGGCTGTAGTGTTTAAAAAACTTGCATGACTGCGTTGCAAATCTGAGGTAGGCCTACGTTCCGTGGTCGCAAGACACTCGCGAGTAAACTTGATCTAGTAGATCAATCCCATGTGCTTCGCTGTTAATGCGTGGCGATCTCTCGTACGGTCTCACTTTTCTCGCAAGAAACTCACTTCACGCAACAGCTCAGGAGTCTGGTGAAAATTGACTAAGGCAGAAGTGTGGTCTTACATGTACGCCGCCACACAGTTACTAAAGACAGATTCAACCGTGTTATTATTTATACATTACAACCTTTGGAATAATTCATTCGAATAAGCTCGATAACGAGCAGAGACTTTGTATTTTCCTACAGTGAGATTTTATTATTTTTCTGAAAGTGTTGTGTGGAGTGTCAGCTCAAATTTCTAAAGTCCTGAGTCACTTTTTATGAAGACATCTCAGGGCTCGTCGGCCGGGGTCTAAGTTTAATTGTACTAGAAATTATGTTTACCTTTTCAGTTCTACTTATGTGCGGACTCAAACTAAGTGTCTATTATTCTGGTCTCGAGTTCACGTTTAGTTAGATGACTGTGTAACCATGGCTTGCACATGATTACCCCAGTGTTATAACACCGTAGATGTTTGAGTCAACTCGAAATCTTAATTCTTTACTCGGGTTTGTAGCCCGCGGAATCTCATTGTAGGGGTCATCAAGTGCGCACGTGGTCTAAACACCCATTATCATTAACCGTATCGAGCACTGGAAACTAAACGCAGTGTCTCGATTGTGTGCTAAGGGTCAATGGAAAATGTCAAAAATAATTTCGAGATAATTTTTTTTTCGAGTATGCTCGATTCCTGATTGTTGCACGTCATCTGGTGCATTCGGTCACCAACCATGGCAACGTGCTTGGGCACTGATCAGTAATGTGATGTCGTTAATTGTTGCACTCCACCGGCTTCTAAAGCAACCAGGTTCAGCTGATGACGCATGTCTCTATATATATAGGCTGGCGCTGCTCAGAAGATCAAGTCGGCCCAGCGTTCATAGGTCGACCTGTATGCAGCTGAGTTAAATCGCGACATTGCTGCACCCGTACCTGCTATTAATACAAAACGCTGCGGATATTGTACATTTTGTAATAAGCATTGGCGGCGCAGCGGCACTGAAATAAGTGGGGGGGGCATAGCCCACGCCCTCCCAGCCCCCTATGGCGCCCATGATATGTCTGGACGGAAATTCGTAGACACAAATATGAAATTTAAGAAAGCACAACACTTTGGGAAATATGAGACACGTCGCGAAATTCTCGTGCCTGATCATGCTCATCGATATTGGTAGCTATATTACATGGGCACTGACTGCAATAAGTGTGGATCGAGCTATGATAACCCTCAACCCCTTATGGTGCGCTGCCTATATGTAACCATAGGCGGCACAGCACTGAAACTTTCACTGCTATATCCTCAGCCCCCTTAAGGTGCGCCGCCCATGTATTATTCTTTACAATATGAACCTGATCCCACCAACCTGCGCGCAGTCGGTTTCGTGCAAGTCGAAAATACCTGTACCGGCAGTCAAGTCCCTGACTGATGCTTTCACTTCTTATTAGAAGAGTTACAAAATAGGTGAAGCTGATCGGTACTGAGCATTTCACGACAAACTTAGTGAGTACAGAACCAATGTTGTGAAGTTACTCACGGGACATCAAAATGGAATTAATGTTAAAAGAAAACTATTGCGATGAGTTGATCAATCTTGTCCTTGTTGCAAAGTTACTCGATGTCATTTTTATGATCCAGGATCGCGGAACCGCCTAGTCTCTGTTAGGTAACATTTATAGACTAAATTTACATTGGGCCTATCCTTTCGTACTTTCCTCCGGACGTTTCCCTGCAATGTGGCTGCAGTGCACGCACAACCTGTTCCAATACACGTAGTGAATTTCCCTTGTGCAAAACAGCTGCAGTCTACAACCATTCAGTGTTTGGCCAATGTAATTGTTGTGAAATTGTTCAGTGAAACTATGGTTGGATTGATTTAAACCGATAATGTAATTTCAGCTACAATATAATGTTGAATTGACAGGTACACATAAACCAAATTAAATTTTGCTGACACGAGATTACTTTAGACGTCATTGCGGTACAATACATTCGTGGTCTTTTTGATACAACCTATCTCCACATTCAAACACGTGAGGTCTTACCTGTATTGTTTCAGTATTTTTACATAGCATCCCCGAGTGTTATCCGTAATTAAAATGTGATCTGCTGTTTACGATAACGAAAATCTACCGGAAGCGCAAATGAATAAGCGTTTTGTGAATTAACCCTATTGTTCGTAGACAAGCTTGGGCGACTTGTGTTTGAGAGGTGGATATGAATTGATACATGTAGGTTGTACATGTGCTTGTGCACATGTTCGATTATGAGATCAGTGTGCTGTCCGTGGATATAAATACATGTAGATCGCTAGGGTAACTGTGTTTGTCACTGAGACTGTGGAAACCATTGCAGAACATACAGGTACTGACGCATTTTGTACATTCCACCATCATCATCGTCATCATGACCATCGTCACTTTAATCATTATCGTCGTCATCACCATCGTCATCATCACCTCCATCATCAGAATCATGGTTGTCGTCACTCACCATCATCACCCACAATTACCACCACGATTATCTTCACCATCACCATCGCCACATCATCATCGTCATCGCCTTCATCATCACCGTCACCACACCATCATCGTCATCATCATCATCATCACCATCACCATCACCGTCACCACACCATCATCATCATCATCATCATCATCATCATCATCATCATCATCATCATCATCATCATCAGCAGCAGCAGCAGC
>NMRA01000125.1:877990-888759 GCA_002633005.1 Phoronis australis | reverse complement strand
CGGGCCTCCTTTTTACCCCTCGCGCGGGCGGATTTTAGTGATATCAAATCTATAATTATCAAATTGTTGATTCGGGCCTCCCTTTTTGAAAAATCCTTGATTCGACCCCTCCCCTTTTAAAAATATACTGGATCCGCTCCTGCAGGTTTCTCCTAGGAGGGAGATCTGTGTATTAGAACGCGATATCAACTTCCGTTACACTTCATTCGTTTATTTGGTTAGAATTTCAAACTGTTTTACTTACCGTGAAGTAGTGATATCGACAGAAAAGTATTGAACCAAATTTTATTTTTCCTTAATACATCGCGTGAATATTTCCAAATAAAACCCTGAAAAGAGACTGCATTCTGGTCGAGTCGTTGCATTAATCCGTAAGCAAATCTATTGTTCTCGGTCGATTAATGTTGCACGAGTGATGAACATGTTTGTGTAAGTCGATCACGAGGACTGAGTCATCAAATTATCTAAAAAATATGTTAAGAGAATCCTGTCAGTCAGCTTGCCTCCACTTAAAAAGTCTGCACTCACAAAAAATCAGTCTACTCGCGACCGTCTGCACGTTGTATGCAAGTACACAGACGATTTGAAGCGTTTAGGAGTGTTGGCGTGAATTCCAGAACCTTCTGCTAAAGACGCTAGCTAATCACTTAGCCATTAGTATTTGCCTTCACCAATTAGAATCCATATGGAAGCGAAAGGCGGGGATATTGCTGTTCAGATTACTAGGTTGAAAAAATATTGATAACGTATTTCTCCACCAGTGGAAGCGCTGTCCGCGACTCCTTCAGTGACGTTGGATGAGGTCATGGTAACGTATATTTGCATACACTGCGATTTGTGTCTCATTAAATATGGAAATTCGGAATCATTGTATAACATATTGAATTCAGGAGGTTATGTGGGGTTCTGCATCGGAACTCGGCGGAGGTGAACGTGTTCGACTAGGAAAACTCGAAGTATTGTCGGCTGTTGGTGTATGCTGCTGAACTCCAACGTACTTCACGACTGAACAAGGGCGTTGTTAATTTCTTCGCAAGTTGAGCGGTTTGAGAATTCGTGTGCTCTTCATCGTTGCGACTAGCACCAGTATTGGTGCACAACATGCATAAACTTGAATAATTGCAGTTGTATGTGTGCTAATCGATGACTACATGTGTGTGAACTGTCAATTCGCGGTTTCGAAAATAAGTTTTCATAATGCTGAGTAACAGGTCGGGGAGAGAGGGTGGGGTTCCCTAGAAGGCGTAGTTATAGAGAGGTGCTGCCAACTCAGATTGGTATTTTACTTCAAGTGCCATTACAGATGGGCACATGACTTGTACCGGTGATTTGGCGCAATTGTATCGGGTTAGCAGATTTTTCTGGTCGGTGCTCTGACCTTGTGTGATATCGGTAAGACTGGCATCTTCGGCAGGGTCACGGGAAGAGATGGCGATGAAAAAGAGGGTCGGTGATTAGTATCGAGTAGGGGTTTTCATCATTTCGCATTGCCTCGGATACCCATTCCTTGGTTGCCCAAGCTTCACGTTGGCTTGAATTTTGAGTGGCTGTGCCTCTTTTTCTCTGTCCGTTGTTATGGATAGAGTACACTCCCCGGAGCGTCTGCAAAGGACCCCTGTCAACTTTGCGACTGAATCCAGTGCCTCTTTCATAATTAGGTCACGATTTTTGGTAATATCGTTTATGTGCCGCTCACCAGGAACAAGCTGTCCATCAAATATCGCCTTGTCATGGTTATCCCGCGCTGTATGGGCGGAGCAGAACTGAAATAAGTGGGTGGCCTGTAGCTCCTCAGCCCCCCCCCATAGGGTGCGCCGCACATGCTGTATACTTTGCTAACCAGCGTGTGTTTGAGAAAACTCTGCGATTGAATATGCATGTACACTTGTAAATCAGGGCCAGTAAGATTACTTTTGCGGCAGTCATTATAATTACAGTAATTTCGTTCAAATATGCACATAACGATGTGTGAGAGGCAAAATTTTCGATTGCCTTCACATGTACTTTATGGAATAATTGTATCATATGGACATCCCTGAGCTCTACAAAACTCCAGTTGAGGCTACTTAACTTGTTGTGAAAAGTAAACGATACTTTGCGTCAAAACACAGTTGAATTCTTCAGTTGAAAATTTTGAACTACATGTGCATGTACGTATGTACTTAATATGAGACTGTAAGGTGGTGAACCATGTGTAATGTGAATTGCTTCACAGGCGTATCTAGGGTGAAGGGTAAGACCAAAGTATGACCACCAGCGTGCCATTCTTAAATCTCACGCAGATACTTTTGGCCTTCAAATATTGTGATTGGGTCCCCTTACGACAACCTAAATCCGCCTGTGTCACAAATTTTCTTCATCGTCGTTTGATCCGAATCTAATTAATGCTGCGTTTTGAGTTACGGGTTGTTCACTCTGATAGTTTTTGATACGAAATTTAATCTTTTCCCTTACTCATCGTATTGCTAAACAGTGGACGAATGAAAGTAAACAAACAAAAATGACCGGACACGTCCACCATCCTAATTATAGAACAGCAATCTGTTGGCTGGTGGCCGAGTATATTTAGCCGATTATCTTCGTTTCCCGTTCATCCACGACAAACCAGGAGGGCTTCTGTAACTTGTTTCACAAATTACATAGCTAATTGCAGTAATGGATTTGTATTACACAGAGGCTCGTTTTTGAAATGCATATTTTTGGACCACTTATTGCCGAAATAAGTGTGATGAATGGAAAGCATCTGAATACATTAAGTCGCTTTCGGTATAATGTAGTCTGTTGGCGTCTGAAATACTAACGTACTGAAATGAACGTCTGCTTTTTTAGCAAATGAAATTTCCATATTTTTGTGCAACGCTCGTCCGCGCACACTTGCTCATTAAGTTCTCCACGTTATACAGGTGTATGTTTAGGTTTGGATCGATTCACTTTTGTTACGTGTATTTAGTTTCCAAACGCTTGCTATTAGGTTGGTTTTCATTGGCTTTTGAGGGATGAGTTAACTGCCAACGCGTGACGTTTATTTGTATTTGTTTTTGAAGGAATCTGACTGCCAACGCGTGTCCTTAGACAACAGGGAATTGATAAACGAAGTTGGCATCAGCAGCGAGGATTCGCAGACTGATGAACCCCAAGATAAACTGACACACGGTAGGAACACGTTGTAGTGAAAGTTAATGCTGAAGGGAGTTTTTTTTAGTGTAGAGACGATTGCAGCCGCAACCTTGTCGGTCACTCATGCGGGCTCTGCATTAAGTTAGGAAGCGGCAAAATGCGTTTTTTCAAGTTTCACTCCAGGGCGCATCATGATAAGCGTAAAATCACGTTTACGTGAATAACCCATGTGTTTAATAGAGCCTACGTGTAGCTATACAAATATTTTTGAGAATGTAACATTTGATACGTTGTGTTTATGACCAGAATTGCGACATTTGAGGGAAGCTAGGCTGCAGTGAGTGGCCGTCACTGCCAGTGCCCACCACTCGGTTGTCCCTATATTTCCCAGGCTCGATCGCAGACCGAGTCCTTTTGCAAATGTGGCACCCACCTATACATGTACATGTATGCAGGGTTTCCAAAAATACTACTAAAATATTCTAAAAATATGAGTACTCGCCTATTAATCGGAACCAATGCTTTATTTATTACCCAAGCATACCAAAAATCCATGTCGTCTTGTAGAGCGTAAATGTTACGAGTGCCATTGTTGACTTTTTGTGGACAACGCTAGGTGGCAATAGTCGTGTTGCAGCCGCCAAATCTCTGAGTAACGACAGAGTCGAAATGCTGCGACTACAGCCAGAGTGCACTCTCCAACTGCACGCGACCCACATGCACGAACCCTATGTAATACCCGATGCCTAGGTCATGATTGCGTAACCATAGATGTAGTATGCGGTCGTGAACCCGTACTGGGACGTGCTGCCCGCATAGGTTAAAAAGGACAAACTTTCATCTTTTCGTCCTCAGAGACTGATAATCTGATTTTCATCGCATTTGACAACATACAGGGTGGAAACAATTTTATGGCAGCGCCTCTAAATTCCAGATAAATCCCAGCCCCTCACAGACACCAAATCCGCGGTAAAAATCTTCACACCGGCACATGCACTGCCTTCAGACCACACATGCACGACCTTCAGGCCTGCACATGCACGACCCGGCGGCTTCAGTTCCAAAACAGCGCCGAAAATGCTCTACTTGTTTTTAGGTGCGTCAGTCCCATTTTCTGGTGCGGCGGTCCCATTTGATCCCCGGAGGTCCTGTTTAGAGGACCGGCTGTCATGTTGTTTCTCACCCGTGTTATCGCGGTGACCAAACGCACCTAGGCAGGGGGACAAGTTTCCATAAGCGCGTCGCTAGTCCGTAGCCGGAATTAAGAGGCGCGTACGTGGATGTGATTCACTCTCTATCCTTTGACTGTAAATGTAGTATCGTGCTTTCTACGCATACTGCCCAGTCTCGATAAGAAGACGTCTCAGTGCGAATGACTACTGATAAAAATAAGCGCGATGAACATATTGACAATTGTATTGGTAAGTACACCGAAGTCTACACATGTAGATAGAATAGCGAATCAATATAGTTCTTGTAGAGTTGGTAGCCTGCTTGATAATACGCACACGTAGTATGCTCCAATAATTTCCAATTGCTGCCATACTTTTTGATGCGATAGTTTGAGCATCTGCACAAAAAAATCTCACTTTGTTCAGGAGACAATTGTACCGGGCGGACACATATCGCGCCATCATGTTTGGTAACTTTGTGATATGGGAGCTCGAGATGTCTTGTCTACCTTGCCACATCTGAAGCATTGTCTATTCAATGGAGGCAGATTATTCTTCGAATTGATCGTGACGTGCACCACGTTGGCATACTTACAGTGTAGGGGTCTTAGGGCCGCCCTTTCCCTGTGGGGATGAACAAAACAGAATTGCCGGGATGTAATTTTGGGGCCCCCTCTGGACATTCTGTATCCATCAGCGGCCCATAGTTAGGATATTCGTCCTTGTATAGTTGTGAAAATCAGTTGATCTCCACTATACATGTATAGACCCTATTCACGCCGATAGGAGGCGCGTTCCAAAACGAGGCTCGCTACGATAGCTCTGTTAGCTTATCGGCATAAGAGTCTGTGTTTCCGTCCGTGTTGTTCCGCGAACGGCTAGAAAAAATACTGACACGCAACTGTTTGCTTTACAATCTCTAAAGACGTGAGATTCGGAAGCGTTGGGTCGTTGCCATACGCCGCGACGAAGCAAAATATGTCCGTGTAAAATAAATGTTTTCGAAATGAGTAGATCATATGTTGTCGCGTATCTTGGTCAGTTGTCAAGCATCATGTAGTAACGACCGGAGAATGCCAGGCTGTATTTTCATGACTACGGATTTGGGGGAGGGGGTGCCCCCCTAAAATTGTATCAAATCCCATTTTTGAGTTCGGGTGCGAATTGCTGACTAGCACACGAGCGCAACCAGGGGGTCTTGGGGGGTGAATAAACAACGCATAGGCGCTGAATGACTACCCCGTTTACCATTTTTTTTTAGTCAACAGGTCTGCAAACCCAAGAACTCAAGACCCCTGCATCCCCAGATTTTAGGCTGGGCGCGCGCACCTGCCGAAATGCTGCTTATTCCTGTGCCCTGCCCCCCAAACTCAAAATCCTGGATCCGCCCCTGCTAAGGGTTGAAACATTATAATTCTTCTTTCCAAAAAGAACAGGGCCCTCAATCCCTCAAATCTGGGGCCCAATATCGGTCCTATTCCCCTCTCAAAAATATTGAAATATCAAGCGAAATTCCCCCCACGAGGTATAAAAATTCCCCTAGTGAAAAATCTCTCTGAGTTCACGTCATTTGTAACCACACAGGTGACAATTTTTAAAAGCACAAAAGGCTACTTTAAATTGAGACAGAGCCTATGAGAGCTTGCAACATGGCGGGGGTGCTATTGATGGTGATCGGGAGGTAGATTGTTCCCGCCCTCACTCGGCGAAAAAATCGCCTCTCAGTAGGCACTGGCACCTTTCCCCTCGGATGAACGAGGTTCCTGAAGAAACATGATAACTATGATTGCATTGTCCAGTTAACTGAAATTGAGTTCTAAAACGAGGTTATGTTTTGGACGAACGAATTAGGTGTTTTAATTTAAAATTCAACTTGGTCCAGATTGATATTTGAAATCTAACACATAAAATAGACGTAAGAATTATTACAACCATGAAAGCAGAATTGATGGTCAAATCATTTTTATTTTCAATTACGAGTCTGGTTTATTATTTTAATAAAAAATGTATTTAATAACATCAACTATTCTTTCAGATCAATGACAAATCAACTGTTAGTCCCAGTGAGTGCATAGGATCATCCTATATGCTTGATGTTAATATTCTTGATCAACAAATTAAACCAGATGTGACTAATTGCACATGACAGCCACCACTGTCGAATATGTCTGCAACTCGTCAACAATACGAGCAGATGACCTGGTCCGCGTAGAAAGTATTTTATTTACAAGAAAAAACGTAACCCTGCATTCACCATAATACCTAATCCTTAACACCACGATTGCTGCAATTTGGTCATATTTACTTTTCATGTTTCGAACCTAGTTTTCCGAAAAAAAATTAAACCCTTTCGTCAGACAACTCTTTGGCGTCTTAACTTGTTCTCTAATGTAATTTTCTGCGTCTCTGTGTTTAATTGTCGACACATCATTAAAATTCAGTATCCAGGTTGGACTCGAAAGACCGGCTATTTAACTCACGCAATGTCTACTTTCGCTTTGTTTATCGCAGTGAGCCTCGCTTTGGATTTTAATGGCCGCCGCGTGAATAGAGTCTATAGTGTAACTTCTTTAAAAAAATATTGTTATGTGGATTGTATAGTAATAAACATAAGTATTCTATGACTGACTTGTGTATACTAGGTTTTCATAGGCCAGGGTTGCGAATTTCAACTCGGCCTGCATTCCACTATTGACATTCGTCAACAAGCTCCCGCAGTTGATTAGCCCGCAAATAGAACGTGGATAGTAAATCAAGGCTCCCGATGCCGTAACGAGACTTTCTAACGTACTGAACGGTTCTGTTCAACCACCAAGAACACAGTGATCACATGACGCCGCAGTCTTGAAAAGCACTACATGCCAGTTATCAAAACATTGACTGTTTACATATTCTTAATTTACCAATAGCCAAATTTTGTAGAGTCTGATATTTTGTTCAATGGAGTTACGTTTCGTATTTTGTCTAATGAGGCAGCAAAATACATATGGAAATAAACAGTAATTAACGATTTTGGTGGCCTTAGCAGTGTTGGTTTCTGTAGACGAACTGAGGATGGATGAAGAGGGGGGGGGGGTATCCTCGAGCAGAGCATAGGCTCAGGCATATATAGCGTTATATAGATATAAGTTCATGAACAGCTGAAATTTTATAATCTAGAAAGAGTAAATATGTAGCATCTATCTAAAACAGACATTTTACCGGGTTTCTGGATAGGAGGCACTCATACCCTGTACGCCACACATTTTATGTTCCTCGACTACATGCACACGCGTCGATTTTCGCCGTCTGTGAAAGGTTATTAATAGAAGTGTATTTTCTGTTAACACAATCTCCCTCTTTGAATCTAATCACACGTCAACTATAACTGCTTACGTTTGTAATATTCATTTTTCAAGTGCGATACTTCCATGCCTCAAACATGTACGTTTTCATCAGAATGTTGTAAACCTGCTGTTTATTCTTTTTGGTGTGTTTTTCATTACTGGTGCACTTGGTTACCGGTCTATAGTTCAAAACTGATTATTCGACGACTTCCGCTTTGCATTTTTGAAGTAATTGAACCACACGGCCATAGAGGTTATATAGACCCTTATCAACATGTACGTGTATTTAGCCTATAATACCTATAAAAACTAGATTTTAACTAAATAAAATATCTATTTCGAGAACGTAGAAAGCCTGTAGAATTAATTTTTGCCAAATGCCAACCTGTCTTTAATTTGGCCACATGTCCATTTCTTTCGAGTAAAATTTAGCGAAAATAGAAAACTGCTTTTATAGCAAAACGACGGTACATGTATTAACGACATGACCAAATTTCCTTTGATGTAAATTTTTAGCATGAAATCTCAAAACGCTGTTACGATTTTGCAAGCTATTATATCGTTTGTGTTATGGAACTCTACGAAATCATATCGTAGAAGTCCTACTGTTTAGTACCTCGTAAAAGTGGAACATTTTTAACTCCTTACACTATCTGGAGAACAGTTGCATAAAGCATAGCATATGAACGTTCCAAAATGAATCCGATCACCCACCATTTCTGATACGTGATGCGACAAAGTTTGCCAAATATGGAGATTTTTCTAGGGTCCAACATAACGTGCGATGTTGTTACTGCATTGTCTAGCATTGCCCCCACGCGACTTGTTCAGACGGCAATCAGCGTAATGTTTCTTATGGAGGTCCGATTAGCAGTGCTGTAATGGTAAAATTAAAGGTAAGTAGGCGCCCAAAGCCTACCGTATCACCTTCAGCACTGAACGTAACTTTCGGTGCGTAGGCGCTACGTTCAAATGCCAAAAGTTGTTGGCTGCGCCTACGTGCGCCTATGCCCCACTGCAGTACTGCCGATTAGTGGATAAATAAACAACGACCCTACGTCGGGGAATAAACAGGAAAATAGGCCCAGGGATAGAAGTATCAATGTATAAACGTGTATTGCACGTGTTTACTGCCACCTGGACTGAGTGGGATTTCCGGCGTTTGTTTTCGTATTAAATTAATTTGCGTAAAATGATAGACCCCGATCTGACCACAAGTATGCCGGCTACCGCAATGATGGACATTTGCTCGGTGTTATACTGAAGCATCTGCACCCGTGAAACTGATCCCCGTGTCGATATCAAACAGTTCGCTCGCTTATTTTAAAGTCAACAAGATGAATTATTGAAATTAAAGACGAGCGGGCTTAATTTATAAGTGCTCGCACACGTGTCTCTTCAAATTACAAGTTAAACGTGGTGTTTATAATTACGCCCTAATGATAAAGTCAGATGTTGTGAGATAGTTGAGTACTGCATGTACTAAGTTCTGTGTTCACCCAAATTTGAGGAGGCGTCTCATCACCAACATATTCTAGGGGCGGCGCAGCACTGAAATAAGTGGGGGGCTATAGCCCTCCAGCCCCTGGGTCACCTCACAAATATAGTTGCAAAATCTATCAAGTCCGAAGGATAACTCACGGGAGAGCGTATTTTTCGTCACGTGCGTGGAACGCAATGAAAATTAGGGTACCCACTCTTTCAGAGTCATCAAACAAAACAAAACCGTGCCTTTCTAACACGATTATGAGGGACTTGAACATTTGGATTCTATGAAAACATCATTTTCATTCTTTCTTAAGACATAATTCTTTTTGTCGGGTCTGAAATTCTATATAATGTTTGCTTATTGAATGAAATTGAAAAAAAAACTTTGTACTGAATTCTTTTAAACAGAATTTTGCTGGAAAATGGACCCCTATTGAACATTCACAATACAAAAAGTGAATGTTTTTGGACTTTAATAAGGAAAGGCACCGCTTTCCTGCTAGTAAACTGGTCATTAAAAAATCACCAAACTGAGCGCCACGTCCGCATGCATCATCCAAGTGAGATCCGCTGGCGAGTAAATGTTGGGTCTCACAAAATGTGTCCAACAGAGCAACCACCGTCGACATTTCGCGTCGATCGCGATGCTGCGGGTAGGTGGCTGGAAACTTGTCAACCTCCGAGGGAAGAACTCCCGAGGGAACGACTCCCGAGGGAACGACCCCCGAGGGAACGACCCCCGAGGGAATGTCGCACAAAAAGTGTTTACCGCACAACAGACATTCATCCCTGATTTTGCATTACAAATCAATATCCATCGTTGAAGATTTACACGAACGAATTGAAATCGTGTGATATACATGTCGTTCCCAGACTATAATGTAACAATGCACAAAGCAAACGATTTTTTGTGAACTGAGGAGGTGATCAAGACTACTCCTCACGTGTCGGAGTGCTGTACCAATGCAACTGGTGAAGTAGTCGCATGAGGTCATTTACAAAGTAAGGTCACACGCTATAGCTTGTATTAATGTAACAGAGTAAGTCTCCACTGGACTTCAGAATATGTATTTTCTCTCATCAGGCATTCGTTTCAGTTCAATTTGCACATGATAACGATCAACTTTCCATGAAAGCAAAAGAAGGAAACACCCTTCTCCTAAGCCTGTCGCTAGCGAAGTGCCCGACACATACAGTCGCGCCCACATGCCCCCGTAACAAAGGCGAACAGAGACGCAACAAAGACATTAGCATAAGAATAACTGAACATTTGCAACTAAATAAGAATAACAATAAGCGTAGTTACGAACGTCCCGTCACATTCTCCCCCCTAACAAAAAATGTCGTCCCGACATCATTAACATACAATATGAAAACAAAGCGCAGTGAAATGGAAATCATTCAGTCTCCTCGTACTGGCTACAGACATCACAACGCACATTCCACTTTCAGCACGGCAACGCCTGGCGCGCTCGCAACAGCAGCAAAACTCAAAATACTACAGACCTACCAAGTCCCTACCATCCAAGATCTCCGACCTATTTACAGTTTTAATCGGTCCGGCACCATCTGCCGCCCGCACAGAATACACATTATTTCTCCGAGAGACAATGTGATAAGGAACTGAACCAAATGCATTCTGAATTTTATTCCTCCCTATGATACT
>NMRA01000125.1:823086-877032 GCA_002633005.1 Phoronis australis | reverse complement strand
TTTTCTGCTGAACTCAATGTCTAAACGACGGGCGTAAATCAGTAGCTCGTCAAATGATTCTTCACTATTGTGTTCCACAAAATGCTTTAGACCAAGTCTGACGTCATTTGACAGCAAACCAGACACAAAATGTGATTTTAGCACAGATGGCAGCGCCTCTTTCGGAATGGGACATGATTCAGACATTTTCATTTGAACTACTAATTTCTCTAAGCGCCCAGCCCATTGGGTAACGCTTTCATTTTTATCCTGTCTAGAACTGTAGAATTTTTCAACAATTTTTCCAACAGGTAACACATCACCGTATCTAGACTTTAACTTACTAAGCAATTCGTTTACAGACAAATCACATTCAAGCAATTCAGCCGCACTGCCCCTCAATGAGCGTCTGATAGCTTGTTTCAGAAAACCATCGTTTTGCAACGTAACCTGCAAACACTGAACTTCGCCTAACCACTGCTGAAAGGAAACACCCGAGCTCTCACTACCTGAAAATGCGGGTAAGCGAACAAGGTCACTATGAAAAACATTACCCCATGAGTTCACACTTGAAGACGCATGTTTACTCTCAACACTGCTAGGGTCGTCGGACCCAACAACAGATGACACAATTTTCTTTTGAACAGGAGACAGCTCCCCTATCAATGAAATCAACGATGACATATTTTCATCACTTTTACCGGCACATTCACGGAGAAATGACTCATCAGTAACAGTAGCTTTTGAAATTTTCAATTTGAAATCCTTGAAATGGTTCTTACGTACAAAATTAACACACTTGTTAACCATTTTTTCAGAATCAAAGACGATATAAAAGGATAAGTTAACTCGCCAAGCATGCTTAACGCCATTGCGAATTTCAGCGGGCAGAAAATTCAACAACTCACCATCCTCACACTCTGGTACGTCACCAACAATCACACATTTGTCACACAGCGAATCCATGACAAAGGATGAAATATACGGAACATGAACAAACTTAGAATCACCCCAATAATGTGAGATAACTCGACCTACAGCATGAAAATACACTAGCTTAAGAAATTAAAGAACTCTCAATACCCGGCACATCAAGTGAACTTATGTCAAACAACAGTAACACAAAACATTTTCAGTGACACAAAATGCAACTGAGTCCAGTTTCCTGCAGGATAGGGCGTCGTCAAACACATAGTCCAGAAAGTTCCGTTCTTGGCGAGCACGAGGATCCGTTCCAGACACCACCACGAACTTGTGACCACAGTAGCAAATTAAGACATTGTCCTTTCCAGAAAATTCTTACCCGAGTCGCGACATAAGTCTTGTAAAGTCAGCAAGCAGTTCAACTTTCCATGCAAGGCCGTAGCACGGTCATAATTTTACAGACGTCGTCAGAGAAAAGTTCTGGTTTGTTCGATTTACGTTGGGCGCCAAATGTAACAGAGTAAGTCTCCACTGGACTTCAGAATATGTATTTTCTCTCATCAGGCATTCGTTTCAGTTCAATTTGCACATGATAACGATCAACTTTCCATGAAAGCAAAAGAAGGAAACACCCTTCTCCTAAGCCTGTCGCTAGCGAAGTGCCCGACACATACAGTCGCGCCCACATGCCCCCGTAACAAAGGCGAACAGAGACGCAACAAAGACATTAGCATAAGAATAACTGAACATTTGCAACTAAATAAGAATAACAATAAGCGTAGTTACGAACGTCCCGTCACATTAATTATCTTACTTAGATTCGGTCCGATTATCAGACGAAAAAGCACAACAGTGTCTCGTACTATCGGACATCAACAGTAATGCCAAGAGACTACTTCCGTCCGCTTGTTTCTTCCTCTTCTCGTTTCGTAAACTGTCCATTTGCCGAGCTATTTTCAGTCAGACTCACAAAATACCGTGGATTTTCACGGCACGTTGTTTGGCACTTAGTTTCAGGTTATCCGAATCGGTGACGAGACGGTTTTGCCAGCAAACCCCAGTTGCGTACACACGGAGGGCACAGAATAGTTATCACTGGGTTTTGCTCAGCATAACACACGACAATCAATAGCGGATCTAGGATGTCATAAAGGGGCCCAACATTCTGTCTCGGGCAAACGCGAAAAGCACGATTGCATGCGCGCACCTAGCCTAAAAGATGGGGGGGGGGTGGAATTTCTGAGTTCTGAGGATGTGGACGTACTACTAAAACAATCGGAGTAAAAAAAAATGGGAAAACGATTGCGCCGACGGTCTGTAGCCGGCGGTCTGTATGTACACTAAGTCACCCCTCAGCCGCATGTTAATTACCGGGATTAATTATTAACTCAATATTTTCTCACGCTCTTGCTGTTTTATTTTTTGTGGGAGCCAAGGGGGGGCCTCCTGGCCCCACCCTAAATCCGCCTATATCGATGGAATCAGTTGTCCCTTTCTCCATTCTGTCGAAAACCGACATGACAGTTTTGAGTCATTTCACATCACAAGCCCTACAGATGAGCACGGAAACTTTATTCCGTCTTGTACTTTTGGTCCTTTCACTCCTACCGAAAAGCAAGGTAGGTTAAAATGGGGAAAAGAAAACACAAAAAATGTCACTTTTCACCCCGGCCAAAACCGTCACTCCTCTGCCGATGGGCGACATAAACCAACAATAGATTCTGAAAACAAATTTCTTCCAGAATCCAGAAATGTGGTTCAAAGGTAAAGTCAACCAACTATTTTTTGCAAATGTGACTTGTTTGAGGCCTGCCTAAAATCGCAGCCCATTTCTCTCAGTCGCTACCATGCAGCGAACAAATCCAACAGGGGGCGTCATCTTGAAGAAGAATGCAACTACAGCCAAGCAAGTGGTCTTTCCTCATTCCTAACAAGTTCAAAAATGCAAATAAACCAGGCTCCCTGAGCCTGCATGCAACGCCTATCTAAAAACTGCCCCAAGCCTGACCTGTTCTAAGAATTTAGTTTTTTTGGCACTGCAAATTGGCCGCGGCCGCAACCTAACTGCTCAGTGCCACCCACTGTACATGTAGATGGCTGCAGTTGATCCAGGTCGGCACTTGAACTTCGCGATGATTAAGGGTCTTTGGTAGTCTTTACTTGAAAATCGTTTTTCCAGTAATTGCACGTTTGTAACTGGGGTTAAGTAGTCGCAGGATATCGATGGCTCTGTTCCAACTGGCTTGGAAGGGTAGTGTGAGATTTGTATGGAGTTATGAACTTGAATCTGTTCTTTATTACCATCGCCTTTGCATTTGAATTGAAAGCATTGTTTCTTTCTGAAAAACAATCGGTGGTGGTAAGTGATATATGTGACTGATCAAACGTAAATGAAAGCTATAAATTTTACATCCGTCTCAGAAAGATGTGAATCTTACGTGGCGAATGGTCAGAATTATACTTTTTACTCCTTGGTAATGCTTATTTCCATCAGTAGGTCAAACAGTATTATTTTAGATGGACAATGCCTGGACACAGATGTGGGGGTGTTCTGTCAAACCCCACAGTCCATCTGCCGTTGAGACGGTTCGGCTCAGGACTCCCTGTAAATGCGCACACCCAGGCTAAAAATGGGGGGCTCGAATTTTTGAGAATATGGACCTTTTACTGAGATTTAAGGGGTACGTTCAGAACTATGAACTGTGCATTCGCCGAATTTTGGCAGTTCCTGACTTTTTAGTGGATGGAGGCTCGTTAGAGCCCCCAACGCCCGTCCCCTCCCTCCACGGGTGCGCGCATACTATATCGTCACGATTACACTTGCCCCTGTCACAGGCCAACCAACACTGAAGCGATCACAAGGGGCTCCTCATTGCAGAAACGGCGGACATGCGCATAGTAGCTGCCCTACATTAATACTGCGAGTCTCGATTTGAACCCCAAAACTATTTTTGTAAGTCATATTTTAACGAAAAGTTCTTTCATCACACGAAACTCTTGACAAGTTTACTATTGTATACGAGCAAGCCCATGCCCCGCACCTTACAAACATGGGCGGCGCCCTCAGTCCCCATGTGGTGCACCGCCTATAGACCATGTTTTGCACTGAAAAAATTGGGGGGCTATACCCCCCCTAGCCCCCTATGGTGTGCCGCCCATGACAAAGTATGTTTTGCATACATCTAACTGAGTTTCACAGGACAATCCTCTTTGTGTGCGGTACGGCTTTCTTCATATTTAAAAATACTTTTCAACAGTAAATTTGTAAAGGCTAAATCAGATCTCATTCACTTGATATTTTAAAAATCGCGCCTCGATTTTACTCATTCGGGGAATTTCATGCACATATTCACAGTTTAAGTGTATTGGGGGTAAATACCCTCCTTCGAATGTGTTCGCTGGCACCCTAGACTATAATACACGGAGTACCCAACCTTGCCTTCCATTTACAGCAGATTTAATCTTACGACATGTCACATGCTTCATAGTCATCACACTCAGATTAATTTCAAAACCGGCTACAACAGATGAGGACACAGGGTATGACAGCCACGGCGATGTACCATTTTGCTTTTCATTTGCGAGTGGATCATGCTCAGGAATTACAAATTATGCGATATGTGCACCCCCTATTGGCGCTGCTGTTAGTGATAAATCATACCGAGCATGCACTTCACGCTCGAAGTCGGTTCAATGAAATCCGTGTGCGCTGTTTGAAAAAGTTACAAAACCAAAAACTTGCACTTTGCATAAAGCTTACACTCCTCGTGTGTCGTGTTGACATAAATGTCGATGTATTAGATGGCAAATGTTACCAGTAATCCAAAGTTATGTAATGCGACGTGTTCATTTATGTGTTTTAGAAATGAAGACAATCTACGTCGGGAGGGCGCCGGAGTTTCTGCCCAATTTAGGAAACAATTGGCTGAGATTGATGTTGGAATGGACATTTCCGACAGATGGCGAAGTCATAGCATGGGAGTACTTTCCACGCGATACAAAAGTCTGCGCCAACGTAAGCGTGTGGAGGAAAACCGGTGAGCAAACCTATGGTTTCAAGCTTGTGGGTGAAAATGAACTTCCACCTGCTCACGCGCTTCAGACTCAATACGTGGAACTCAACACGGCGGATAGAATTAAAGTGAAACGCGGTGATATTATAGGCATATTTTATTCTCAATATAACATAAATGGTTCAATAGCAAATGCTGTGGACAAACAGGGAGTTGGAGAAAAAGATCTCTCTAGTGTCCTCACTGCTGAAGTGTTTGAGGAGGACATTGACGGCGGTGACGTTATTGACTTTTCGCAGACGAATATGGAGATTGGCAGGCAGGCATTCGCTTTGCGCGCCAAAATGCAAACAGACATAAACAAACTTGACGAACATAAAGTTGACTAGTATTGAATGAGCACGTGAGCGCAGCTGAACTTAGTAAAGTCAACATTGATATGATAGTTATGGAAAGTTATATCTGGGCACATCCTATTGGTTTTGCAGCATCGTTGCAGCAGATTAAGTTCTTGATTTTGTCGACTCCATGTATTGATCGTAGTACCGTGGATAATCAGTATGCGTTATACACCGTTTGTATGAGCTGGCTATGGTCGAAAGTCCGGTGTTAAACAATACAGAGTTTCAATACTAGCTACTCAAAGAGATTATTAGAACAGAAGAGCGGAGCGGAGGAGATACATCTATAAGGACACAACTTATCTGGCCAGGGTCGAAACGTGTAATGTTTCCACTCGAACGTATCTGCTCTTGGCTTTTCGTCCGCCTATAGAATAGTACTGCCCAAGAGCAGTGGAAGAATTTCACCCCTACCCCGGTCGCTACCAACTTCGCCCCCGTTACCAATTTCACCGTATTTTCTCACTAGATGCTCCGACGCCAAGTTTTTTTTCTTTCGGTTTTGCCAGAATCGGCGGTGGGATTGCCAACCNCCCCCCCCCCGCCCCGGACTATGACCCAATAATTATTGTGTTGTGGCGTTAAAGCATATACATGTAACAAACAACCTCAAGTTAATTCAGTTGTATGCGTTCTTGTACAATCAACGGGGGATTCGGGAGACGGTGAGAATTTGTGAGAAATTTGTTTTCACACGCCCCCAATGGCGACAGAAAAAATCTAGAATGACCCTCGCCTGTTGATTTTCGTTTATATATCTATCTCATACAGCGAGCATGACTGTTTCCTTTAACACAGCAGTGTGTAAAATATCGAATTGTGTGCATGTTACAACTTTGGTCTCGAGTAAAACATTGTTATTGTTCTTCTTATGTGTGTTTTGACATGTTAGCTGCTGCTGGACCCGTGACCGCGACAACTTAACTTCAGGCTACACCATACTAGACTAGTCGAAAATTGACCAATCATAAAGTTGCTAGGGATGTGAACCTTCACTCAAAGCATGACACGTGACTTGCCAATTTTTACAGTCTATGGAAAGTTTAGGTGGTCTGGGCCCATCAGCAAAAATGGGTCGTTTAGGAGTAACTCCATGGGACATCCGGAACACTTCGGATATTTCTGCAGCCCCGTATTCATTCCTCTCGAAGATGAAAATTATCTGTTCGTATACGAGCTAGTTCACTCATACTGTACCTTCAATCATTCACCAAGGAAAGGTTTGACAATTTAATCAGCACATGAGGAGATAACGTTCAACTCCGAGGGGATATTTGAGTATACGAAAATATCGGAGATGTTCGGGATGAGTATAGGCAATTTAAATTACAGTTTCCTTATTGGCGTTCATCAAGAGCGTATTCGATGGACTACAGGACTGATGGTGCATGACATGGTGCATTGTTGTAAACGGAGAGAGAGCATTGTATGTAGGACTCCAAGTTAGGAACAACGCGGAAACTTATTCAAAAGTTCCCTTTATTTTGGAACGTTGTCTATTAAACACAATACAGAGGACAGAAAGGTGCGCAACACATTCAATGTTATAGAATATAACGATATTACGTTTCGTGAAGTTGGACTTAAACAGCACTGCACGTAAGCCGTTTGCACATGGACTAGTGATACCAGACATTGGACATTGTACCTACTTGGGACTACACTGTACACACTACGCTGGAGCACATGTACTTGGGACAACACTGTACATAATACGCTGGACCACATTTCTCTGGATTAGTATGCCTAGAAACAACGAATTTGTTACGATAACAAAGTAATGAGAAGTTTTCATAACAAATGCTGCAGCCAATAATGAAAACGATATACAAATGATTAGAACAATTAACATCCATAAAAATTTTCATATAATTAACCCTGTCTGGGGACATCCTGGCCATGTGCATTGCTAATTTCCCAACTCTCTACGCCATACTTCTCAACTGCTGAAGGCTGGGAAAGTACCAATAGGTTCCTTTCACGCAAACCGTGAGTTTCATGATGTCATCGTTGTGGCCGTCACCGCCAGCACCTACCATGCGATCGAGCATGAATTCGAAGTTCTCCGGAGACGCAGCGTATCCGATGAAGAACAGACCCGCTTCCCCGTTAACCGTGCCGTACGGCTGGGATTGGCGGACGATTTGAAACGCTTTCTTCTGCACGAAATTGGTACCTGTATGGATAATAGAAAAGTCGATATGAAGAGAAAGCAGTGGAAAGTGTTGAAGTGGTTGCAAATACGGTTCAATAGTGAGTCGGCGATGGTGATGCTGTCAGCATTCGCTCAATCAAGTAAACGCACACATTATGCGGGAAACTTGATTTTTACACTTTTGTAGTTGAATACAAGGTCCAGGGCACTAATAATTGAAGCTAAGTGCCCTACGATAAATGAGGGTTCGCATACTGACATTGTGAAACGGTTGTCTCTCACTTAGAATGGCATCAGGAAACTTTAACTTACCTCCGGTCATGCGGGCCACATGCGCCGACGCAGCTTTCCGTCTCAGTTCCACGCTGTCTTCTTTAGATCTTCCAACAAACTGCTCCAGTTGTTTGGTTGGTGTCTTGTTGATGACGTTGAAATCATGTATCCATTTCTGCGTGATCTAAAGAAAACGCCAATTGATCTGATGACAAACATTCCAAACAGGTTCCCTCTCAATTCAAACCATCATAATCTTTTGAAAACTCTTGGATCCCATGCCACCAACCTCGACATTTGACTCAAGACTAGTCGCGTGGCCTGAAAACTTAAACCATGCAATTGATCATTTTTGCACTCGAGAGTCTCTGGTAAGGAAAGTGTCCTCCATCATGTTGTCCCGGATGTAGCACATTGCTAGAGGAAATCTTGTCGTTTCTTAACTCAAAGATCAACATGTTAATGTCTATTTTAGCAGGCTTACCACATAACTTCCACCAGTTTCTTTCTCCACGGCAACGTTATAGCGCAGTTCCTCGTCCGCTGGGTTCTCGGTACCTAAATTGTGAAATCAAGATAAACATTGGGAGTAATCTCACCACTTCTAATGGCGCATCAACGATGAAACAACGATGGATTTCGCACCCAGTCTCCACTTAACGACATGAATCCCACACTTATGCCACGGATGTTATTTACTCTGGTTTTCAAGTTAAACCGCTGTTTTAAACCAACACGAAAGACAGTGTAACCCCTAAAAGCAATGGAACACTTTTCAAGCGGGTTTAAACGTAGATGCACAGCACTGACACCTAGGCAACTGGAACAATTTCAACATGTGAACACAGTAGCCTGACCACGTTATACATGTAACATGAAAATTCAGTCAACTGCACCAAACTTCAGCTTATGTAGGAAAAATGTCCAAATAAGGCTAACTTCGCAACATCATAGCTCAGAAATTACTCATCGGAACCATATGAAACTTTCACATACTTAGGATTTCATATACCCTTCTACAACAAACCATAATACGAAATGTTTTTAAAATGTTCCGCTTCTGGAACAGGAGATATGAAAATAGGACTTTTATGATTTTTATGAATAAATCAAAAGTTGCAATAAATAAATGATATTTTAGAAAACTGTACCAGGGTTTTTGAACTATCATATAAAATTTACGACCACATGGCCATGTCATTGATACGATTATTTTGTTATGGATGTTCCTTTCTTGGTTTGCTTCACTTATTAAAAGACATGTTTCCTCGACAGTGATTGCAGAATTTGTTAAAATTCAAAAAAAAAACAAGTTCTGCAGGCTTTCTACTTTCATAAAAATATATACCGTACTCTCACTGTGTTATATCCCACAGTTGGATGTGCATATACATATTTGCACCGACTGGTCGATAAGGTCCTACATCACTTTACCGGGCGAGGCTTTTACTTTTAATGGGGTTGTCAACTAACTGAGGGGTGGCTTGGAACAGAACACCCTGGGAATTCTACTTTTAGAGGCCCAAACGGGGAATTGAATAAAGAACCCCAGGCAACTTCAAGCCAGTTTAAGCCCGATATATATAAGAAGAAACTACCTACCATCAATAAAGCCGGACAAGTCACGACCCTCCTGGTACACCCAGCCGTAGACATCCTCGAATCGGTCTACACTTCCGGCTGGCAACTCTTTCATTAGTTTTTGCGTCAGCTCGAACAGTTTGCTTTTCTTATGGCACTTGGCGTGCACAAACAAATCTCCGCCAGTGCTCGGCATGTCCCCAAGTGCACCCTTGCGGTGGGGATAGGTGTAGTTCTTCAGGGTCTTTTTACCAACAACCTGTCAAAAGTTTCGCGTACTTGAACAGCAATGGAAAGAGCAGAGGAGTCACGACTTCAGCACTGTGGGGCAAGTGCCTGTATTTGCAAAAATAAATGCAAATTCTACCACTTCCAAGATGCACGCACTCTGCTTCAAGGAAAGAATAAATCTTAAAAACTTACATGTGGTTTGTGCATTTTAAAACAAGTGCGTATACGCACACGCAGTAGTGTTGAGAAACGGAATTTTTAGAACAATTTACGGTCGAACATATGCACCGTTAAGGTTTCCTTGCTCTGTGGTCCGCTTCTGAGGAATGACTTACTGCTCAAGACAAGTACTTGATCTTACGTTCTCACTTCACAATTGGTGAAAAAGGCTTAGACATAGAGAATGAGAATTCTACACGAGTCTCAGGTCTATGACGTAGGCAAAACTTCTTGGAAAGTGAATAGCACGGCTAACGAAGACTCAAATCTCAAGTGTGAGACACATATTTAGCTAATAATTCATACGTGTAGGTCTGTCCCCTGTTGGTATCGCTGCACACAGTAGGGGGCCTAATTGGAGCAGAAGACCTCGTGCAGCTTGTGGATAGCAGTTTTCTTGTTTTTTTGACCATCTGTTCTGGTGTTGAATCAAATTCAACATAAGAACAGCGCAGCCTGGCCACATTAGGCTGTGATTACCCATTATTCGACCATGTAGTGTTTGAAGGACATACTGTATCATATCGGCACATTATCCACGTGAAATACACGTGGTATATAGTTATAAAAGCAAATCAATACTTTCAAAAACTCTTCTGTTGAAAGTTTGGTTTGGCAATGCGGGGAGAATGTAGGACGAACAATACGAGATCATCTTTATCATTTTAAGTGCGGCCGTACGTTCTGTGAGGGCAAGGGACAGCTTTACTCAGTACCACGGCATAACGGTGCTTGCAGCCCTGTTCAATAATGTTATGTAAGGCATAGAATTGCATTTAACCTAATAGCTAAAAACATGCCCGCAATCAGGGGCTCTCGAGCCCCCTCCCCATTGGCGAAGGGGGGAGAAAGTCGGCCTCAGAGAAACAAAACCTCCGAAAAAAGCAGAAAACGATACAAAAGTCCGCTAAAGTCAGGAACTACCAAAATTCCGCGAATGCACAATTCATAGCTCTACTCTGTTAATCTTAGTAAAAGGTCCACTTTCTCAAAAATTCGAGCCCCCATTTTTTAGGCTTGGCCGGTGCGCTTATGAAAAACTATAAATTTTAATACAGTAAAAGTATCTATTTTTTGAAAACAGAAAGTCTGTCATACTTGACTTTTGGCTTTCTACCAATATGCCATTAATTGGGTCACGTGACTATGTCTTTGGCAAAATGCACATTGATAACTGAGCAAAACAACAGAATCAATAACATGATGTTCAAAGTAATATCTTAAAAACGTCGTTACAGTTAAATTTCTCAAATGCCATATCGTTTTCGTTTTCTACAACTTTAACGTTTTTTCATTGAAGTCCAATATTTTAAAAACAATCATATTGAATAAACGACTAGTGGTGTTTTTGACCAGCTCCAGTTGCGTTCTTTCCAATTGGCGACTCAAATTCCTGTCTGGTATTCACGTAGGTAGATTGAAAGCAATTCTTCCGATCAAAATAGCTTATTTACTGTTTGTGGACAAGAAAATCTGCCGCCAAGGCAAACTACAGTATAATTTTTGAAAGTTTCAAGTAAATCTATCAGCCATTTCTGAGATATGATGTTCCGAAGTTGGCCAAAATCGGACAGTTTTTCCAGGTCCTCCATAACTTTAAGGTGCGCAGTCAACACTACTTAAGGCAGCTCGCTGCAAACCTACATTTTGTCAAAGAACGTTTGTTTTATAGTACTTCCATTTACCGTTGAAATTTTGCTCTCAACTTATTTTGTCACAACAGCCTGTTGAGTTCTTTCAGGCCGGCTATGTTCCGTGTATGAAGCGTAACGACCGTGTAACTACCCAGCTGGTTTTGACACCACATGTACGCACTACAAGTCCAGAAATGAGCTCAAGGCTGAGCATAGGACGGCCCCGATAGAAATCTCTTTTCACCTGGAGGCAAGAACACGCATAGTTACATTGGACTCGTTTTAAAAACGTTTAACTAATTCTAGTAATCACCGTCGTGGGAAAATATCGCATCCACGGATATTCTCAAGTTTATCCAACTTCCTGCAGTCGAAGTTGCAGCCGGCAGCACAGGAGTAAAGCGTCTCTGTTATTGGAACAACGAATACCGTTATAAGCAGTCTAGAAAAGTTTGAAAAAAGCTAGGCACCAATAATTAACATACGAAACTCCAATGGCGCGAAAATGAGGGTAGAAAATTGCTTGATAGATGTTTTAGCATTGTGGGTAAATACCGCAATATGGACGTGTTGCTGTGCCAGGACCTAAATCAAAAGTTACCTTTGACGACTGAGGCGGGTTTGTGTAAAAGTTTAAATAAATTGGTTGTTCCAAGACCTACCTGTGACCAGGTGTTGGGACCAAACCCGACACCGGCCAAAACTTCGTCGTCATCATCGGGAGGGGTGCTCGGGTCGAAGAGAGAGCTCACCGACTTCTGCAGGTTTGCCAGGACTTTCACACAAGCTTTCACGTCCGCGGTTGGCTTAAGGTAGATGGTTAGGTACAAGGCGTGATCCTTTGTGCCAGAGATCACCTGTGAGTTGTTTGAGTGATAAATGAGCTCATTGGAATGATTGTGATAGAAACAGTGTTTGTACTCACCAGCAAACTGAAAATCATGTTACCAATAGCTTTTAAAGTGTTTTTTTGGAATCGATAAAACAAAGAAGCACATCTTCATTGCAGAAATTTCGGCATAGCGCCATTTGATTATTAGTCAGTTAGGGCATACACGGATAGGAATCTCTTGTCTAGTTGGGACCTGTCCCACATGGAATCTGGCGTCCCGTGAATTCACAAGAGGGTTACACGAAGTGATCACGCGAAAATGGTACAACGTATGTAATTTAGGCTAGCCGAACCGCGTTACAGCAAGCCCGTAGTGTGCAAACATGTCTCTCCTCACCAAGATCCAAGCTAAGTGCACTTAAAGCGAGTAGATTGGTAACACTAAACATTTTACACACTGAGTTCGTCGAATTTCTTTGGGAGAAACCTACACTTACGGCGCTCGACGCTTAGCTAAAGCCAAGTTGCATTTTGCTGAGCTCATCAAAAGTGAAGACCTCAGGCAGGATTCCTATCCAGCGTAACAGGTCGTCGACCAAAAAAACGGCCCACGGCTGTCCGCCGCCCAATCTCTTGCGCTTCTCCAATTTCCCCCGTATATGCCTAAATCACCTTAATTCTCTAACTCAATTCCTCCCATCGACGGGTAGTCAACACAGAAGACTGCAGGGGTCGTTGGCGAATTTCGTCGATTTTGTCTGACATTTGCCGAACAATTCCGACTTCCGTCTGTTTACTATTCCCTATTGTAATTTAAACGTGGTGACAAATGCGCTGATTTCACGAAATAAACGGAACAATTGTGAATCAAAGGTAATGAATCTAAGAAAACTGGTAGTAACTCAAACTTTGAAAGTGAATACCAACTTTGAAACGNAATCAAAAGTTACCTTTGACGACTGAGGCGGGTTTGTGTAAAAGTTTAAATAAATTGGTTGTTCCAAGACCTACCTGTGACCAGGTGTTGGGACCAAACCCGACACCGGCCAAAACTTCGTCGTCATCATCGGGAGGGGTGCTCGGGTCGAAGAGAGAGCTCACCGACTTCTGCAGGTTTGCCAGGACTTTCACACAAGCTTTCACGTCCGCGGTTGGCTTAAGGTAGATGGTTAGGTACAAGGCGTGATCCTTTGTGCCAGAGATCACCTGTGAGTTGTTTGAGTGATAAATGAGCTCATTGGAATGATTGTGATAGAAACAGTGTTTGTACTCACCAGCAAACTGAAAATCATGTTACCAATAGCTTTTAAAGTGTTTTTTTGGAATCGATAAAACAAAGAAGCACATCTTCATTGCAGAAATTTCGGCATAGCGCCATTTGATTATTAGTCAGTTAGGGCATACACGGATAGGAATCTCTTGTCTAGTTGGGACCTGTCCCACATGGAATCTGGCGTCCCGTGAATTCACAAGAGGGTTACACGAAGTGATCACGCGAAAATGGCACAACGTATGTAATGTAGGCTAGCCGAACCGCGTTACAGCAAGCCCGTAGTGTGCAAACATGTCTCTCCTCACCAAGATCCAAACTAAGTGCACTTAAAACGAGTAGATTGGTAACACTAACATTTTACACACCGAGTTCATCGAATTTCTTAGGGAGAAACCTACACTTACGGCGCTCGACGCTTAGCTAAAGCCAAGTTGCATTTTGCTGAGGTCATCAAAAGTGAAGACCTCAGGCGAGGATTCCTATCCAGCGTAACAGGTCGTCGACCAAAAACGCGGCCTACGGTTGTCCGCCGCCCATTCTCTTGCGCTTTTCCAATTTCCCCCGTATATGCCTAAATCACCTTAATTCTCTAACTCAATTCCTCCCATCGACGGGTAGTCAACATAGCACGCAGAAGACTGCAGGGGTTGTTGGCGAATATCGTCGATCTTGTCCGACATTTGCCGAACAATTCCGACTTCCGTCTGTTTACTACTCCCTTTGTAATTTAAACGTGGTGACAAATGCGCTGATTTCACGAAATAAACGGAACAATTGTGAATCAAAAGTAATGAATCTAAGAAAACTGGTAGTAAATTAAACTTTGAAAGTGAATTACAACTTTGAAACGAATTTAGAGGGAATAATTGTCTGACAATGATACTTGCAGTGGTTCGTGGCGACTTGAAATTTTTTCCAGGTCGCCAAACACAATCTGAAGTCATATTGGCGACCTGCAGGTCGCCAAATCAAGCACTGACTCAAGTGTTATCATGATGGCAAGCAACTTACTGAAGGCTGAGGCGAAGCAGCTTCTGCGGCATGAACCTGGCTGACGATGGGAGGCACCTCTTCAGTGAAGAGTTTGTAACCAAGGTAACCTGCAGCTATTCCTCCGACGAGAAGAGGGCGAAAGGCGGCGAAGCGCGCTTCGGGTGTTTTCGTGCTTATACTTCGTCCCGCACCTTGAAAACAAGTTAATATCACAAATACCGAGCTTAGACACCGATAAAGACAACGTATAAGATACAATTTGAGACCAATTTCACAGCAGTAAATAGTCTAAATCAAAAGATCGCTTTTTGTACGGAACATTCCCGCTTCAAAAACGAAGGTGGGGTTGTCGAGTTAGATGTCCATTACTTGTTTTTGAGTTTGTGTGACATGCCGAATGAGCCAATGAGAGACTGCGTTAGATTTGACACTAATAATGCCGGCTGAAACAAGGCATTATGGGTAATGAAAGCATATACAACAATCGAGATCGATTGTGACCTCCCCTTTCGGTTTCAGGAATGTTCGAATTTCGACTAATTGGTTTCCAAAAAATAAATTCAGACATCCGGTACGTCACTGTAAATCCTGGCACATCCCACAATATTAAAAATTCCCGGACTTTGCCTTCAAAGAACATTTACCATTTCTTAGACCACTGAAGAGATCATCAGATTTCCTTCCAGGTATACCGACGTGTATTTTCAGATTTTTTGCGGGAAATTTAGCGATCTTACACAGGAAAACGTATGAAATGAATCGTGAGAGTTCATCCGCTGGGAAATTTAACGATCTTACAAAGGCAATCCTATGAAAATATAAATCGTGAGAGTTCATCGGTTAGGAAATTGCTGCATAAACTTGTTTTTGAAGAAATTAGAAATTATAATCGTATTGTTACTCCACCAACTCCAGAAGCACACGTTGGGTTGGGTAAGTAAAGAGAACCCAGGCTCGGCATGCCAGCCACCAGATGGCGGGATCCGACTGTCATCAGCGACCAGCAGGCTAAATGTAGTGTACGGCATGAGTAGTGTCACTTGGGAACGCAGATGCCTGTACTATTTTTACAACCGGCAATCGGTGTGAAAGGTAACTAAAATACTGCATAATTATTCGATCATGTCTGCAGAGCAGCGAAGTGAAACTAGTTTCCATTCACTGTACGCAGCGGGCTACTTGCATGTTTACATGTACATGCGGTTTGCATATCGATAGTAAATTTTATCCAAGTCCCAGGCTACCGACATTCGTTGGTATTGCCAGGTCTGATCAGTTGTGTATAAAGAGTTGATAGGCTAGAGGACACCTTGGCCACCACTGCACATAATAGGTCTGAGACTATGGAAAGCCGAAGCGGAAAAATCCCAGGACATTTTCTATTCAAGAATTAAAATCTCTGAAATCAAAAAAAGCTCAAAACCAGAATTGGTCACGCCAATGCCTGGTTGCATAAAACAGTCCCAAACAAGGACTAATTTCCGTAAATCTACAGTGTATTTGTAGACTAGTGAAAACACTCATTGTCCTTACTTATGCTGCCTTAATTTCATTATTAAGTCAATTTTGGCTTTGATGCAAATCTGAAGACCAAGTCCCTATTTATTTTCATGAAACCGAGGGCTCAGATTTTAGTTATATAATTAGAAAATGTAACTTGTCAAAGAGAAGCTTATACATGTAACAGCGATAAAGTCATAGTGAAAGGACCCGTCTGTGAATAAAGAACGACAAAAACACGCACAAGAGTAGGGAACTTAGCCGAGTCACAATTTGGGACTGTTTCATGCAACCAGGCACAGGACCCATAACTAGTCACGTCGTGACTAAAATTTAACAGGATTGAAAATATACCGCGGCAGCGGAACCGAAAATTTATCACATGTCAAATAAAGTCGGAACAGGATCAACACGGAGTCTGAAATTTCCATGCTAAATTGAAATTTAACCGAATTTTTTTGTATTCTATACACCAAAATGAATCAAGATTTTTGATCCAGATTATACGAAATACACCCAAAGCCACGCGTCCTTGCATTCCCTACAATAATCGTTAAAAATTAGCCTTAACAGAGGTACCTCAAAAAACTTTTGAACCGGGGTAATTGTAAGAGAATGCAAGTGAGGACATGCGGTTTTGTGCATTTTTGTAGTCCTAATGTTCACGGGATATTAAATCGGAACTAAATGGAACGTGGGAGTAGAAAATAAAAACACCCATCATAGCAGCATGTCCCGGCACCCACTGTCTCGGTAGTCCGACATGTAGTAGCCCTGGTGCAGATAAACAGCTACAATATGAATATATCTGCTCAGATAATAAAATGAGACCCTTATCGGCAGTCTGCTGAATATTCGAATTCACAATCACACAATATGCAATGTTACAATTTAATACTGAGGAATTCACTATTTTCAATCGCATACGACGCCCTATGCGATTGCTAACAATGACCTCAAAATTAGCATCAATCTCTTAAGAAGAGAATGATTATTGATACTATTTCGGAAGCTCTGCGGCGGCGCCGAATGACAATTCACGAATCGTCTTTACCGTGCCATCGTCTTTTCATTCCGTTTTCAAGGTAGACCTATTGTCACAAAACATGGCATCAAATGTCGTATTCACTTGTTGATATGCGCCCTCAATAGCGTCCATTCGTATCGTTATTTCACTGCAGGCAGTCATTGGAAATAATAGGCTGTTATGTACATCTGTAGACCCGCAGAGCATCTGCAGCAAGATAATATACATGTAGAGGCTGTTTCCAAACGGGTTTATGAACAAGAGGGAGACTGCAGTTGGTCTACACTCGTCAACACTGCCAATGTGGCTGGGACCTGGGGACCAGGGGCCCGTTCCAAGAAGCTGACTTAAGTTCATTTTTGACTTAAGTCTAAGATTTGTCTTCTCTTCCATTCTTTGAAACTTCCACATCCGGTCAAATAGTTAAAATGAAGATGACAGTTTTATCAAAAACTTAATTCAAACTTAAGATCTCTTTCTAAAAACAGTCTCGAGACAAATTTAAGTTTTATCTAAAAATTTACTAAAATTTAAGATTTGTCTTAGCTAAGTCAATTTTGTTGGAACGGGCACCAGTTACACTAAAATGACTATGGCAGTATCCGGCCAACAAGAAAACCCATAGCTCTAATACTGCATAATGTTGACTCAAGAAAAGGTTGTAAGCTGAACAAATACGGTGGACAACCCATTTTTCAAAGCAAGACGGCAAATAACAGAGGTGCCGGTAAATGGTAAAAAGCACGGCAAAGAAATTAAGGCTTGAGTGAGCATATATAATCTCGGATAGTTGTTCTCTAGTGAAAGGGCAACAAGTTAGAACCAAGGAGTGATAACGTACTGATGTTGGTCCTAGATTATTATTGCTCCGTAAACGCCGGTGAGTGTGGCACGCTCATTCGGCTCAGAAGAAAACTTCATCAGTTGCACATGCGCCTACTAGTAACTAACAAACTTGGAACGTTTCCATGAAGTTCGACACTCGAAACGTCGGGACAAATTTATGCGTCAGTATATAGGTCTACTTATCATGGACACCAGTGCTGCGTGTCTCAGTGACTAAGCATTTCATTGATTGATGCGATGATGGTGCATATGCATGTATGCACCATCATCGGTTCATTTTCGGAAAAAAATCAGCGGCCAGCCTCACTCTGCCCAATGGCAATGCGTTGTTGTGAATTTTGTATAACAAGATATAGGTCAGTCCGTCTATTCTGTAAGCCCACTCGGTCGTTAGCCGGGAGAAACCCGTTATTAAGTTGAGACATTGTTCAAAGATATTTTAGCTCAGAATACATCGACATACCGTGCAATCTCCTCGCACCTCGAAAGAGCCTAGCTGTGTAACGAAAAGCCATACCGCCGGAAATGTCAAGTCACGTCTCAACTGTTACGCACCCTACGAGTCGACCCGGTAAAACTGAATTTCAACGTATGATTACTGTGACACTTTGACCTGCATGTCTCGTTATCACCAGCTTTAGTGTTTACATGGCGTGATTAGCGACTATGCCTCGTGGGGGTGTCGGGGCATTGATATACATCGCGCTGTTTGCTATGCCTCGATCATGTCCGTGTCTTATAAGTTGAATAACGTATCTTTCAAGGTCATGTTTTTACTTAGTACACCTAACGTTCAGGGCATGCTGGCGGCTACGAGTTTGTGGATACTTCTTACCTAGTAGAAATTGTATTGAAAAGTGTTATGTGCACGTACGTGGCCTGCAGCGTGAAATGAAAGAAATTGTAATGTTGTGTCATAATCAGATACACCCCCAGAACAGTGGCCTGAGCATACGCTAATACAAATAGCTGTCGTAGTAATAGCCCAACTGGCTAATGTTAATCTGTTCTCCGAACGACGTTAAATAAAGCTTCTTGAATCTTCAATTGAATCTGAGGATACGCTAATATAAATAGCCGCGACAACACTGAGGTCGAGTCAGGTCTCTTGTTGCCCGAAATTATGGGTGGAAGATGAAACATCAGAACACCATATGTCGGCGAGGTGTTTCGCTTACCAAAGCATTAGAAAAGAATGCTATGAAAGTAAAGCAGTTTCAGTGAAAACTGTCATAGCTAACAAAAAAAAACATTGAAACACTATTGGAATCCTCGAACAGCGTGGTCGAGGCTAGGCAATGACCATCGCCTCTGTTGGCCCCTTGCAGTGATATAATCCACAGTGCCTGCTGCAATGGGCCTGTAGAAGGCCAGTAAGTAACATGTCGGTAATTCTGTTTTGCAGACGTTATTTCGCAAAATTTCGGCACCACTTTCTCATTATTATTATCTGAGATAGTATTGCATATTCTGTTCTCCTCGCATGAACAAATTGGGTAAACGAATGCTCCCTTTGTTATGGTCACATGACCGTCGCCATTTTTAAATGTCTGACGTCTGTTCGCAGAATTTTCTCACGATTCCTTTAATGGATAATGTTCGGTTGATTCCATCACTGGATTACTTAAAGCAGTGAAAGCAGTTTTGTCATTGCAGACTCTGCATCTTCTTCGATTGTGTAATTGTCACTTGAGCTTTGCAACTTGATTTTGTGAGCTGCTGACGTGGCCTTATTGTGAAACCGAAGTGAACTTTCAAGTCGCCGAGAAAGTCTGCGGATTCCTGTGCGTTTGATGGAGGTCGCCTCTTGAGTTTATTCTAACATAGGATGTGGTTGAAGCTTGTTTTACTCATTTTATACGGAGTTGTTTTGTTCTTTCTCTCCCGCTTTTTGGAAACTGTGGCGTGGTACGAGAATGGCTATTGGTCGAAACAACTCCTTGACCCGTTCTCTTTGAGCGTAAAGAAGTTAAAGTCACTGCTGGATCAAAGGGGAGTGAGCTATGCTGGAGTTGTGGAGAAATCGGAGCTGTCGACTCTAGTTGATGATTCTGGTAACAGTCTATTTGATTAGATTCATACTGCACTTTGTCGTCTTTATGTGAAATTTTGCAGTGGAATTACGATCAATTATTTTTCGTCGTGACGTGCAACTGACAAATTTCGTTACAGTACATGTCAAAAGTAATCACACAAAATAACCCAGAATTCCTTGTCACAGATGCTGTCTTGTGCAAATGGAATTGCCCATTATGAATGCTGCATCTAATCATGTTACCTTAATCCCATAGATGTCACCACAGTGCCAAAGTCTATTCTGATGTTAGACTGAGGGACCATCATTCTTTGATCCCCCACCTACACTGTAGTTAAACCGAGTTGTTAATGCATGTGTGCGTATTATCCTTATCTCATACATGTCACCATACTGCTTTCTTCTCCCACTGATGTTAAAAGTGGGACCTTCGTACATTAATCCCTAGCTAGTGAATGTTGAGTCACACTTGGGGTGTATTAAATCAGCTTTTGAACTCATGACCTTTGATTTTACAACCTTTGATAAGAACATGCCAGTCATGATTCAGTGTTCACAATCTGCACTTTAGAGATGTTAAGTACCACTTCAGTAGACAGTACCGTTTTCAAAAGTAGTTAAAGGATGCACTATAAACCCGGCTTTGCTAAAAAAATAATAATTGTTGACTTGGGCTTCTTGTCATGTTATATATCTGGCCTTGACAGTTTGCTCTGTTAGAGCCTGGGAAAAATTGGTGGTTCATGACTGCTTGAGGCTACACTTAAATCTTACTGACCAGCCTTGTTAAACCAACTTGTACCAGCCTTGTTAAACCAACTTGTACCAGCCTTGTTAAACCAACTTGTACCAGCCTTGTTAAACCAACTTGTACCAGCCTTGTTAAACCAACTTGTACCAGCCTTGTTAAACCAACTTGTAACCTGGTCTTTAGCCTTGAACTTGCTGTTAATTCTACACAAGCTCAGATCATTTTCAGTCTGAAGAAGGAGGAAGTTGACATCAAGTGCGTTATAGTATGCTAGATGGCTGATACCCAAAGTTAGATGATGCCACTAATGTCATGGCACAAAATTAAACGAAACAAAATAACAAGAGAATTGCTCAACTATTTTTGCTGCAGGATATTTGTGAATTGAGAAAGGAGTTATATGCAGGCTTTTATGAAAGTTGACTGTTAAAAAAATAGTATTTATTTCCGTTTCCCAGCCAATAATATATCGATCTTGAAAGGGTAATGATATTTTGTCTGATAACTTCTGGCATACTACTTTATGGTTGGTTCATTTTTAAATGACCATTTAAAAATGCCAATGGTGACGGTGAGTGTCTGTCATTAACATATGTTGGCAAAAACATGGTTTCTGGATTTTGAGAACCAGCTTGATGCCTGATATTCAGTGAAGAAAACTGGTTGTCAAAATGTAGGACCCTTGTTAGTGACTTTTACTGCTGTATTATAGTGACAGTGTCACACTCCCTTCTAATGGGGCATGTAGCCCTGGGGGGTGACTGTTGATCAGCTTTTGATTTCAACCATTAATAAGCATTCTTAGGTCACAGATTTTTTTTCTTAATGGATTGATGTATGTTGGCAGAAATCATACGATGTTCTAGTATTGTTGTGACGGAGACAGAGAATATCGACTTATGATGCATTTGCGTTCCTCTGGATTATTTCAGGTGAAACAACAGAAGGTGAACTTAACTCAATCAGTGAAGTGGAAAACGCTACACAGGTACAGCCAACTACCTTCACATGTGGAGCACATTTCTATGAACGGGTCGAGGACAACAAGGACAGCGTTTGGCTAGTTCATGTTGTACATCCACCAGGTGGTGCTGTGCTGTCGGACTCCAAATGGAAGGAGCTGGTGCAAAAACTTGCACCCTTTGGAATTCATGTTGGTGTTTTTGATTGCTCTAATGACTACAGGTAAATGTGCGGGTTACTGAAGACTTAATAAACCTTGTTCCAATTGCCAGTGTGGCAAATCATGAATATTAAACCCCCATGCATTGCTATCTTTGAAAACTTGTTCTGGTCCATGACTTGGTGAAAACATTTTGTTTTTGTTTTTGATTTTAATGCAGGGACTGGATATTCGTAATTACATACTATAACATTATACACTTTTGAGTTCATAAAGTACTTCAATAGGCAAATTCGCTACCTCTAAGTTGGAAAGTTTAAGTTTAAAATTTGCTGCTTCAACATACCACAGTTTCCATATTTAGTCAAAACGCTGTTCTTCCACATAATGTTTTACGCCTCATGTCATTTCTACTTTCATTGCTACTTTCATTGCTACTTTCAGATGGCTTATATTGATGCCATTAATAATATAGATTCATTTTGAGGTGGGACTCAATCCACACTCGTGATTATACCATTGAGCGAAATCTGGCGTTGCCATTCTCCTACTCATTTTAAACACTTTTAATAACGATTCACTGTATTGTTAAAGTGACACCTTTCTAAATTTTAGTTGATGTCAGTTTTGTTCACGAATAAAGCAGCGTCCACGTCTACACAAAATCATAGAAGTCCCATGAAATAATAATTGTTCGGGAGAAAAGAACGCCATTCATGAGAAAAAAAATGTAACTCAAATGAAAACACTGAGGTTTGAGTTACATGTAGTAAGAACTGAACATACAGTAGTGGATGAGGAAAGAACAATGGAGAAAATGAGGCTGATCATGAGAAAATCCATGAGGACTGTAAAATAGGAAGATTGGCAGCCTGCAGCTGCACTGGTTTATGTCCCACTGGTAATTCGTAAAAACATGATATGAAGACAGAGCTTACACTAATACCTATTTGGGCACTTTTCCAAAACTGTCTTCAAAGGCTGATTTCCATTCCTATAAGTAGTGGCAGCTTTACCAAATGTTGTTTTGTGACATCTACGCAATACCGAACATGTCAGAAATAGATTAAAATTGTCTTGAATTTTGTATGTGAAAAGTTTTGACAAGATAGAATTTCACTTGCCGGCCATATCATTGTGTGCTGATACGTGAAGAATTGCCACACATTGCGGTTTCACACATCTTGGATGTGAATATTGGTTGTTTGATGTTCCGCCTCTACTGTTTTGTCTTCCTGCAATAAACAAACAAACAAACCCTCTTCTCAGTAATTTAAGACTATGTGTAAAGTGCACACTGTTTTCATGCTGTCAGAAAACGAATGACGTCACTGGTTTTGTTTCTTTCATTTTGATTCGGACCAGTTGCCAGACCACATTGTCAGTCATGTGTTGCATAGACCTTGTTTCCAGACTTCTGTGCAAGAAAAGCAAGAACTTGCAAGACTGTGAGATATCGTCATGTGTTGCACTTAAAGCATGCAATCACACTAGCTTCCTTAGTGAGAGTTTTGCGTCAACAAAACTCTATCCTGGTCTAGCAGCCTCTTGCAACCTTGGGAGTCAGTGCAGCTGCTGCTGACCTCATCATAGGAACATTCGTACTGTACTTTTATGAGACACACGAGATTCATTTAGCACTGTTAGGAACTCGCTTCATGCTGAATTTTAGGACACAAACACTGTGACTTGAATTTGTTTTGCAGATTTTGTGCAAAGAAATCTTGGCATTCCTCTCGGCTGATGCTGGCTATCCCCCAGGGCCACTGGCAGACCAAAGACCAAGTTAAGTTACTTACCTACTCAGGGTTGAGGAGTAACCAGGCTGTATTTGACTGGGTCAACTTCCACTTAGCCTCAAGGATACACGCAATTGGTTCTCATCAAGAGTTTGTGGAGGATTGGATGAAATTTAATGAGAATAACCAAACAAGTGCTGCAAGCGCCCTCAATTGGCCAATTCATGTGATATTGTTGTCAAAACTGCTGTTACCGCCCATGTTTTTGTCGGTGTTGAGTGTTCGATTCACCGGGAGGGTGAAATTTGGAAAGGTGGATATCCGGACTCATCAAGGAAAGAAAATGCTCAGGTCCCTGCAGAAAAGTGTGATAAAACCTTCCTACATCATTATAACACCAGAACGCACGGTGCCATATGGAAAGCGAAGAGGTGAAGTTCTAAATTATTTTAGCTTTGATTTATTTTTGCGAACAATGACGCCTGATATAAATGATCTTTTTAAACTCGGCATGTTTTTAACAAATTGCGTTTGTGTTATGGGTCTCATCACAGATGGTGGTGGGTTCCTACAAAATTTAACCGGTCTGATCTGGAGATTTATCAAATACAACTGCTTGTTCATGCTGCTATGGTTACCAATTATCGGACTGTTTCACATTCCCCAAATGAGTTCCTTCTTGTTCTATGCCCACAAATTCATCCGGATTATTAGCTGTACGGATGTGGCAGGCTATACACGTCAAGACGTGACATTTTATTTCTCCAAGCCATTACTTGTGTCATCTTCTCTTGGGTTGTATTTACTTCTCGGGTACTTCTTATGTCGTCGCCTGTTTCGTTCAGACTCTGACATTGCAAATACCAGCAGCGACTGGTGGTCATTTTCAGCCAATAGTTACTTGGCCAATTACCTGTTTCATCCGGTGAACTCGCTGACCCGACCCGCACATGCTCAAGACTTAGAAGAAGGGATGGAATTATTGATTGAACGCCTGGCCGTGCCTAACTTGTGGCTCCAGCCAATAATATCCAATGACTACGTCAAAAATTTGCCTATATGGATTTATACGGAACATACAGGGATATCTGGTGAGGAAGATGGAAAGCGGTCGGATTCAGAAGGCTCTGATACTGGAACGTTGGCCTCTTGTAGTAGTAATAACGCTGGCTCATTGCTGGTGTGCCAGCATTGTAATGCGACATCTGGCAGTCACAATAATGGTACTGAAAAGGACTGTATAGAGTACGTAATGGACAGTGATTATAGATGTATGTGTGAGAACAAAGCCACTAATAATACAGACAGGGATATAGAAATGAAAGGAGCATGTAACCAGTGTTGTTCAGCTTCAAATGCTGAGCAACTGAGCAATGGACGTCGATCATCCTTAGGTGGCACCTTACCAGATGGAATGCTGCCAGCTGAAGAGTGTGTGATTTGCTTGGATAGTTATCGCCATGGGAATGTGCTGTGTGGCTTGCCATGTGGTCACAACTTTCACGAGAATTGCATAATGGGATGGATCATACGAGACAATCATTGTTGTCCTGTGTGTCGGTGGCCTTGCTATAAATCTAAGTGTAAGCTACGCCTTCACTACGAATAATGGATTACCCAATGAAGACCGGTGCAGTTTTTGATGGATTTTTTATTTCTTCCCTTGAATGAAATATGAAGCCTTTGGGTTCCTTGAAAATTACTGTGCTGTAAAAAATGATGCTATGACTGAGACCTGATCGTGTTTCTTGTAAACCAGTTGACTTTCAAATGGGCAAGAGTGACATGTGACTTACCATTGTTGTTTCTTGAGAGCTACTCATGGAAATAAATGCTGCAATCCCACACAGATTTTTCGTTCTCTTGTTGAGCAACATGTCAAATTGTAGGTGTAAAGACGAGGAATTCCGTGAAGCTAGTGATTCACATCGTAATGCCAATGTTCTTGCATATGTTCTTTAGTAACCTAGTGCCGATCGCATTGCTACCGAGTACACATATGCTACACCGAATTTGGCAATAGGTAGCGCTCTGGTATGCTTTTCTGCTGCTTCGGAAGAACGTACATGTAGGCCTATGTCACGGTGAGATTTCACATAATCTCGCTCTCAAATGTTTGCACAGTCGACTTCATCAGAATAATTCAGATTTTTCAACAGCATGTGGTTCATTTGAATTTGTTTCAGTTACACTCTGCGAAAGATGAGTTTTATTTATCTTTGCATATTCCGCCGTGGCATGCACCACGTGATTAGAATGACGATTTTGCTACCTTGCTTGGTCACAGTGTAGAACTTATTATTTCTCGTTACAAATATGTTGTCTAATCCATACCGGTAGAAGTTATTCTTTTAAGTTAGGCCACAGTCGTGCTTGGTCCTTCCTAGGATATTTGCATAACTTTGATCAAGGTGTTGAGTCAATAGCTAAATATGGACGCGAAGTCATCATGCCAAAAGCGTTTATTTGACTTATGTTGAAGAACATGTTAACGTGTAAACTGAACGAGAACAGTGTAATTCCTAAATTAACGGAATCAAAAATGTCAATTTTAAGTGGACTTCAAGAATGTTAGGAGGAGTGGGCATGGCCCCTTTAGTCCCCTGAATCCACCACTGCAACGGTTTTTGACATCTTTCGACTCTCATGCTTACCTATTGGCACCATATACTCGCTCTTCAGAACGATTCATTGCAAAATTATAAGTACCCAAGGTGACGTCACCGATTTCACCAAATGTTTTAATCGATTTATATTAATTCTGTATGGAGACTTGACAATCTAAAAAGGAACATTTTCTCGTTGGGTTACATCATAATCTCTCACTAAGCAATTTTCGCAATTTCCTCGTGTTAAGTGCTGTTGATGTACCATAACGCTACATGACGTCAAACTAGCCACAAGTATTCCAGTTTCGTTTGCTGACACAACTTTGACGTCTTGTGCAATATTTCAATTGCAAAGTAACCTGACTTTGCTAAGAAACCAAATATTGCTCAAATAGATTCAACAGCTTTGACAAGTGTTATTTATGGTAGTCGCTTCTTGAAATTCTCCCAATGATTTCCCTTGCCGTGTGTTCAAATAGTGCTACTTGGCTTCAATGCGATATTTGAGTCCAAAAGCTCAGTGGACGGAGGCGATCGTTTTTCGCCGGCCCTAAGAGTGGTGCTCCAAAGACGTCATGTACAACTGTTCTTGTACTGTTTTGTTAAGTCCAACTAAACCCTATCAAAGGGGTTAGGTTTGTGGAATGACCGCTTCAAAAGGGTGGTATGAACAAATTGCTTGACAAAATTTGGAAGATTTTTTATGGAACCTACAAATGGATCCCCTTTCTTCCGTAGTAAATTCTCTAAACGGGTACCGTGTCCTAAATTTTAAGGTGCTTCCCCGTCAAAAATATAGCCGTGTACCCTCTGGTTTAGACGTAGACCACCGTTTGCAACTTTTTGGTTCATCGTCTGTGGAGGCGAATCTACTCCTGCAGGTGATATTATATTTTAACGATCAGCTGTTCCATATGTTAATATACAGGTATGCCTTTAAGTAGGTGTTACATGTACCTTGCGTTTTATGTTTATTTCGCCGTGGAGTGTGGCTTGCGGAAATTTATTTTTAAATTTTTAAATCTGGGTACCGTGTGCTATGCATACGTCTTGGGAGTGCTCAATTGAGGGATACCATTGTTTATTAGTTTTTTTTTCTCGAAGACACCTCTGATCGTTCTTCGGACAATGCTCTATTCAAGCGTACCTGACGAAAATGGGTTGGGCTGGAGGCGCCTGCGGTGGCTACGAATGTGTGGTCCCCCCGAGGTGATGACTTAATAATTACAAAGAACTACCATGGCTTCCGATTCACCGTCTCAAAAAAGCTAATGACTTCCGCTTACATAACGATTCGACACCATGATAACTATTCATTACAATTTTGTGTGACCGCAACCGCAAATAGTCCAGAAAACCGTCTGCTTCAGGACAATTGAGACGCGTGCCGATTGTCGTTTTTAATAACAATTAGGCCTAATCTTCCCCGGGATACCACCAGTGATCTTTTCAGGATATTGTTCACGCCTTATAACTGATTGTGTATTGAGCGACAAGGCTGTGTGGTTAAGACACATCGTCCAATCTAATAGGGTATTTAGCTCTACCACACTATTTCAGTGGGTAGTTACTCGACATCGTTGTTATAATTCTTTGAACCACGAATTAAACGATACAAAATAGTGTATAGCTATTTACTTGTCAAGTGTTCAGTAGTTATCATTCCTATTGGATCGTGCTTTCAAGAACAAAGTACAACAACCATGGGTCTCATCTTTGTGGCATGTTCGCCTGAGTATGTATACTTTGGCAGTTGATTTGTATCATTCCAACCGGAAACAGCGTACTCGTTCACATAAGTCACCGATCATCACTAAATGTCGAATGTCAGATTAGTTAAACAATGGCCCTCCGTGGTTTCTCGTTGCTACTCAGATCCATCAGACAGCATGTCAATAATGATAGACAGTTGCTGGACTGGGGGTTTATCAGAGGTTCAAAAGAAGTTTTTGAGAATGGGCTGCCATTAGCAAGACATTAAAGTAGGTCTACCGTCGGCAAAAACTTTCAAACTTCAGTTTGCAAAGATGACCAAACGTGGAATTTTGTGATGTTTCGGCGAGTTTGGCTAACAATCTACTCTAACAATCTCTTTCAACTAGTTGTGTTCGGCAACTGATCTACACGTACTGCATTGGAGTGCATTATTTATCATTTTGCCTGATTCAGTAGTGGCAAAAATGATCGTCATTTCACATGCGCGCACCCAGCCTTAAAAATTGAGTGGGGGGCTCGAATTTTTGAGAATGTGGACCTTTTACCAAGATTCACGGGGTGCGTTCAGAGCTATGGATTTTGCATTCATCGCCTTTTGATAGTTCCTGCATTTTAGTGGACTTTTTTCCTTTTCTACTTTATTTCGGAGTTTTCATTTCTCTGAGGCGGAGCTTTTCGTCTATGTCGCCAAATTGGGGCGGGGGGGCCCTGAGCCCCCTCCCCCGGTGCGCGCATGTTTCGCATGCAGCATGATAGGACCTCCTTAGTGAAAATGACTGACAAACTTAAGTTTGTTGGTAACCTCTAGCTTGGTGGAGTCCGTAAACAAAGTGATCGCCGGTAGACCGTTCTAAGAATTGGCGATACGTCGATTGGGTACCCGGCGTTTTAGGGTTTTTGCTTTTCACTGACTGTGAGCGGACGAACATTGGTTGACCCATGACTGAGATTTGTCTCTTCACTATAAAGAGGTCAAGTCTGCGCATCCGTTCCGGATACGTTGATTCACTTAGTACGTTCACTACTATTAATAGAAGCTGGCGTTCTTTGGTAAAAACAAAAGCCGGAATCCACTAACTTGTTGCGATTTTCTCGATAATTCTATTTATTTAATGCATTGATGGCATATATATATATATTTATATATATATATATATATATATATATATATATATATATATATATATATATATATATATATGGGTTGCTGGATGGAAGCGGTCAGGTCATTGTCAGTTACCTATTTGACTGTTTAAACATCCAATTGGTTTTATTTTTTACCTGAAGGTAAGAGTGTTTTCTGTGTCGTCGCAATTATTTTTACCGAGACTGTCAATAGTTAAGTTTAATAAGTTAATCAAAATAACAAATAAATGTAAACTAGTTCTTCGTCATAGCGCGAACTGTTTGTTTTCATGGGTTAAACGATCATATATTTGAAGATGGCGAATGATCCAATATGCTAATATACACCATTCACTAACACAAAAAGTGTACACGGGCCATTTTATCGATATCCTACCTTTGCCTGTTACACTTTTGCTTAGGTGTTGGATGATGTGAAATTTCAAGTTAAATAATTTGGTGTCTCATGCAGCATTAGTTACTTCGTAAGCCAACACCGGCGGCGGCTCGACTCGAGCCCAAGGGTCACGCCATCTGGTGACTGTCCCGTGAAGGCCTCAACGGTGACGTCAAACGAGTCGTGTAACGCAATCAAGCAAACAAAAAAGATCAAACTCAATTAACTACATGGGGGATCCTTTCTGGCGCATTTCGGCGATGCGTGTGGTCTTTTGTCGATTTAAAACTTGGTTTGGTGGTATAAATTCCAGTAATCAAAAAGATTTTTATCTTCAGCACTTAGTTTGTTTTCATTACTTACATTAGTTCTAAGTTTTCTGGGGCACCAGGTGCACGCGCGGAAACTAAGGACCACACGCGTCCACAGATACATATATTGTTCGAGAGCCATGCAGTTGCGAGTTATCATCCTTAACACGTTTGAAGAATTGCAACTGACCATCCGTGGGCAGGTTTCCAGTTGAAATTTGAACATTCAATCTAAAATTGAAAATGAAATTGTGGTAGTCGAGATTTTATTGGCCAATACTTAAGGGTTGGTATTCAGGAGTGGAATGGTAGGCGTGGGCGGACACGGGTCGGGAACCCGGCCTAATTTTTTCAGCTTGGGGGCGAACGCATCCCCTCAGAAAAATCTCTCTTTCTGACATACGAAGTCCTTTAAACTTGAATTCAATAAATTTCCCGTAATGAATCATCTCCACAAAAATCAAGAACCAGATATTATGTAACACAAACTACGCCCATGATGATTAAATGTTATAGGTCGAAACTGGAGAGGTAAAACGAAAATACGATATGGTATTAAATGGACCTTTATCCTCCAGTATAAAAAACAAACAAAAATGAAAATCCCAGTTTTCGTCTATTGATTACATAATGTCTATAGTTCTTACATTGAGATTAGAAACTAGCACGGACAGTATGCACACTGACCTGGTGTAAAGCTGCACGCTCGACAACTAGTGATTTTGTTGTTATTTGTATTTTCAAAATAGGCAAAACAGTATACTTGTGTTTTGTTTTCAAAACTGTACGTTTTTTGGCTTCATTGAAGTCCACCGAGAGGCGGACCAGCCTCAACTAGTTTTTTCGAAGGGTGGATCCAGGGTTTTGAGTTGGTGGGGGTCAGGGCGGAATATTAGCCAGGATTTTGAAACATTCGTACCCCGAAACCCCGAACTTCCGAATGGAACCTGGACGAATTTTAATGGGGGCATGGCCCCTTGCCCCCCCCCCCCCTAAATTTGCCACTGCTTCTTGGGCACTTCTGCACGTAGCTGGACAGTTTCCATTACCAGGAATGTACTGACAAAATCACGGAAGCTGTGCTGTGAAAAAACCAGTTTGTTACACTTCGTCTCCAACTTAATCATCCCCCGCTCCGCCAGTCCTACGCCTAACTGTACCTACATGTATCTTTCTCACGAACAACATGGTCATGTCAAACCATGACAATGAACGATTCTTGTTTTGTATTGCAGCAGCTGCAAACTCATTCTTGTTTTTTATCTTTTTTCCGATTTCTGGGAATCACTACAAACCAGTTATTGAGTTCCCAATGTCAATATTTCATTCGATATTAAATAAGTGGCGTTATTGGCAACAATGATTTTCTGTAATTAGTCTCTCTGAGATAGAAATCAATCCTGGAACCCTCTTTCAGAACGCTCGGGCTCGCGCGGGCCGAGAGCAATACGGCGATAAATAGCACAGTATTGTAAGCGTGTTTAACTTGTTCAGTCACAGGCTTCGATTTCAAAAAACGTCTCACAGATATTGGCAACAATATACGACAAAATCATAAAAACACAACCAGTGTTGTTTTATAGCGCTGGTCAAATCTAATAACTTCAGGAATTCTATCTTATTCAATAATAACCCCCAAAATGAGCTTTTCGTCCCTAAAATCGATAAAATCCCTTTAATCATTAACTGAAGAATAGTTAGTTTTTAAACAGCTTCCAGCTCAAATTATCAAACGTGCATTTACATGTACAGTTACATCGGAGAAGGCTTGCTTGTATGACGCGGAGATACTCTACTTATTGCGGTCGAATTGGCTTCAGTTCCCCATGGATGTTTTTTTTGTGTGTATGGCAATGAACCGCTCTCGCTAGCCCTGCACCCGATATGTAACCATAGCGACCATTTCTGAAAGCTTTGAATCTTCACCGAGCTAAGTTTTTACATTTTGGCGACCTTTTGCGGCGCCCCCTAACATGCGTGCATGCAGGATTGTTGGAAATCTCTCTCGTATTGGGATAAGACAATGGAAATTTGTGAGGATGGTGATATGCCAAAGCAACTCATTCAGCTGCACCTACATGTACGTCAGAGGAATAGGAGAAATGTCCATAGATATTTGGACAAAACGACCCGTGCTAGCAAATGACCCTCGGACCCCGTGCACATGAACTAACCCGGCATAGTTAAGAGTACGAAATAAATATCGTTTCCGATATCAACAACGTAGGTTTAATTCACCGGATAAAAACAAGTGTCAATGTATACCACGACGACTCTTTAATGATCAGTGACCAGAACTCGAAACAACTTCAACTGACGAAGTCAGAGCACTCCTTTTCACTACAGCCGTGACGCTGATCTAAAAATAATCTACCACCCCCACTTTTTAATATTGTCGGGACACGTGTTTTCCAGTGTAGTGTGACATCATTTTGGTCCGACTGGGTACGGTGCAGAAGTCTTGCAGAACAATAGCACATTTTAGCATTTCTAAAACCTGGAGTGCGTGAACCTGAACCCAGCACGATACGCCGTCTTTCATGTTCAGTTGCATTTTTTTGTACCAAGTGTGGGAAACGTACACGTCAACGCAACTACATGTATCGTGACGGCAATACGTGTGATGCACCAATTGTGTTTTTCAGCAGCTGAACGTCTAAATACGCGTTTCGCGAAAAACTTTTTGCTTCTTGCCATCATACATAGTGACCCGCTGTTCTAAGCCAATTTGCGGAGCCTTCTCTCAAGTAATGCAATGTGGCAATATTCGAAGGACAGAAATCGTGTTTAGTTTAGCTATTAATGCAACGTATTAGCTGTTGGAAGATAAAAAGATGAACTTATATGTCGGGGCGGATGGGTGTATACAGTTAAGTTCTCACAGGACTCCGCATAAAACAAATGTGCGCTGGGTTTGAAAAATAAAGTATCGGAAAATGAGCTGTGCATTTGGGTATTCCGTAGTCATAAGCCTTTACGAACATTTCCATGGCAAATACGGATCATATTTCTAAAAAAATCGTAGATATTGCGTGGCCAAGAGAAGACACTCATCAAAAGTCTAGTCTACAGTATTCTTGGTCGTATAGACGCGAACACTTTTGATCACCACTCATATCTAAGTGTTCAGTTGTTTTGACAAGCTCCTTTCAAGCGGCTCCTTTATATCTTCGCTGTGTCATTCAAAGTTGCAATGAACTCTTTCCGAAAAAAAAATGGTTGAAGATTCAAATTTACTAAGCCACGGGTGTTTTCAATTTTGGCTACCATGAAGCTTTAAAAAAGTTATCGCCGCACTTTCGTTTGTGATATAGAGGATACCACAAAGGGTCCCGAAGCTTATTAATTCAATGGTTACGGTCAGGTCCCCCAATGGCGTTCACAAGTCAAAATATTCTAAAATGTTTAATTCGGCAGATTTTCAAGACTGACTGAGATTTGTGCAAAAATGTTGACGTAAGTAGATCCCACCGCTGGGTTGCAGGAGATGCTGCTCCGGTGCGTTGCTGGGTTTTCACGGCCAGTTCATAATTGTGTGACGTATTTGCCTTCCCAACAAAACGAACCACTGTGTGCGTGCATCAGTTGGCTAGCAATGCTAAACAATCTTCCAGGAGTTTTGTGTTCAATTTCTGTAGATTTGTCTAATTACAGCCTTTACGCCAATTTTCACTGAATTTTAAATTACCTGTATTAAAAGCTACTGTAGGTCACGCCAAAGAATCTCTACAAACACACAACTTTCTTCACAGAAGCTTTCGCTGCTGAAATGGGTCCCTTTGCATCTCGAACTCACCCTACTGGGTGCACAAAAATTCTTTGGGTTACACCACCGTCAAAACTAAAACGTTGATTGTCATCAGCGGGAACAATTAGCTTACATCGCTTCCTGGAACAAAAGCAAGGGTTTGTTTTGAAAGCTTTTGCTGGACAATAAGGTGCTTTGTATAAATTGGTTTTTCGAAGCCAAGGTAACCACAGGGTTGTTTTAAATATTGTGCTTATTGTGTTCTCCTTAGCGGGAGATCACGTTTAAATTGAGTAAGGCTGGCGACGCCAGACCACTTTTGTCACGATTTATGTCTTAAATGTGGCATTTGATCGAAACTGTGGGTGAATGCTGCTGTAACTACCGTTGTAACATTGAACGCCACTCGTCAAAATTTGATTTTCGAATGGAAATTAAAGAGTGTATTTTTAGTTAGCTTTAAACGGGTAATCAATATAACGGTATTAAATTATCGATTAATTTTTAGAAATTTTGAGTTATATTAATGAGATTGGTTTATTAAGGGCAGCAGTGCGCTATTGTACCGGGCTTCACTGAGATGGGATTTGTGTAAGCAAGAAGCTCTGAGGAAGCCTTGGTCAGAAGTCACACCAGTCGACCATAGACTGTACGACATCCTTGTATGGAAAAAATTATACATGCACAAAATGAATATAAGTGAAGGCTTTAGCATCAATGTTGATGTTCTACCCACTTATCACGGAAACTTACGTTAATTAAAGGCCAATGTTCTGCGACTTTAGCTTAAGATTTTACTAGCATAATGCTGAAGGAAATGGCGTCCACAAATTTGCCGTATTTAGCTTTGCTATGCCCTCAATAGCTACTAAATCTGATGGTCGTAGTGATTAGAGAATTCCCTGGTCATCAAAGTTTTTCCGCACCTTAGTGAATGTGCCCGGTCTCCAAAATTTTTACCTCGCCTCCTGGTCGGCATTATACAAAATTGCGCTTTTTCTCTGTAACCCACCGTGTCTATGCCAAACGAATTCTCTAGGGTAAAGTTATTGATTGCCGAATACAGTGTCATATCTGATAGTCTTTAATAATACTTGTCCCTCACAACTTCATTCCATTGGTACACATAGCTCTTATCGCCATAATACCCTCACCAGGGTCGTCTAATTGATGTCACGGACCACCGGGTACAGCACTAGTTCACTGGTACCCCTGTTATACCAATCGGATGTTTACAGCAATAAAAACGTAAATAGTAACCCAGCAAAAATATTTGTTTTTACCGGTAAGCTTACTCTTACGCCAGCAGCAGTGCATTTCAATAATTGACGAACAGCGTTAATTGTACGCCGCGTACATGTAGAATGTCCCCCTACGGAAAGAAACGTGTCCTACCTGCATGTATTTGAATGCTACATGTAGAATACGGGCCCGTTAGTCAGTGAATTACCTGGATGCTCCATTAGTGCAGGTAAGTTACATTACAGGGGGACACTGTTTACTCATGTTTCACACTGACCCTAAGCCTGTTGTATCATTTAACTTTTAGTGACATGAATTGGCGTGGGGTCCCTGTACTGAGTCGTGGGGCTCGCGGGCAAGTGCTCTGGTTGGCCCTGTGGTAAAGACGGCACTGACCCGCAATATTTCTTCATCATTTCAACAGCCAACAGCAACAGTTAGAGTCAGCTGTCTTACGCCGTGGAACAGTGTACTGTACTAAACCAATTGGGAAAAACAGAAGTTCCCTCAAATTTCATCACCAAATGTAGACAAGTTTAATTTCTTAAACTATCAAAGGATGAATCTAACGCCCATTTTATATTTCTAAACGCATCGTACCTTGGGGATCCCCATATATGACATATTTTATCTACTCGGTCGCAACATAGTTACCCTAACTTAATACCCTCACATTATTTGCTTACGTAATTATTTATTGTATCTATTTATCTATTGATGTATGAATTTTATCTAAACGGTTCAGGTATTAAGCTCACTGCATAGGACGGACCACAATGGAAATAGTGTAACTACTTTTTGTGTCTCCCGTACACCAATTGTCCTATTTTAATTTATTTTTACATTCATCGAGTTGCATTGGATTACTTTTATGATCAACTGACGTTAAATAAATCAATCAATATAAAATCGGTCGGCCTCCCTCCCCGGTTGCCACAACTTTCGATCGGCCTCCCTCCCCCGGTTACCACAAGTATCGAGCTCCTCCTGGTGGCCACGGTTTTCATCCCGCTCCACGTTCGGAGGCCGCCCGAGTAACTACGACGCAGGGCGCCTATTTTATGCAGGGGCTATGAGTTGTTTAATTGGCCGTTGTTTAGTCCGGCACTGCTAAAGTGATTGATCAACATGGTTAGAATGTGGAATTATTGTAGCCAAGTCACTGTATCCGTCGTTAAAGATGACACATTATCGGTTTTAAGACCGAAATGTATGTTTGGTTATTCTTAAATGAGATGGATTTCTTGTAGGTATTGGCTTTGCCGGAGCTATAAACGAAATCCGTCCATTCTGTTAGATTTTATCATTACAATTCAACAGTTACGGCTTTTGACAATCGCTGAAAGGCTGGTGACCTTATCAGATACAGTACAATATATATGAGGTTTAGCTTCTCCGATGGCAGAGAATTGAGCTACGAACGCAGGGGTCCCAGGTTTTTATGAGACCGCGCTTAGGCTGGTCTCATAAAATCAATTTTTTCTGATAATATCCCTTAAACGAAGATTACTCGCCTCAAGTGACTGGCGCGTGTCTTGCAAAACTGTATGAAGCAGGCAACTGAAATCGTCAAAACAAGATAAAAACAACTTTCAAACTTCTATAAGTAGGCTAAAATTTCTACTGGGAATCATAAAAAATAAACAGATTAACCACAGGATGAAGAAGGAAGCGTCAGCCACATTCTGCACGTCGCAGCACTTGGCATAACATGACGCAATGTGCACCACCCAAGTTCGAATTTTTATATTGTGGTTGTCATGACCGAACAGTGCCTAACCACAGATTACACCACTCAGTGGTATGTAGGCACCTCAATCGTATGGTGAAGGTAGATCCCGTTTGCTTCGAGGACAAGGTTGCTCTTAGCGGATCAAACGGCGGATCTAAGTGACCAGTCAAAACCAGGCAACAAACCCTGCCCGACCTGCCCTGTACTGGTACACGCCAGGAAGAACACTAAGTTACGAAGAAATTCAAGAGCACAAGCTGCCATTAGGCGCTGTTAATCGTTAATCGTGGATAATCTAATTTGAAATTTAACAACATGGAAGACAGGGTATGCGTTTTTGCTCTAGGCCATAGGGGTTCTAGTGCCTACACCGATATCCCGACCTTTAGCTTATTGCCGAGATGGCGACGACAGGTAAAATTCTATTGAAATCGAAAAAACCTCCGCTGAAAACAAAAGAGTTCTTTGAAATTCCACTTTGAATCACAAAATAGTCTATTGTCATTCAAGTAACTTTTGTATAACGCATTAAACGATAGTCCATTCCCCACTCCGTGCTAATATTGTCGAACCTGGCCTTGTTTTAATTTGAGGCGTCCAAACTTCATTTTGGCAACTCGCTGAATTCACAGTAACTTACATTTTCAATAACACGGAAAGCGTAATATCAGAAGCGGATTTAGAGGGGGGCCAAGGGGTCATGCCCCCCTAAAATTCTCCCAGATTCCAATTGGCAGGTCGTGAGGGCGAACGTCTGACAGGAAAAATCCTTCTAATACACTGGCCTGGCCCCCTTATTTCAAAATCATGGATCCGCCCCTGAATATAAGGGCTCCTACTCTTAAAAACCAATTTTAGACGTTGAAAAGGGAAAATATCCTCCACTGTGACATCAGGAGCCACACAAAAGACTGACAATTGAGATAGAAACCTAGGAAATGCATTATGTGAAACAATAATGACATCATATGTGATCAGAAGTGTGCACATGGTTCCTGCTTATCCACATAACGACGGAGGGAGGACAAATCTCACATTCACCCCTAAAATTTCCCACTGGTTTGGCGACATTTAGTATGCTGAATCCCAAGTGGGGTGGGTTCGAATTTTGATTTTTTGGTTGGATACTCAGATCTCCCACACCGGGACCACTCCCAAGTACAATAGTCACCCCCCCCCTTTCCGTGCTCCAGCCTTGGCCAGACCTCGGGCCAGTGCGTATCCCCCCTCCGATGTTGCTGTCACTCAACATTTTTCCATCATTCATCACAAGTCCCGCCCCAGGTCCTTCAGTTCGTTGTCGCCGTGTGGGTTCCACGGCGGTCAAACCTGAGTGGACATCCTCTGACTTCAAAAGTGATTTAAATTAAAACATTTGTGAAAAGACATCTTGCTAAAAATGTCATGAATGAACGGGGTATTACTTATGAATTAAATTCGAGGCTGGGGCCATCCTGTTAGAAAGTCGTCAGTGACAGTGAGCCTTCCCGTCACTGACTACCCAAAAGCTTCGTAAAAGTACCGTTGCCTCTTGATTTGAAGAGGAAAGACATTAACGAGGCACCAGGCATCATTGTTAACCACTAGGTTAGTGATGTTTACCAGATTCAAGTGATTATGGTGTTCGATTCCGGACAGACTCTTTAACATCAGAGGAAACCCTCCAGTGACGTCATGAATTGGCAGGAAGAGCCAGGGAGACACGGTTTCAGAAAACGCCAGCCTGAGAAAGCGATTTTGAACAGGCACTTGTGCCGACTTGGCTACTTATAACTGGAGAAGGCAAAAACGCCGCATTAACTGACACATGTTTAGAAATATTGTATGATGGCAGGCAAGCGGTTACAAAAGCTATCTATCATCACTAAAACGAGTATTGACCACTTCGTTTCTCTCAAACTGTTCCTGTTGTCAAATCTGATGCTGTTTGGGGGCTTCGAAAGAAATAGAATGTAGCAAGTTATTGTTGCTTGGAACCAGATTGTATACATCGACTCGCCACTGCGTGGCATCTGGTAAACAGGGCGCCAAGCATCAGGTACGTGCAGCCTTAGGAGCAATGAAGTGTCACATATTTTTAATCCCATAAACCATTTAACACCTGAGAAAGGAACAAGTCGAGAATTTTTAAACAACCTGTGTCTGCTAAGTGGCCTAAATCAAAAGGTCGCTTATTGGACGGAAAGCGAGTCTGAACGGTTATTTAACTAAGTGTAGAAACAGTGCAGTATCAGCATATTGCACTCATATTAACTCAGCCCTTCCTTACGTATCCCCGGTGAGATTCACTAAACGGATAATTTGATTAGTAAAGAACTGAATTGAAACCAGCTAGCGAATAAATCCCGGCTGACAGAGTGCACAGTTACGTACAGTTATTTCGAGACCAATCTGTCTCGTGACCCAGTTTGACGTACGCGGCTGTCTACCTACCTCGGCAATACGGGAAACCCCAGCTTCTGGATTCCTATTGGCTACTGTGATTGTCATACCCAAATGACGTGTTCCATTCATAACAACAATAAGCCTGCGGGTCAAGCTAAATATAGATGTTGACAAATAAGATTATCGGCTCTGATGATAAGTTGCGGAAATAAACCTAGCGTTGTTACGACCAATCAAAAGGCCAGTCAATACACAGGTTTCATTCATGTAGGAGCGATAATAAACATCGGGTGTGCCAGTGCACAGCATTTGTCAGTAATCGATGTTGAGATTATAATTTCGATTTCCACCATTCTGAAGGTAGGCCTGAAGCTCAAGGATTCACGGAATCCCTCGTGTATTCGCGAAAAAATAGACAATAAGTCAATTCACACCAACACGCGGAAGAGTTAATGATCGTAGAAATTTTACATCAATTCAAAACCTACAAGCACTGAAAGCAAACATTTTGTGACCATTGTTTTAATTTTACTGATGCATTTTACAATTGCCACACTATACCATTGGGAGTAAAATCTTACTGAAGTGACGTTGTGGGTCTATTATTTGAAACAAGTTCTATTTAATTACTGTTGGCTTAAGTATGTGTTAAGTGTTAAGGTAAACAAGACGATCACGCTAGCTCACACTAAGTAAACAAACTATCTCATCTGAGCGCACAAAGACCTACATGTAGGTCAATGACGACTCAAGCCTCGTGTCTTTAAGAATAATAAACTTGTATGTCAATGCTTGAAATATCCACAAGCGAGAACGAGTAACGGACATGTATCATACTCACATAGCGTTTTCCGGTACGTATCTCGCCTCTTCCATCAATTTATTGCCGGTGGAAAACTGGCAATCAACAAGTTATTTAATCCTACACCATTCCACAAAAAGAACATCGCCTTTCAACATTAGACTGTGAATCACGGCTGACTAGAAGACAAGGCAAACAGTTTGGAAATAAAAGAAATATCGCCTCTACCATCACTGTGAGTCAGTAGAATACAACTTTCAAACATATTCCGATGACATTTATGATGAGCAAGTTATTAGTAATATTTCTGGTCTTGAGCAAAAAGGAAATAGATGAGCTATGGTGATGAGTCCAAGAGGACCCCCTGCCCTGCAGTTAGCGCCCAACGACTGACGTGGCAACGGCATAGGAAATAAACCAGTGTACAAATAAAACGTGAAGTTGTTTACCGTTGTTGGAAATAATTGACAAAAGCTCCATGTACAAACAGGATACGTTTTTTTTTTCATCAAAGGAAGACCGGTAAAGGGCTGGATCTGAAAGACGGAAATGGAGCAAAAAGACGAAACAAAAATTCAAACAATAAAATTCCCGAGCGGAAAAAGTAAAATTGCAACCCCTCATTGGTACGTAATGAAATAAATAGCTGAAAAGTCAAGGCGGAAATGGAAGATGAGGACCCAGAATTCCCGAAAAGAGAATAACAGTCGCTGGAATATGTATTAGACTCCATATCGTGTTTCCCGAAGCCATTTGTAACAAACGCAAGTCACATGCAAAGCGTACCTCAAAAAACGGTACTCAAGCGTTTTTTTGAGTGGAAGATGATTTCGTTGTTATTGTTCACTGGTGTCGGAAATGTAATACTATCACGGTAATGGATATCCTGAGGCTGATTTTATGAGTAGAATACCCAATCCCATTCGCGTTTTAGACCGCTAGTAATACCGTACGTGGAATATTACTCCTTGTTATTTAGGGCCTATATATTACGTGTATCGCGATATTCTGTTTAACTATCCAGTGCACATCAGTGAATTAAACTTAAAAAAATACACCCCACTCCCCTCTCCTAGCCCGTTCTTCATTTTTTGAAACGCTCAAACGTCTCCCTTTTTACCACTCACCGTGGTCTCGGCTGTAGAGATTTCGGGTAGCTTACATCATGACTTGTGATGTCCAATGCACTATGGAGTCATCCACAATGGTTATTAGTGATAACATTTCAATTATTTCAGTTATTAAGATTATTATCATTTATATTGCCATCATAACATCACCGAACGCGCAGATTGAAGCAAACCATGTCTAGACTAAAGGAAACGATCGCAATGAGACATCGACGTGACTTAACTTTCGACCGAACCGAGGTTGTTTTTGCGTTCTCGTCCATCGACGCTTGCAGTGGAAGTTGGAAATCATCGCTTGATGATCTTCAGCCGTTTGTAAACAGTAGCTGGCAACGGTCATCCGGCCCACTGACTGGTCATGACTAAAGTATGTAAACTTTCGGCGAGATCAAACAAAACTGAAGACAGGATACATGTTGAGATAACAACTCTGCACACCGTCCGTGCATTCTGTCTAGTCCAAGATTCCTGCTCAAGACACGGACAATGGGGTATTGTGTTAGTGTCATTAAGTGTATTTTGGTCGGATAAAGTTAGGGCCAACTTTTCTATTTAGCCACAGGCTTAGTGAAGCCCCAAGGTAGACACCTCGTCTGGGGTTCAACGATACGCGTAATCGCCAATTTCCGTTAGCACCTGTTGCTCGAGAGATTACAAGACGGCCTTTTTATGGAACTAAACACTGGACACAGAATTTGTCTGCAAGGCAATAGCAATGACTACGTCTGACACTAAACACTAAATTAGTTTATACGAATTCCCTGCTTTGGGTCGGCCATCATAAAAGAATGGATTTAAACAATTAGCTACTGTATGCAATTTGACGGAATACTTTTCGACTGAATCTTAAGTAAGTTAATAACTTGGTCAATATTATTTTACAGATTCAATCGTACAACGGGGGAGTTAAATATTTTAAAAGAATTACTGCCGACTGTTTATTAAAAGGTTAGTTTCTAATAGCCAACATATATTATTGTCTTTTAATAATCGAAATAGTTGCGGATACGCAAGCCACGGGGGTTGACTCGTTTAATTGTTGCGGTATTTTGCTTAGCAGATCGCTAATTATTATGGAATTAGACCTCGAACACACATGCAAAAATTCAAACAGGGAAATTCTTGACATTACAGTGCGTGAAATCACGATTTAGTTATGTTAGCTGCAATGAAAAGAATAAAGGGACTCGGTGAGTTTGCGTAAACTCTGTCAACAATAAACACCAACTGCATGCCTGCATTCTACTACATGTAGCAATAGAAACTATGGTGCGCCTTTGTGCGACTAAGTGTTTTCAGTTTCCAGACAAAGTCATGTACAAGATGATTTTCAATGTGAAGTTTGTGATTGGAGATAGTAGTGTAGGAGTTTCTTATTCGTAATGATAATTTTCGCTAACGAAAGATTCCCCCGGTCGTCCCGATTCCAGAGTATTATTCGTGTCTTATGTTTTTTTAACTCAAACATTGGCTTCTATAGACAAGCTTGTATTCCACGGCATGGTTTTAAAACAGAATAATAAAACGTAGGATTTTAAATATCGGTGACCCTATTTAGTGGCGCGTTTCCTTGTTCTCAGTGACTGGGAATATCACAACGAGTTCGAATATCAAAGCTCGATATAAAACTCCCGCCTTTTCAAGTTAACTTCTTAATGTGACATTCGGTTTATTGTAGTATTATTTACTGTGTAAACTGTCGCGAAATTAGAAACGGTATTCATTTGCGACAAAACCGGCCTGTAGTGGCAAGAACACCTGACATGGAAATGACAGGTCAGTTTCCTTAGCTGTGTACAGCTATCATTGCTATCGCCAGGTGCACTATAAGGTCTCACCTGTGTCAAATCTTTGGCCTCAGGTAATAATAAATTAGCCACCACACAATACACGATAACAGAAGAATAAGTGATTGTATAAACATTGGACAACGGAGTCGTTCTGCGTCAGCACAGAGAATTAATTAAACAGACCCAGTGCATAAACTACTCTACGCATTCTAAACCAACTCAGGCGGAGAAATCGGAAATAAGTGTCAGTATTTCGATACACACAGGTAAACATACCTGAGCATAACACAACCATTAACGCGCATCGGACGTTTATCGGCTGATTATTTAGCAAAAAATCCACAACAACCGAGTGAGACACCTTCGACAAAAAAGTGCTGAAATAACAATGTTGTAAAGTGCGTGAAATGTCAAAACGTCAACGATCAATTGATGGAGGTCGACAGCAAACATCAGCCTATCGTCTGAAAGTCGCTGTAATCTGGAAAAACCGGCGATTTCAAATCATTAATCTCTACCAATCCTCGATCGTTACTGCCAAATCCGAGTCTTGAGACACTGGCAATTCCTGCGATTGAATGTTTGTTTATAGAGAGAAAGCAAGCTCACAATTCGCCAATCCAACACCGGTACAAGGAAACTCTTTCAGGCTTGTGAATTGTGAACTCGTGACTTTATTTTAGGATACAGCCTTTGTCGTCGTGACCCAACCCGCTCTCCCGTCACAGTTTCTTAATCAATGGACCCTACCTTTATTCATGGTCAATAATGAGAGCACGTGATTGGTCATGATCAGGCGATGTGAAACAGACCGATCATCAGTCTTGGCGACTATCACCGAGGTGTTAAATTCCTATTAAATTTCCACAAGATGGGCCATTGCATACTGGACCCCTTGTCCCAGTCTGCTATTCTTCACCTGTTCATCTAACCCACAGCACAAATGGTAACCTTGTCACACACATACCTCATTTAAATAATTAAATATTTTGATGTTAAATATTACATCATAGTAAAATAAGTTTTTGCTAACGGCAAGTTTTCTGTTGACTCTAAAAATATTACACTCCGTCGCTTAAGAAAGGCGGACATTTTTAATGTTTGTACGAAAAACGCCTGTACAAAACTAAGCGCAAATGCAATGCACCATAACGACAAAATGAGTTGAGATTGCCCCAATTCTACCAGAGAGTGTCAAGTACTCCAAATTTGATCTATTAATTTCCGTCCAACTCACTATCTATGCTTTTCAGTATGTATCACGGATACCAACACAATGGTGCGGTCGCGCGAATTGGCTTTTTGGTAGATGCATTAGCCCTTAAACAATCCTGTATGATTTTTGAAGTGGCTTGCATACTTACGAAGCTTCGCACTGAAGTTCTATGGCGCGTTATTCATTTGTTTTCCTGTGGTAAGCCGATTGTATATTGGTTAAGTGGTTTTATGTGACACCAAGTCGGTCAAGTAATGCTTGTGTAGTAAGCTACTGCTAAATACTGTAGCTGTCCCTGATGTTCACAACACAGAAGCCCACGGACTCAAGTTTCTGGGATACTGAGATGAGGTTTTCCCTACTTGCACGTCGAGAAGTGATAATACAATACCACCATCGCTAATTGAGTGTTTCGCAGCCAATGGCGTTTTTATGACACTGATAAAGAAAGTATTGGAATTTTAGTAAGATCTATTAGACTAAATTGTATCAACTGGTGCCAAAAAGAAGTCTGACATTCATAAAGATGCATGTAATAGGATGTTTATACTAGCCTCTCGCATCGCTGCACCTTCCCTAACGTTGAGTACACACAACCGAAATGAGTACCATTTCTAGTCGTGCAAGAGCAATAACGTCTGAACAATGAACCTACACGTAAACCAGACCCGTAGGCTCGTTCAATAAAACCCCACTCTTTTCCGTTCTGCTTAGAGTACGCTCAAACATTAGCAAGCATTGCCATGGCGTTCAATTCATTTTTTAACAGAATGGTGTGGGCTATTCAGCGACACGTTTTATCAATGGCCAGAATACTTGTAAAATAATGCCACGTTGGAGGTAAACACGGTTGGCTTCCTTTTCTTTTTTTTCAAAATCATTGGAAGCTTACAATCACATAAATTTATTATAACATGAAGGGCAATGCAATGGTGTCTTTCTATTCAACTAACATTAAATACATTTATAATTCACCAGTTGAGCCTCAAAGCGATTATAGAGTGTGCTTACCGGGTAATACTCGACATGTCAATACTAACGGCAATACATCGCGAACTTGACAATCATTGAAAGATCAAGTTGCACAACTTCCTCTCTGAGAGATCACCTAGTATACAACGACAACACAATGAGTCCTTGTTCACAGATACGTGAACAGCAGCTAAACACACAGGTTAGCTCATAAAACAACAGCCCCTGCCCCTCCCCGACACACCCATTGTGTGTTGCATAGGATGAACCAGTGATGTGTATATTGGACAGTGATTTTGACAGTCGAAAAGTAAGCAGGGTCCGTATGTATCATTGCCCAACCCAGTGGGAAGTAGATATAATAGTTCTATTATCACGGAGTTGATGACCACAATAATTTTGTTAGCGATCCTTGCAACAATAACATGGCAAGACTAGCACTGGTACATTACAATAACAAACTCGTAATATTAATAACAGAGACGCAAGAATTACTATCATCACCTGTAAACTCTCTTGTAAACACAAGATAATAACGACCAGCGGTTCAATGAAAAAAGTGTAGTAAAAAGCTGTGTATTTGGCGGGCTAGTGTTTGGACCTTCAACTGTTTACAAGACGTCTTCCAAAGAAAATTAGACTTACGGGTGAATTACAGTCAACAGCGTCGCGTCAATGTGACAATGTCGTCCCGTCGAGATCAGAATCTCAATCATTTTTACCTGCAACAGTTACGACGTGTATTAATTGCTTTGTGTTGCTTACTTACTCGAGTTCCTCGAATTAAATAGACTAAACATTTTACCTAAGAGGTGAAATGCATTTTACCTTTGGCGATGTTGGTTTACGCCCATTTATCCTACTCATGTGCACCCTTTATTAGGTAATGATGTTTCATAAAAGCAATTAGGAAGTAACATAAACGGGTCCGCTCAGGCAAAACGCTATACCTAAGGTGATCGCCCAGAGTGTTACCACCACTGACTGCAATAATGGGTGATCGTGTCATCACAACTCTTCTATTATTACTTGCATCATTAGCGCAGGATAAAATCATCTCAGTTGGCACTAGGAACCAGCAATAATGGTCCACTACTCCACGAACACGAAAAAATGAATGCGTTCGTTTTGTGATTACGAAGCAGAGAAGGGACGAGGGTTTCCATAAAATTGAATACGAGACGGCCTGTGGATCAGCCCGACGTCCCTGCAAGTATCCAAGGAATTCTGGTCCAATCACACGTGCGCAAGGTCTATGAATGGTGACTCAGATGAGAATTTCTCAAGCTCAGCAAGCCACTGTTTCTTGTTTGGATATGGCAAATTGCATTGAGAACCCTTAGTTCCCACATTGTTTCATTCCGGACGAGACACGTTACTCAGAGTCAGGGGCCAAGCGCCGGGCATTTTCCTTTTCTGGATAGTATCGCATTTTTTCTTTCTTCTCATGGGTTCACAAACCGCTTTGAGGTAGTGATTTAGTTAAATCAATTTATCTATTTCGCCAATCTCACGAGTCTAGTGTGTGCTCGTTCTTCTAACATCGCTGTAACACCTGAATATGCCACGAGAAATGACCGAGCGAAACATCGTGTCAATCTAAATAGGCAAGCAGCTGGTGTAAATAGACAACCGTGACATTTCTTCTCGTCGTTCTCACATAACACCCCGATCCCTGTGACGAATGTAGAGTGCACACTCGACGACGAGTGATTCCGTAAAGGTATATGGTATCCTATACTAAATGCCTACTTGGTGTATAACACCTCGTAAAAAAGACACCAGCAGCGTGCGACAGGCGAAATTTCATTAGTATTTATCGAATTGAAAATCAACCAATTTATGAATCGCGGTCGCTATTATTTCTACAAAATCTTAAAGGTCTTTTTAAACACGCAATTTAAAATAATTGCATTGTTAACATTACTGATGGTAAACATGATTTCATCTTATTTACTGCGTTTTTGTTTCTACTAAATGTTTCTAGAGTCTAGCTTGATGCACATGACAAATTGTAATACCTAATAGATAAACTAATTATTTTGAAATTGTCCGTTACAGACCGACATATATTCACAACTCAGCTCATTTTTAATCTGTATATTGAGACGTGCTTTGCATTATGTAAAATGTTGAAAAAACGAAAATTTGGCAACGTGAAGGCAAGATTAATGTCACCGACATCCACGTCAGTCGAGTCCTACTAGCTGATAACGTGACGTGTAATGGAAAGTGAAAATTAGTGCCTCTTGTATAAATATAACTGTCACAACACGTGTACGTGAAGTAAAGCAAGCATTATTGCATGTAAATGGCTAACGTTTTTTCTTGGACATTCGATTGTGAATTCTGTGTTTTTTTAACAAAACTTAGAGACTGACACATGATTGGCCGAAGTATAAACACGACAGTGTCAGACACAGGAAACCACAGAGGCTTGCAATTGGTTCTACCAGTTTCGTGCAACTGCGAAGCAATAAAGAATGTGAAACCTAGTGGTTCAATTCCCGCTTCATAAAGCCTCCATCGTGCCATACAGAGTAGGGAGCGTGACGGAAGAATCACGCCAGGCTGTTGCTTTGGGCAACAAATCCCTGAGGCAGTAGTAGGATGTTCTTACACTTTCGTACCTCTGCGAAACAATAGATAACATGGAACTTATTGTGGATTGCTATATCCTGAGTTTTGTATATCTCGACAACTGTCCTGTCGCGATCGGCGAAAACGATAATGAAAATGGAATTAAAATTACCCAAGAACTAATGGAAATGCGCAACGTTATCATTTGGTAGTTAAGTGTCCGTAATGCGCTTGGCTGGACTGTTGGGGTCTTGTTGCTCGGATTTAGGCACACTGGGAGGGCACCGTCGACCGATAGTTAAATGATAAGGCTTCCTCCTTGGACAACTCTGGCCAAAATTTAAATTTTACCAACCCACTTCAGGAAGTGTTGAATGATATTTCTATAATTACTTCATCATTATAACACTTGTTTTTTATCACCGCATCTTTTTCAAGTTTCCTTCGACAGGATTTTACTACGAATGAATCAATGTTGAGCGAGATTTCAAAGGGCCAATCACAAACGTGGGAACAAGTGAGATGACGTCACTCGGAACTGACCAGCGAGTAGCGAATTCTCGAAAGCAATAAGACAAAACCTAACGCCTACAATAGTTGAGGGGGATTATTTTTAGAATAGTAAATTAAGGAACTAGGACCTGGGACTATAAATAAGGTGATGTCGCTCAACATTTTCATCCAAACGATTGTGAAGCGTATCATAGGGACCTGCATATACATATAATATATACTTATTTATCCGTCGAAGTTGAGTTATCATACCGCATTTACCATGGGTAGGTAGACGTTATTTTTTTAAATATCTAACTATTTATAACGGTGATATAAGAGACCACGACTTACTCGTTGCGTATATCGTGTCAGTGCCAATATTCTTTTTTCAGTTAATAGCAACTCCATCGTTGTGTTCAGCGCACTGATTTGCACCGTCCTTTGTCGACCAGCGGAGCCAGTCAGGAGATCTGTCCTGTTGGAGGGATTACGGAGCAAGGTGTTGGAGACGGAGGACCAAGAAATAAGTCACGTTAGATCAGCACGCAGTGTAGTTACAAATGGTGTTCGTGGACACATCGGGGATTTAAATGGAGAGGCTGAAAAGGCATTTAATGACTGGGTAAGTGAATTCATTTTGATCAGTACTGTTTGCACGTTTAATGTATAAAATCGAATCGGATTATGGCACGTAGTGATTGCGGTAGCTTTCCACAAGCCGCGATGAAATTTTTCGAAACATTTTATGTGTCCACGGCAGCAGAACCATTCGCAGAGTCGTCTTTTTCCAATTCGCAAATAATGTCAATTTAGTTTCACGAACTTAAACGCAGCGCCACCAGAACAATCTTGTTTGTTTTTATTCCGATCCTGACTGCCTCAAACTATGTTAAAATTGCAGTATTTCCACTCGAGTGTTATCAACCTTATGACACGATAAATTAATGATAGCGGTTGTTTATCTTTAATAAATCCACCGAGATTATAAGGTTTGTGTAAATGTAAGCGGAAAGAGACTACATTGTCTCGGGGATGTTTGCAAGGATGGGCCGCGTGGCTTTTCGTGCTCTAAAAACTGCTCTAAAGAGAAGACATTCCGATTTGGCTTCACCGACAGGTGTCTCAAGCATTTCGTAAAAGGTGAATGTCAATAAAAAGCAAACAATCACTCATTCTAATGTCACGCAATTCATTTCCTTGGAATCATAATTTCGTTTATTATTAAAACAAACGTTACTGTATCGCACTGAGTAACACTTCAGGCACAGGAAACATTTATTAGAGAATGGTTTTACCGAAATTTCCTATTTAGATTAAAGCATTGTCGTGATTCAGTTGAACGGCGTTTTTATAGTTCGGCAATATTCGAAATTACCTCAATGTGGCCCGCCATCTCCCTGGTCCCCACCGGCCTACCCGTGAAACGCAGCGAGAAACACGCATTCCTCAGCGCACACTTTGGCATTCATTCGGTCTGTCCTACTGAAAGCGCCGGAAATCCCGTCATCTTCACCAGCGGAATCCCCGTTTTAGTTACGTCACAGTAACCACTTCAATTACACGCCGCTGCAACGACAGACTCAGAGTCGGAAGTAAAAATAAACAATGCCGACTTCCTTCCACGTCAGACATACGGAGGGAGTTCCCAGCCTCGCAGTCATTTAATATGGACTAATTGACGTTCATTATCACTGATGAGTTTTGGGGAATAACGTCAATATTATGAGACCTACAACAATGAGAAAAATAAACAATTCAACGATTACTCACTCACACTCTGTCGGTAATTAAACACGATGGTTATTGTCTCAATGTACTAAATTGTGAATAAACGAAGCACCAGCCACTGACGTCAGTTACAATACCTCCCCCCATTTCCACGAGTCCTGCACCGCTCACAATTAGACGCCGTTATAGTCAGTGAATAAGGTTAAAATGAATTGCCAGTGAACAACTGGTGTGGGTATAATAAAATGTGTTTGCCTTCACATAATCATAATAATTCGTCAAAGCACGTGTCAATGTAAGATAATACAACCTCCACGGCTATGTTGGCGTGGGTCGCCAGAGTACGGCTGTCGAAGCTCTAAAAAAACGTGTATCGCTCTCGGTTTTCTGTCGTTGTGGTTGACTGTATGAGGGAATAGTCTCTAGTTGGGACCACGAGTCTGAGTGGAACGTCTTAATGCTTGGATCCAGTGAGTTTGAGGGGAAATTGTCAAGCGAATACTGTCACAGTGAGTTGTTGTTTCTACCGCGGGAAAATTGCGCCTTGTACATTCATAACTGTCAATCATGTACTGAATTGCATTGGCCAATAGTCGTTGAGTTATGGTTAACCCGTTAGCGCGGAATCCCCTTATGACTCACGGGTTAGGCCGGAGTAATCAACGTGTGGCTACACACAGCTACACATATCATAAATTGGACAAAATATCAAGAATGAAAATTCTCTGTGACTCCTCTCAATACACTTCCGATGAGCCAATTTGAAAAATAACGACAAATGCCACAGTTGCGACAAAACAATTTCCTCTAATCGGGGTTTATCATCCGAAAGTATCCCACACAAATTATTATCTCGGTGCTCACAGAGCCAAATAAGACACTGGAGAAAATTGGAGTGTTCCACCTTTTTGTCACTTAATGGGTCAAGTACCAACCATAAGTAAACAGTTTCTGTTTCAACAAGTGGTTGCAATTCCTCGGCTGCCTCTAGTGACAATTTCAGTTGTGTAGGTTTTCAATCCGTTATGTCAAAAATCAGACGATTTTAACCAAAACAGAATGAGAAATCGTTAACGCCGGGAGTTCTACGGGCTCTCTAGTGTCAAGTAGTGAGTACCGTACTCCGGTGTGACTGGACCCCTTAGACGCAGTGCAGAACGCTCTCACTCGTGTTTTTTAGTTATCGACTGAGACACGGTATTAAGTGCACTATCTATGGTTGGTGTGACAGTTCCCTTACCTGAAATCGTCTGCTAATGACGGATACAATTCGTTTCGTTTCAGTGTGCGAAATATCCAGAATTCTACGAACCTTGGCAGAAAAGTTGCTCAAACCTAGCCAATATGACGCTACGTAGGTACTTCCCAGAACTTCCTGCAGTTCCGAAGTTCAACACAACAACGGTAAGGACTGATTCCGAATTGTGCACTACAGTATATTCTTCTTATTGCGTTAGTTGTCTTTTAACTGGGAATTTTCTATATCCAGGCCACGTTTACTGAATACAGGCACCAGTTCTTATGTACGGGCTTAGTGTCGAGTTGTTCTCCTGTTGCTAGAATGCCTTTTTGGCCATGATGTGGGGCGACATGGTTCCCTGCTTTATTTTAGTAAAGAAAGGAAGAGTCACTTCCGAATAGTTAGCGATCTGCTGATGCATGAACGCACTGAGAACGGAAATGTGAGACAACTGAGGCGAAAGCCGGTTTCGGAGTGCTGATGAAATCAACATATCATGACAATGTATCATTAGAATGATTTAATACTTCGCAGCAAACAACCGCTAAATTTCACCAAAATGCCACTCAGGTTGAAATTAAAGGAAGTTCAACGTGCCTAGTTTCTTGTTGTTTTTTTTTGGTGATCAGCAAACATCGTATGTGTCAGTCTTCGATGGAATGTGGTATGCCGATTTAATTTTCTCGGGAAGTTAAATGTAACATGTGTCTGCTTTTCACCTTAAATAATTCAATATGCCATTTGTGTTTATACAGCATGCTGTGTCGTACGCTCACGGTGCCGCCAAGCTTTTCGACGTCTCTTCGTCCCGCGTGGACACCCTGGAGCCCTGTTATTATTTGGGGACAGACGAATCGTGCAAGACGGCGCACGTCTGTAGCAGCGACAGTACCTCAGAAAAACATGAATTGTACTGTGAAATCGTACATTTGAAGAATCTGGGGTTGATTTTTGGCGAATACGTAGACGAGGTGAGCATATTGATGTTGCGTGTGTATACCTGTGTGATAGCCCGTCTTATTGCGCAACGTCGTGTTCCAAGCGACATCTATTGTCCAGAATTATTACTTGTAACCATGTTCTAGGCTGGTAGCACTTTTAGTAACCAATTTGGTAACGCGTCTGCAAATTGTCAAAACTTAAAACCTACCTTGAGGAATCGGGTAACTGGTGATTGTCAGTCATATAGGTTTATGCTAACAGAATTTTCGGATAGAATCAGCTGCAATAGTCTGGCTTTTGAATATTACTAATGTTGATGCTTTACGATTATTTGTGAAAACATTTCACAAATTCCGGTATGTTTTGTTCAAGTATTTAGAATTCTCACAAGGAAAAAGCAGGGACCTCATAACTCTATTATTAGAATGCACAAGTTTTCCAAACCTTCAGGTTCTTCGTTAGTTAAGTTACAGTAAGCGGACACGAAGAGAGCTCTAATGGACATCCATTGTTTTTTCCAGCTTGGCTTCCCTGCCGTTGACTTTACCGCTTCCACGAGGGTATTGGCTGACAAAATGGATCGGGCTCTATTTCACTTGGCTCATCTATATTGGCTTCGATGCGTGTTGGCAGAGGCCAACCAATCTTTGTTGGCTGATCAGCCATAGATGTCTCTGCGAGTGTCTGATTGCTCGCCGACTGGATTCCATCCGATCTATGCATTCCCAAGTATCAACCTGCTGTCATCTGATATTAAAATGTGAGCATCTCTTTGATATCACAATATCACTGAGAATTCACATGTAGTCATTCTGCTGCTGACGAGTATTTTTGCATTTGAAATGTTAAATTAATTTATTAATTTATTTATTTATTTGTTAATTTATTTATTTTCTGTATTTATTTGTTCATTTGAAATGTTTGAATTAATTGTATATTTATTGTGTAATTTATTTGATAATTTATTTGACCGTGGTATGTCCTGAAATTTCTATGAAGTATTGTCAAACGTTTTCGTCTCGCCTTTTGGCTGTAAACTTTGATTTATTGCCAGCTAATCTTTTCAATTTAATACGCTGAATATCTACTTTTTATTTTTGGAATTTAATTTCCAATGATCGTATTATTCCGAATAGAATCCATCCACGATTGGGCGAGTTATGTATGCCAAACTCACTGTAGCTTAGATTGATTCAAGAGTTGCTCAAGTCTGCGTATAGTCCATATGCTACAGCGTATAAATATTCAATGGACTGTGCGCTTACACCGTGGTGTGAACGAGGCTTGAATTTCCGTCGAGTTACAAATCCTGGTTTAAATCCTTACACTAATGCTAGAACATGGATATTCAAATTTGTTTCGTATGATGCTTTCCTTTGAGCACTTCTAAGGCTCCGCTGTTCTGTCACTCCAGCTCTCAGTCTCTCAGTACGATTTTGATTCGAAGTTCCCCATTTCAATCTCGTTTCATCAATGAATTTCTTAAGACGGGCTCATGAGTCCTGAGAACAAGTTTGGCGTGACAGGGCCTTCTACAAGCTTTATAACATTGTTGTTAGAATGAAAGCGCTGCACCGATAAGGTGCATTCGGCGCTCCACCTTTCGGTAGACAAGGCGACCAGTTTGAGCGCAAGGTGCCGGGAGAATTGTAGTAACTAAGTTACGTTATATTATGCTAGAGCTACAAAAAGCCGGTTTGTTTGACTACGATACACTGTACCTTTCACATATTCTCACGGAAGCAGAGAATTATAAATTCTTGGATTACGCCGCGCATAAGACCAAACATGTTTTATGCTACTACAAGTACACTCCGACTTATGTTAGTATAGTATACAATTTGCAGTGCATGTACTTTGTACACGTGCTCAAACAATCGGCTGTCTTGGCGTCTATATTATATGCCAGGCAATAGCGCTTCTGTAAGCACTATGTGCTACTGAATAATGTCGATGTCGCCACTTGACTTCTTGCTTCATATCATGCCTGCCATGTTTGGTAGTTTAATCTTGTTCAATAAAACTTATGAAGTTACTATGATTTGGTTCATTGCAGCACCTACTCATCATTCCGTATTCATACCCAAACGTCTCAATATTCTATCTTCGTTATCAGGGGCGGATCCAGGATTTTGAGTTATGAGGGGACAGGGCACAGCAATAACCAGAATTTCGGCTTGCGCGCGCCCAGCCTAAAATTTAGGGATGCAGCGGTCTCGAATTTTTGGGTTTGCGGGCCTTTTGACAAGAAAAAAAA
>NMRA01000125.1:591565-822955 GCA_002633005.1 Phoronis australis | reverse complement strand
GCGCATGTGCTAGTCAGCAATTCACACCCGAACTGCCAAATGGCAACTGTCAGAATTTTAAAGGGGCATGGCCCCTTGGCCCCCCCTCCCCCTAAATCCGCCACTGGTTATATCAGTTCATGACCATTTTGCAACACCAGAAGGAATTTCTCACCGAAACAGGAATATTATAAAACTTGCATCCCTGGGCCCGTTTCACTCTGTCTTAACTTAGACCGAAATCGTCCCAACTTAAGGCCAAAATGTCTTAGCTGCCGCGCTTCATGAAATTTCTTGAGACCAAAATCGGTTTAAGCTAAGAGTGATAGCCGGCAGCCAGCTGATTAGACTTTTGATTCAAATGACCAACACAACGATTATCAGTACTGAAACTCTCGAAAATAATTCGTGGATATTTTTCACAATCAAATGTCTTTTAATAATGTCAAGTTGAAGATCGTCTGCTTTGAATTCTATAACCGGCACCAAAGCACCGTAGACTTCTTGAAACAATGCAGTGTGTTTACAGCAAAACGTCGACTTGACTTCACATGTGACATGTTTTTTGCAGCCAAGCCAGGGTCTTCTCATGTGAACGAGATCCCAATCGTATCCAAAATGTTGCAAATATATCCACATTTAGAATTTCAAGAACAAGATTATTATTGAAATCGTGTTTCATACCCCGCCTCGCTGAGTTCTGGTGGCGAAAGCGTACATGTAGTTTATATATGATCCGACCCAATAAGCTATATTTATTTCTTTGTGATCACGATTTGTTTCTAAGTACATGTATGTTAAGACCGTAGACTTTGTGGACATTGAAACAATGTTTTCTGCATTTTCGTTTTCGATCTTAACTTAGCCCGATTTTCGGTCTTAAATTGAACAAATTTTGATCTGAATATCTCGCTTTTCTTCCGTCATGAAATTGGTTTTTGAGCTCGTCTCGGCAGCCATGTTGTTGGTGCTGACTGGCAAAAATTCGAAACTTCAAATTTTCTGGCTCTCTATGTTGAAAAAGTGTCGGTTTTTCTTTAGGATTTGTCTAATGAAGTTTGTAGAACGGAACGAGGTACGAATCAAGTACTTTCTGATTTTAAGTGTTGTTTATTGTAAGAAGGTCTTTTTGAGGAGGCAGTGTGACCTGGTTGATAAGTGCCCGCTTTCTTTACTCGAGGTCGTGGGTTCAAGTCCCACCAGGTCACACTGCTAAACCCTTCAGCCAGGTTTCTAGCTCCTCAGCTCAGTTTTAACCATATATTAATAAAGCATAAAAATATTTCCAGGTGATCAGTGCAATGGGCCCACATGTGAGGCCTGCGCACGTCTGGTACAACGTATATCAGACCGCCTGCAATTATTTTTATAAGGTCTTTTGCTGGTATGTTGCAATAAATGGTGACGCTGGAAGGATTTCCAGAGTACAAGTTAGTATCGTTCACCTCAGTGAGTTATGTTACAACCCAGTGGTAGACTGTGCGAGTGGATAACTTGCATTTTAAAAACTTCCTAATTTTTTCGTTTATGTCCGAAAATATTTTGAAAACGAGCCGTGTAAAGTGTCTCTCCAGGGTTAAACTTGACTCATTTCCTATGACAGGCGACTCGAAGTATATTGACTGGATTGTGGGGTTCCCGAGACAGTACACAAGCCAGGAAGACTGAGCTTGTATCAAAATATATGAATTTTCGATTTATAGAAACACATCGCAACTTGCATGAAACGAAATGTTAATTTGGAAAAAATAAAGCATCGTTTTCGCGATTTCACGTTCAACTTCAGTTATAGAATTCTGATCATATTTTGATACTGTTTGTTGCAAATAGTGAACTAATCAATAAACAAGCCTGTAGGAAGGCAAAATTATTGGGGGGGGGGCACAAACCAAACGCGACTTCGCCAAACTATCCCCCCCCCTAATTCCTATCGCCACTACCTTTGACCCCTCCCCCGTTTTTCGGATGCCGCCATATTTGCACCGAACCCCCCACGTCCGCCATAGGTGGGGGAGTAATCCCGGTGGTGCACCCATCAGCAGGGATATGAGAACCCCGTGAACCAACAAACTTTGACAGAGAGTGAGAATGGGCCCAGGGCCAGCGCACTGACGAGTATACAGCTGGGAGCTGTCTCAAGTGATTGTAGCTGAGGTCTAACAGTGTAAAAAACGAAATTCGATGAACTACAGCTCAGCTATGATTCACTTGAGACAGGCAGCTTAGCTCGCACCTATCTGCGCTGGCTCTAAGGTCAAGATTCGTTTTATTATAACGCAGTTACGGGGAAAGTTCGTTTTATTATGGGCATTCTTTGAAGGAATTTTTTGGAAAGGTGAAAAATCGAGGTCCCTAGTATAGTGCCTTAGGGGCTGTTTCAAATTCCCTTTTTGAAACGCGGCCGGTAGTCCAATTGCTGGTGGCTGGGGAAAATGATACATACAGTGTAGTGTGTCCCAAAGTGTACACACTTCAACGCTTGGAGTTCAAATTCAGCTCCCGTGGATCACTTAGATTTTGCGCGGGCCTACTGCATGGTAGCACCTTCTTTTTAACATGGGTGCATCAGTCATGACGCGTTCCGTCTGTGTCGCATGCATGGGAATGATGGCAAGCCAAAGATTCAATGCTGAAGAACAAAACTTCATTGCTCAATTCTACTGGAAACTAAAAACATTAAGGAAGTGCAAAGACAAAGTTCCCAAGTCAATAAGCAATGAGTTTACTTTCATTTATTTCAGGGGACTTCTTTTTCGAACTACGGTTTATGACTTCAAATCAATAATCTAGTTCATAAGTCATTAGACAATTTATTGCCATTTGAATAGTGTGAACAATTTGGTACACTTTGTAGAGCTGTTCGCTATTCATCAGTATTCCTTGAGACTCAGTATTTCAGATGGACAAAAATCGTTTAATGTATTTTGCTATTTGGGGACCTGATGATAGATCGAGATGTCCCAATGTCAGCTTGCAACTAAGTTCGCCATTTCTTTCAATTTGTTTCTAATTGTCAAAAAATCATTTATCAATACACTGTAAGTCGATTTTCATTGATACACGAAGACGTACATGTAAATCAGAAGCCAACAATCGATTCAATGAGCAATGCATTTACTTTAATTTAATGGCTTAAATCCATTTTGATCTTCTATTTGTGAGTTTAAACAACAAATCTCGTACCTAAATCGAAAAGCAATGTATTCATTGTCATTTGAATATATATGTATATGTATATGTATATGTATATGTATGTGTATGTGTATATGTATATGTATATGTATATGTATATGTGTATGTATATGTATATGTATATGTATATGTATATGTATATGTATGTGTATGTGTATATGTATATGTATATGTATATGTATATGTATGTGTATATGTATATGTATATGTATATGTATATGTATATGTATATGTGTATGTGTATGTGTATGTGTATGTGTATGTATATGTATATGTATATGTATATATGTACATGGAAACTATCCGAATTTCATCAATATCATTGAGAGTTATTTTAGATAGGCAAAAATCGTCCAAGTGTATTTTATTATTTGTAGATCGGCTGTAACTACATTCAGTGAAACGTCAACATTCTTGCAAGATAAGCTTTTAAATGCCAAAACTAATCCATGAATATGGCGATTTTCGAAGATATATAAACCTGTAAATCAGAAACCAACGAATTTGTTTATTAACACGGAATGTCGGTTAAATACAATTTCCGCAGGCATGCTCGCAGATTTTTGACGGGTAACCGGGAAACATAGGATATAGGAAATTCGTATGAAGTTGCATTTTTGCTTATTTTAGAGGTACCTATAACAGTTCACGAGTTAAAATTGGATTCCAAAAAACCCCGCTGAATTCTCTGTTTATGATTGCGAGTACTTTGAGTACCCCCATTCGACGTGTACACGGTCATCACAAATCGTATCCCTACAGTCGACATGTGTGAATTCCTGACAAACAACTCCTAGTAACGATCTTCAAAAGAAACACTATTCTTGTGATACTATGGGAAAGAAGTAACACTATTTTATAAATAATTATAGGAAATAGTTATTTTGTGTAATTCACAAATATTGGTCTTCCCGTTTTTCAAAATTCTACCTTTTCGATGGCGGTCAATCCTTTTGTATTTTCACATTTTTGGTTGTTTGGGTCGAATGTCTTGATAATGCTGGGCCCCTAAATATGAAAAAGATACATATTTTCAAAGATGATGTTATCAGCGATTGATTTTCACGGAACTCCTTACACACGCGACAACCGACCACATGACCATTTCCTCCGCACGTGCAATGCTTATTCGAACGGTAATTCCCAAAATAATCCCTATGTCCAGAATTTGTTCCATAAAAATATTCTAAGCGATATTTTGGAGATTTTAAGAAAAGCCACTTCCGTCACCTGTTAGTGTTTTCCTAAAGATGAAAGGATTGTTTCCTATGAAACTGCATTACAGGCAAAGTGAAGCATTTGAAGATTGAGCGTGACATGGCACAAAAACCGTTTTTCTTGTTATGCAACTTCATTATATGTTGTGCTCAAACATGTCATTTTTGATTCTTCTGCCTCTTGTCACTCCAAACGAGAACGATGAACTCCGCAAATATTTGCTATAGATATGACATAGGAATATTTAAAAAGCGTTTTAGTTTACAGAATTTCGTTAACGTACATGTAGGTAGTGAGTATCAGCAAAGCTGCGAAAGATTTAATATTATAATGATTTAGTGCATTCGTATTTTTTAATATTTTGTATTGTTTAGACCCAGGTCGATCTGCTCACGCCCGTCGTATACTTCCAAACATCCATTCTAAGACTGCAAGCTACTGATGTAGACCACTTTGGCATCTCTTAAGGTTTCCTCGGCAATCCTAACCGGGCAATCCGAATGCTACACGTTGCGCCATCTATCCTTCTTTACTCACACTATTATTCTCCACCGTACTCCGTTTCTTTGTTTTCAGACTTGGGTATTAGTTTCATAAATTTTATGAGGCAGAGTATCCATATTTGACTGGTGCCCGTTGTCCACGGTAGCGAGATGTCCGCGATTTGATGTATCGTCTACACTGCACGTTGACCATACATGTATTTTGTAACTCCTGGGGGTCGCCATCAATGTTAGTGAATTTACATACATGTAACTTATAGTGACAGCTTTAGGGACCACGCCCCCTACAATTTTACCACTTTGTAAAAAAGTCACTACTGAGCGTCATTCATCCTGAGGTGGCTGCGTGTGGGTTATCACAGGCACGCAGCTCGTTTTTTAATTTGGATGAAGTGACGAAAAATAGAAAAAATAAAAACTGGAGTTTGCCATTTTACGCTTTTCGTCTTGGGAGGCAGTTTCAGTGGAAGGCAAGCCAATGTTGGGGGAAATTTGTTTGTGCACTCTTTCATGACGTACAGAACGAAAATACGAGTTAATCAGATGATTATTCATTTTGGTAGGTGAGAAAGAAATCGTGCAGCGAAATCGAAAATTGCAACATATATGAACTTGTTTTGCACAATGCATTTCATCAAGCAGGCATTCGGTAAGGGCAACCGATGTACACATATCATGCATTGGTTTAAGCCACCCTGGATGCGTTCGTATCTTACCACGCAATCATTGGCAAGTCTCAAGCGGTCGAGACTTGTATAATAATGACCTACATGTATAACGTGCAACATACTGTTTCCGTGTCGCCGACGCAATTTGATCATTAAAAACACGTTTGAAATCTGGACGTTCATTGTCTGTTTACATGTAGGCTATCATTGCTTAGTGGATTTGAGAGCTAATCTGTCTTATCCTCGTTGCCTTTTTGGTTACACAGTCGCAGAGTTTATCATCATTTATCACATATGTTAGCAAATGGATAACGTGATTACATGTACTTCTCGAGTGTTGTGTACCGGTTACACACTTAGAGTATCGTGTTGCACTCAGTGCCTTGACCGAAATTAATCAATACGCAGAATATCACAAAATTTAACTGTATTGCAAACACTCAGATTTTGACGAGTTCAATTCAAATTGGACATAAAAATATTATGCGGTAAAACTTCAGCACTGTAACCAAAGAGGGCGCTGTGACTCGACTTGGTGTTCCACTCCCTACACTTATGGTTTGTCACGCTCGCCGATTTAGTCGACTTCGCAAAGAGAGTTAAACTAATTATACCAAGTATACCTGAACTGGCGAAGGTTGAAATTATCGGATCTTTGTTAACATCTCGATTAATATTCTGAAACAGGGTTTTATCCATTCAACAAGAGGTCAAATGGCGAAGTTAGACGTTCATGTTGATGTACGCACGAACTTAGTTACCAGTATGAAATATTCCAAAAGAACGCAGGACACGTAGATGTGGTGTTTAAGCGGTGTTCCGGTGTTCCATAGACCTCTTAAAGCTTTCTCCTCGATGAAATCTCCGAACATGTTCTGTAATCATCCTGACATAAAATTCAACAACGCTCCTCTGTGGGGATGGCGTCGTTAACAGCCGAACGAAACTTTGCAAAAACCTGCTTGTCTTTAAATACCTACATGCAATGATTTATGTAGAAGCTTTTTGTGAGAGTTAGTGAAGGCGAAAACATCATTTGTCTGAAAGAGTTTATCTTAAAAATGACATGATTAGCTTTCAAAAACTGCAACAATATCATAGTGCTTGTAAAAGCCAATTCGGTAACGCTAAATATGGGATGACTTTATAGGATACGGGCACGCAGCCAGTGTTTTGTTGTATTGCAGAGTCCAGTCTACTCTGCTCTTGTTTTTTATGATGCAAAAATGATCTATAACAGACAGTATTGACGAATTCACTCCATTATTGTGAAGCTTTTTGTATTAATTATTTTAGTTTCCATTAATGTTCAGAAAATCAAGCAATTAAACACAAGACTTGACAATGATGTGATCGATGATTTGCAATCGTCAATTCTCAAAGAACTGAAAAGGACTTGTTTTACCATTTCGTTTTTGTTCATACTTTTGTATTCGGCAGGAAACCGGATATTTCTGTTGTGTCAAGCGTGAAAAAAAACAAAACAAAACGAATTTCGTAACTTCAAGTATCAATCAAGTGTTTGAAGCATGCTTTCACAGAAATCCGAACAAGTCTAATCTCATTTATGGGGATTAAGTTATTACTGTTCGCGACTTATTCGCGGTTTAACTAGTGATAGCCCTAAACACTCCGATGTAAATAGCAGAATTATGCCACCATTTGGATAACGGTAATTTTTTATCACTTAGCCGATTAAAAGATTAAGAGCATCGTCGTTAGGGGCGAGGGGAGGTCCTAGGAACGGAATGGGCCAACTCTAGTCACCAAGGTCAACGGATCTCGCCAAACGACTGCGGACGACCCACGGAATTTGTGCGTCATGAACCCCGGTCTTAACTTTTATTAATTTAACCACTCTCATTCTCTTTAATCTTTCCCAGCTACACCTATTCAAGCGATTCTTCTCTTATTTTTGTGAATAAACGAAAGACTAACATACCTAAGACTAAAAGTAAGAATCTAGAAACTGTTGCGATGTGTTTGTGTCATTTTCTCCATCAGTTTGACTTCAACACTCTACGACTCACTAAATATTGGCAGATATGTCCTTGGACTAATACATTCCCATTCTGTGTACGTTTTGTCTTCCTCAGATTGTGACTGTTCGCATACTATCAAAGTTTTCTTGAGTTCAACACAGCATTTATTTCGCTGGGTGGAGGCAATAACGACGGAAAGATGATGATGATGATGATGATGATGATGATGATGATGATGATGATGATGATGATGATGATGACAGTGGTGATAATTACACTCATATGAGTATGACGATGATGTCGTTGATGACAAAAATGTCGATGACGATGAAATGACTTTAATGTTGACGCTGATGATCACTTACGCGTCGAAGATGATGGCGACGACGCCGACGTTCAAGTTGTTAATCATAAATTACGATGACAATGAGGATGATGATTATAATGGTAATTATGATGACGATGATGACAATGAAGATAGTGATGATGATGACTGATGGTTATTACAATGACGATGGGTAAAAATGATGATGATGAAGATCAGTGATGTCGATGATGGTAATGATGAAGGCTACGGTAGCGACGGTTATAGTGGTGATAAAAATGGTGGTGGTGCATTGTGGTAGTGGTGGCGATGACGATGATTGTGACATGCTGATGGGGATTAGGTCAATTATACACGCACTGTCAATCCTTCGCGTGCACCCTCCATTCTAGACTTGACACACATGTGTCTGATATCACTGTATCCCGGGAGACGATAAGAGTTATTAGTTATACTTTGCACTAACTATTGACTTGCAGGTGTTAATCACTCCCTAAGTTAGGAGGAGTTATAAGATTGACGCGTTGGTACATATACGCACGTCCGGTGTTCGCCTCTTCTATACTGAAGATGTTTGTACGCCCTAGATCACAAACTGTGAGAGAATGACTTAAACGTAACGTACATAAATCTACATGTACAAATGTACGCTCATATCCATATGGAAAGAGGAGAGCAAACGTTTCTGTAGCCTCTAAACAATGTATAAAGTTTGCAGGAGAGTCCATGAGATCCCATTGTCATTTTGTACACATCACCAGATGTATTAATGCTCTTCCAGGTAAAGTTGGTGTACTGCAAAATCATCGCAGGACAAACAAATTAACAGGTTTTGCTTTCAAAGGGCCAACAACTTGCGCTCCTGTTGCAAACCCACCTTTTATTTGGCTCACTTATTTTCATGTCATCGGTCTCGCGCTGTCCCTAACTCAGATTAGAAATGATAGCCAGGTTTAACTGAGAACTGGCACGCCGATATTGCTTCAGAATACTAGGCCGAATACTGAAGTTGCTTGTTACGACCGTGTTAGTTTTGTTCCTCAAGGGACTTCAATCTGTCTTTATTATAAACAGTTTCAATTCTGAGAAAGGATAAGAAAGTGATGAATATTCGTTGGAAATACAGGTAGGCAAACATGGATCATAAGATCTTTTTCTGTAGTAGTATTGAGCATAACTATAGGCCTGGAATGACAACTCCAGCGTAAACTACATGTATAAATTCTCAGTATTAGAGTCTCGCTGGTTCCCGCGTGTTCGCTAGGGGGTAGAGGATGCACATCACTCAGTAGCACACGCTTTATCATTAGTTGATGTAACTTCGGCAGTCATTGGTTAGGTTTTCCACAAAGACTTTTGTAAATGACGTACTGTGAACAATTTTTAGCCTTGTCATGCAAGTGGCGTGACAGCAAATTTTTCGTTTCTGCAGTAATGTTTAATAGCTGCATGATTGAAGCACGTACAATACACAGACAACTGGTCGATGTTATTCTTACTTGAATACTGTGTGAAAACAGGACAGCGACGTAAACAAAAGCCAGCGACAGTAGATAAATGCACACCGAAAAGACACTAACACAACTTTCCGATTTACATTTCTTCAACATATCCCAATTAAGCACCGATTTGTCTGTGCAACAGACTACAAGCTATATCCACATTTATTCACACTTCCTCCTTCAATCATGCAGGTTTGTTTACGTGAAGCGCTACCTGTTGAGAATTCGACCAGTCAATCAGAAACGCCGGTGTAAAAAATTCCCCTGGAAAAATTAAACGATACCTCGTGTCTTCTACTCCCTAGCGGACACGCAGGGAACTAGCGAGTTATTAGTCTGCGACCCCGAGACTAGCAGCAAAAATTTGCACTGTGAGTTTCCGGCTGTCTGCTCGCACACAGGAAACTAGGACGCATGTTCGTCGCATAGATAAAGGTAAATAGGCGTGTCTATTGTTCATTTTGTTTTTCTTCCTTTTAATAAAGATAATGATAAACATTTATCGGTAAACTGCTGATGGGCACCCAATTAATGTACGATAACCGTGCTACCTGTATTGTTATATCCAACAAAGACGCAACAAAAGAAAACACTGGTAGCGTCCCATAAGCGATAACCATGCAACACGATTACAACCGTCGCATGGATCTCGCAAGTTAAACAATAGCTTTCGAAATCCATAAGACATCATTTGGCATGAGTGACTGGGTTTTGGTCGATTGTTGTAGTTATTCATTGTTTCATTTTCATTTTGTCATTTTTGTTCAACATGCGACTCTTGAGGTTCGGTTCCAGACAACCAGCGATTTCTAGGCAAAATTAGTCAACAAACCCGCAATGGCCTTCCTTACGCGGAGCTACCTGAGGCAATGACTGGATGCCATGAATAGTCTGGCTTGTGATATCTTTTCAGCTCCAGTCTTAGAACCAATTTAGACTGACTACCAAACTAATGCCAGCTAAGGGTGTGTGTGTACGTTTTAAATTCTATTGTGCAAGGTTTACCTGCAGCATTTTTATTAATTCGACTTCTGAGCAGAAGTGTTAGCTTGTAAAAGAATCCAATCCAATACTTTGTTTTGCTGACAGCGTACAGGCTATTTGCCAATTGCCTCACTCTTGGCGGACGGTCCCGCTTTTTGATTTTTTACGACCATACCTCATACCTCCACATAGGCGGATTGAGCAGGGCCCCAGCCCACCCCCTTGGCTGCCGCAAGCAAAATGAAGCAGCAACAGCATGAAGAAATAATTCAGCAACTAGGGCGGCCGTACTGCATGAGGGGGGGCTCAGACCCCAGGTCGAACCGTGTTCCCGTTTTTTGTTTTTTAGTCCACCAATGGTTTTCTGAGCAGGAGGTCCACATCCCCGGTTCCTGCAACTTTCGGGCAGGCTGTGCACATACAATAGCGCTTTGCCCAATTCCCCGAGGCAACATGTTGGGCTCCCCTTATGGTATCCTAGATCCGCCACTGCTCCACACCATCAAATTGTGCCGCGTTTTGACAGACGGCGAAATTGCCATATTATCATATGATTGTAATTTCCCACGCGACATTCCCATATTGTCTCGTTCGGCTAAAACGAAAAAAAAACAAAAACGGACGTCGGATACTTTTGGGTGTTACGTCTCCCGTTCGACGAAGAAAGCTTTCGAGATGTTTTTGTTTGTTGCGGTGAACATTTCATCCCTGCGTTTTAGCTTAGACCCAGATATACCGTTTTTTATGTGGAAGTTCCGTTGTTGACCGTGACAACTACGCAACAGGTGATCAAAATAACATTGTTTCTTTACTATGTATTTCGTTATTTTCAAGAGTCCATTTTCTTTAGTAACATAACAATCGCAAAAATTTCTCTTGTTTACCGTAACATGTATCAGGATCACTATTTTTATAAAGAAATGAGTTTATTTCTAAACTTATATGGAAAGTCTTACATTCCGACCAATGTAATGAGTACATTTTATCTCACAGAAAACCTTTGTCTGCAAATTTCGTATATAGCTGGAGTAATTAGTTGATCACATTTATTTGTAAATGTCACTGCATCCTGAATTTTTACTGAAGAATGTAATTGCATCACACGGCACCAAAGTCCAATTAATTTATAAACATGCATCAATTTAAATGAAATACTGACTAAAATCTTTACAGCAATTGTTAGGGACCCATATTCTAAAATCTTTGTGTTAGTGCAAAAATCTTTTGAACCATTGAAATTGTTTCCCTTCGATTTAAATAGTCTTTCATATAATGTCTCTGGTTCAATTCCTTTCTCTATTATTACACTCTGCTATATTTCGCAATTTTGGTAACACTCTCGGTTTTTACAATTAGAAAACATTTTTTAAACCTGTTAGCTATGTGGCAACATAGCACATTCCAACGTAGCCGTGGTTGTAACAGACCACAACCTATAGCAGGGGCAGATCTACGTTTTCAGTAAGGGGGGTTTAGGAATCGAGCGAATCCGAGGCGCGTAGCACCGAGGGGAAGGAAGGTCGGGAGATGGTTTCCCTCCTCCCGTGTAAGATTTTTTGTGGTTTTTAATAGCTAATTTCGTTTTACTGGTGATTTTTTTTTTCAATTTTTTTGATCCTGTCCCGATTGGGGGTTTGAACCCCCTGAACCCCCCTGTAGATCCGCCTATGTATAGCGTAAAACTTCAAGAAGCTATAAACATGCGCTTTCTGATAAAAGAACATTACGTTTAGACCTCTTATCGATTTAAATTAATTTCGTTTCATGTTGCTGTTTAATGAGATTAGAAGTGATGTCGTGCACTGTAGCTTGGTAGAACTGGAAGTTCGTTACTGCTTCAGACAACCAGGGATCTGTTTTATCAAAGGTCATACACTCGATCGTAAGTCGGTCGTAGGCATTTAATTCCTTAGTGCTTGCAAATTGAAAACGAAGTTATGACAGTCTTTTAAGACCGGTCTTACGACCTCGACCAAACGGACCCCACTAAGTTTCATTATACCATAGTACGTGCGGACAGCGGCTCAAAATTTCTAGTTTTACTGAAATCAATTGCAATCACGCTCATTCAATACACTACTTGTCAATTTTCGTACGACGATATGATGTAAATAGGCCCTATGTAATGTAATGTATATGCTAAAAGCACTCGGAAACGGGCGAACTTAGCATAGAACGAGTTTGATCTCAATCCAAATAAATGACAAGCGTACAAAATGTTGCTTGCTTTGGAAGAACAAACACGCGAATACGTGAAGAGAGTTTGTTTACGGCTTATTTGACTGATGTTGTTGACCACAAATTATAAACGTCGCGTAAATAATTATAGATCACGATCATTCAACTGCGACAAGTACATGTTTCTTAAACACAACCTTGAGGGCGTACGCAGTGGCCTCATCCCGCTATCTGTCATCAACTATCTTAATACTTGTTCACTTGGTGAGAAACATGATATATCATCTCATCCAGTGCCTTCTCAAAGTGTCAACTCAAACTCTATATCTGCGATTAATCGACAAAGCAAACAAATAGTTTGTTAATTCCGCAATTAATTCTCGTGCAGCTAGTAGACAGTGATAAACGTTCGTGAGAGTAATGTAATTTTACGTGCTTGAAGGAAACATTAAACATTCTATGGTAATTTGCGATTTTTATCACTATTATTTTGTTGCTTAAGGCCTTTTCACAGCGAAGCAGAATTTTGTGCCAGGTGAAGGTTTGATGTAATCAGCAGTAATCGTATACGGCTGTATAATCCCATCCGTACGAAATATGCACGGCTAATCAAAGCCTACAAAGCTACACGCTTTTTGAAGAATACTTTAAATAATTTTTAAGACCAAAAAACCGCACATTCACAATTAGTTTGGCCTAAGACAGCTATTAGCTTAGGCCAAAGATAAATGTAACAAAATCCATTGAGTTTTTGTGATTTTATCACAAATCGACGATTCGTCCAGTTCACTGAAATCGAGAAGTTGTCTTGAAGTATCTGAGTTTCGTAGACGCAATAATCTCGCGAAGAAGCTAGCGTGGTCACGTGCTTTCCTTGTACTACTTGTACATGGAGCTATTCCCATAACGTCGTGAGTGATCGCGCGTTTCACGGCGAGATTCTCGTGTCTTACGGAACGACCGCTTGGTCAGCTGAAAATGGTAGATGCGTATGGCGGCGCTGATAGAAGTTTGTAATGTAAATTTAAGTAAAGGAGGCGAAGTGGAGGCGAAGAGGCGAAGCGTATTGTATTAGGAGTAACCTCTATAATTATTTGGGCCAAAATCGAAAAGCTCACGTAGCGTAGCGACAAATAGATAGGCGAAGCCATTGTGCATTCTGCTTTTCTTTCTTAAAATAAAGAAAATGGTAACCATTTATCGGTAACTTACTGATGTGCGCCCAAGGTACGATATCCGTGCGACCTGCTTTGTTATATTGAAAAAAGACGCAACAAAGCAAACACTGGTATTGCCCTACAGGTGATAACCATGCGTCGCGCTTACGTCCGTCGCATGAAGTTCACAAGTTAAACAATAGCTTGCGACATCCATACGATGTCATGGGGGTAGAGTTTGGTTGACGCAAGCGTTCTATTAGGAAGATTGTTTGCTCACGTGTTTCGCTCGTAATACATGACGATATCTCGCGAAGTTTTGGATGTTCTTGCTTTTTCGAGAGATTCTAGCCTTAAGTGAACGCACGTCTGGACTGCCGTGCAAGATCACTTCCTGGAACATATCCGGTAACGTCGAACTAGCCAGTCGACGTTTTGCCAGTTAGACTAGTTTATTTGCATTCCTAGTCTGTCAGAAATGCTTACTTTTGATTGAATTTGAGTCTAAACCTAAAACTAAATATTGAAAAGCTTTCAGAGTTTGTTGACCGACTTCCTCGCAGTTTCAAAAAATTTGAATGATCTCGACCTCGAGTAATAACACCAACGACACATCTGTTAATTACAATTGCTAGCCTATGCTCTTATAGGGAAAAGATTCTGGACACCAGACCTGTACTCTAGAATTGCATTCATTTATTCTTAAAATAGTAACGTAATTGCGGTTTTGTACGGTGGCCCAGAACTGACATTGAAAAAACATTATGAAAAAAATCACTTTTCTCCGTGGAAAAAACTTTGCTCCGCGGATAAATGTTTTCTTCGCCGTGGAAAAGTCTTCCCGCGGAGAAAAGGTTTTCTCCGCGGATAATTTTTTTCACTGAGAAAAATTTTCTCTGCAGCTGAAAGGTTTGCTCCGCGTAGAAAAGCGATTTTTTTCGTAATGTTATTATTTCATTGTCAACTTTGGGCCACAGTAGTTTTGAAGCGAAATTAGTAACTGTTGCGGAAAATGTTCATGGCAACAGATGAGCTGCATCGATAGCCTTTGGTCGTGGCATGATACATGAGAAAATTCTTCAGGCTGATCACTCGGCTGGCGGAGCTAAATCCCAATCAGTGAATGACAGACTGCTGGACCTTAGAAAATGAGATTTGGAACATCATACCTCAGAAATGGTTGATCGAATTTATATGAAAATTTTAGGTAGGTTCTATCTTTTATGCACTTTTCTACATCACGGTGAATTGTTTTCGTAATCATTAGCGGCACAGCACTGAAAAACGTGGGAGGGCTAAAGCCAACCTGTCCCCCTGTGGTGCACCGTTCACGGTAATGTTGCAGTCTTGCACTAGGGGTTATCAAAATGGGAATTTTAAGGAAAAACTCAAAAGTTGCATACAATGAAAACGAAAAGGTAATTTATGGAACTGTAACAGCGTTTTAGAGTTTTCATCTTGCACCACCGGACGAACATGATTTGGCTATGTTATTGATCCCGTTGTTTTAATGAATGTACCGTTCTTCTCGACTATAACCTTTAGTACAAAGACAAACATGTAGTCATGTGACTGGCAAATTGATATAAAGTAAATAAGCAAATTTTGCAGGCTCTCTTCTCTCAGAAAATGTACTTTTTCTGATAATTTGCTTAATACACAGAAATGCTGATGCGATACTATATAACCTTAAACGACTGGGTAAGTCGTCGACTTCGATTCCAGCAAATGTTTAGAGTTGTGTTGTTTTATTGCATTGGCCGATTCTAGACGGTAACTTCAAGAAGACTACCTCCATCCAACAATCATTCCAAAATGCATTTTGCCGTCGTCGCTGTTGCCATTAACTCCTTTCCGCCAACAAAGTCACCACTGCAACTCCCTGCCGTTATTCTGTTGGCGACAAACATTTATTTCCGATATGTTTCCGATTACCATATCGTCTTTACTAGTAACTACTTTTAACTTTGGGGTTTTCCGGCTTGTATACACACGCAAACATAAATATATATTACACAAACACACGCACACACACACCCACCCACCCACACACACACACACACACACAAGCAGGAGCACACTGTTTTTTGGTAGTTCACTCATTGTCACCTAAGTTATAATCCTCCAAGCCGCAATTTTTGTGAATCCGTTTTTGTATGAACTAAAATTGGCCGTGAATTCATACGCGTTGCTTATCAGTAATACGGTGCATATTAATAGATGAGTGCAGAGCCATCGAAAGGTGCTTTATGTAACCTTGATCTCGAGCACGTGGACTTTGGTTATCGCGCCCTCTGTGGTCGGTCCATAACTCGAACTTTGGTTGATACCGCGGCTGTCTGGCCCTACAAAAGCCCTAATCCGATATAAATTCGTCAGTGCATATCGTGACAATAAATGAAGTTGTCTCGCAAACAGTCACACTCGAATATTTTATTGCACAAAATGTCTTTCAATGAAACCAGTTTCGAAGATAGGTTCTGGTGGTCTTATTATGGATTTGGTAGGAGATTTTTCATGGATCCAAGGTTGCCTGATGCCGTCTATCACCACCAAGGAGTAGCCTCTGGAATTTTCTATAGACAGTATCTCATGAGCACGTACTTTGGCGGTTTGAGCACCGGAGTGAAAACGGCAGGGAACAGGACAGAGAACAATACCACACAATTTTCGGGCGAACAGTGTGTTACAAACATAGCACGAAAAGTTGCAGAGTTGAATTTTTCAACATCATTTTTGATTGAAAACATTTTAGTGAAAGACAGCACGAAAACCCAGCAATCAACACCGCTGCCCGCTAAAAAACTGAAAAGATTTGTGTGCACGTATCCCGGATGTGAAGTTGCTTGCGCCAACTTCGGCCAACTGAAAGGACACTATCGTGTGCATACAGGTAATGTTATCATATTTGATGGTTGACATAGCGATCTGTTGTCAATAATAATTTTACTGTTATAACCAAAATGCAGTGGAAATAACCCCAATTAGCAATCTCTTGGCACATGTTAATTGATTGCACAGATTTCTCCCTGTCTCACCTCCATGTAGCCTTTGAAAGCGTGAAATTGATAAAATGGGTATCAGTGTGTAGTATCATTTACGGGCAATGCGAGAGTATGTTTTGCATGAATTATACAATCGTCCTGTAAATCTCCGGTCAGAAGTCACTGACATGCATACGCCCAATCAAGTATCTTTAGCGATGGAATAACGCCACCTTTATACCAGACAGATTGGCAGAAGTACGCAATGCTGCTCAAAAGCTGACCATAACTTTAATTATACCATGCAGTTAGATATTTATATGAAAATCGGAACTCCAAAAAGGTTCTAGAATATCAAGTAAAACGCGATTTGCAGTATTCTGACACAGTTTTATGTTAATGTAAGCAGGATATGAGATCGGCAACTACATTAATTTTGTACAGGTCTGTCCGCGTATGAAATAAACGATTTTTATGTTTAAATAATTTTAAAATGTGAAAAATATGCACTTAGTGTGGATTTTTGAAGTAATTAAACACCTGAAAACATTTTAGATTTGTTTAAAACAATTTAAAAGTCAATCACTTCATTTATATACGTGGCAGTATCCGGTATCTTATACATAAATTAACAAAGTCCTAAATTCCAAATTGACTCTGGTTTCTACTTTTTGTATGTTCAAACCAACAAATTAATCAGTTTGTTTATTAAAAGTCAGTGGTTCAAAACAGACCAAGTTAGCCTAAGACTAGTGTGCGAACATAAAATCAGTTAAGCACACCATATTCGAATAGTTGTTACATGTGTATATAGATAAATAAATGAAACCCGTATCTCATAGGCTGACTAACTTGTACATCAACCACAATTTTACTTTATTTCCCGTTTTACGATTGGTTACGCCACTAATTGGCGAACAAAGGAAAGTGTCGAACGGGCGCACTAGTTTACCCTAATCTACTTCATTGCCTCTGATATATAAAATTAAGACCCCGAGCATACGAACCAGATAGAACATACTAGAAGGTTTTCTAAATTCCGTCGCCATTATTTTGCTTAGTTCATCAACATATGCCGACCGATCTTATGCAAAACAACGGTATAATCCTTCGACATAGTCGAAAAACACTGCACTGGGCCTATCGTCTCCAAGTTACCGAAATCAAGTAATATTTTTCCATCGCCAACAGTATTCATGAATTAAAACGTATTGTCTGTACCGTCCCTAATAAAGTTGTGTGCACAAGGAAAAATCAATGTCAGTTTTTCTGTCTCCTGCCCTTTGTAGGAGATAAAAAACAAAATCCACTAGGTTCAGTAGTTCAATTTTGTGAAAACATTATTTCCATCTCAGTTTCTTTCATATCTGATGTTAGATTAAGTTAAAATGGCTATCTTAATTAGCAATTTATGCGTGAATTGCACTTGTCTTTTCATTTACGAACTACTTGGTCTTACTATTTTAACTTACACTGGCCACGTGACAAAATTAATTTTCTAAAAACACCAATATAATAAATCTTACATGCTATAACTTAAATAAACATAGCTCATATTCTACAATGTGCTATACAAAGTGGGTATAATCTGTCGAATTTATAACTGATTATTTACTGCTGCTATTTTGGTCGCTTGTTTTCTATTTTTCTTTCCCCAAACATCTGTTGATGTTATAGAACAATGCCTTACTATTACAAATTAGCTTACGCATATTGATTTATTGCCTGAAATGTTGATACAGAACGTCCTTATTTAATTTTCCTGATTTTACTTAATAATTTGTGTCCATGAAGCGAAACACTTTGTGTAATTTAAAAACACCCATTGCTTTTGTTTGTGTCTTTAATCCGAACACACTGTTTTTCAGCACCAAATCTATGATAGTTCACAGCGTTTCGGAGAAGTTTTAAATGTGTTAATTAAACTTCTCGATTTGATTTCACGTCGACTGATAGAAACCGATTTTCGAGCCTGGGTTGTAGCACGTACTATACCCAAATACCATAAACTACTGTACATGTATGTAGTGACATACCCTGTAGCAGACAAAGTCAGCATTCGTTAATGTATAAGACAGTTGTTTCTTATAAAAGGTTTCTTTACAAAAACTAATTAATTCCAAAACTCATTTCTAAAGAATGCTGCTTCGACATAGCAGCACATGTTTCAAAAGAAATAAAACATAATTTACAAACAAAACCCAACTCTAATTAGTTTAAGCCGAAACAACAAACCTGGAACTGTAATAAAGCAAGCTAATGACGACGACGAAGACAATGGCGACGTCGACTCTAGCAGCGATGATATTGACAAAAATCTGAATATATATCGTGTGTGTGTATGCTGACCGTGTTGGTTTCAGGTGAACGACCATTTCAATGTGACCACGAAGCCTGCGGTAAACGATTCGCCCGTAATGAGGAGCTGACTCGTCACAGACGAATCCACACAGGAATAAAACCCCACCAGTGTCCGGAGTGTATGAAGAAATTCGGACGCAAAGATCATTTAAACAAGGTAATGCATGTTTAAATATTATTTAGGACCTCAGGGAATTATCAAAATCTGGCTAATTTTGCAACACCATATCGCTCTCAGAAACGGTTAATTGGATTCACATGAAACTCTTGTTAGTTACTATGGTTTATACGCTGTTCTCCAACACGCTGTTAGACTTTTATGAGTTTCATGAAAAATTTCGAAAGTTGTATCAATCGAAAACGAAACGATAATTTGGATAAGTCTAATTGCGTAATCGCTATGGCATTTTAAAGTCAAACGCAATTTGGCCATTTATCGATGCCGTTGTTTTGCTATTAATGCACTTTTCTTGTTTGTTAGATATATGTCAGACTGGTAAAACAATCTGCAGGCTTTCTACTTTCAGAAAATATTATACGTTTACTGAGTTCAAGTCAACATAAGCTTAATTATGTTAAGTTTCTTACAGCGTTGCTTCAAGCACACCAAAAGCATTTTTGAGAAAAAATGAAATAATAAACAAATGAAGTTTGCCGTCTATTGGCGACATCTAAAGTTCTTTCTTATTCGTTTTGTCCGATATTTAAATCTCATGTACAGCACTTCTTCGCTAGTGTTCAGTACCAGCCTTGAACAATTCTCATCATTTGAATCCGTTGTATTTCCTTTTACAGCATCGAAAAACCCATTTGAAGGTTGCAGAGAAGAAAACGTGCGCATGCTCAGTACCTGGGTGTTTGCAAAGATACACACGGAGCGACGCCCTGGCGAGACACATTCGAAGTGCGCACGTCACCTTTGGACGCGAATTCTAAACCGTTTTCAGTATACGAGCTAGAGTGATCACGATGCAGACATATCTCTGGTGACAATCTTAGTTAAGGAAAACGCCACGACGTCCACGGTCCAATCGCACTGGACCCACCAAACCCCTGCACGTGTTGTAACCATATGCTTTTTCTGTAGTTGCAACCCATTCTATTTTTTGACTGGATCATACTTCACCTGTGATTAATAATTTTCCCTGAAGATGTCTGACTGTTAAGTCTACCGAAACGTAGGTGGAGATGGTGTATTTAGTGCACATATAAACGCTTATTGGACTCGGTAAACAGAACAACGGCTATGTTTGCTTAACATTATGTATAATTTGTTATATTTTTATATCATAAATGCACGTGAATGAAAAATAAAAACGTTCACAGTCCCATTACGCACTTACTCAGCTCAATGAGTTGGAGTATATTTAATCTCATCTCTTTTTCCGAAAAACTAAGTTCCTCGCAGTTACCAGCAGTTTAACCCTAAACGACCCTGGCGTTAATTACATATAGACATACAGCAATATTTACCTCATTTAACTCTTAGTTAAATAACCAACTTTACCTATTGAGACATACAGTGTATGTATATTGCAAGCTCAGGGTCACGGTAGCACTATTTTTCTGAAAAAGTTGAACTGAGCAATAGTGGCAAACTTTCTTCAGCGCTTTATATGTGAGAGTGCAATGGGAACTGGTGATAGGTCAAACGTAACCCAATTCATATATAGCCAATAAGAATTTGACAAAAACTGCATGCACGTGCTGTTGATAGCCAATACGAATTTGACACGAATGCATGCACATGCTGTTGCTAACAGGAAGTATGTGTTGAACACTAATCGATAAAATGGTCATTGCCTTGGGACAAGCCGTTAGCACAACAAAACGAACCATGAATACGAAGAATAAGACGAGTCCATACTTCTCGTATTCCACGGTTACACTATGCTCGGAAGCGAGCTCACTAGATTTCTATTTCATCTTACTTTGAAATTCACTATATACGACGCGCCCATGTAAACTTTGAGGTTATAAATGTACAACTTCAAGCACCTTCATTGTTTTTATGTGTTTACATCGCGAAATTAATAATAATAACAATTATAAACTTTATTTATAGAGGATAAAATACAATAGATATAAAAGATGTTTTAGCCAAAGGCTAATATCCAGCATGGTCCTGTGCAACAAAATTTAAATTAAATAAATTAAGATAGATAAACAGATTAAATTAAACAGTATTTACAAATTGGATTTACAGACTGAATTAAAAATAAATAAATAAACAAAAAACTTTTTTATGGTATATACATGGGCGTGGCAAAAAGGAGGGACAGCTATGACGAACACAGGTAACTAATGAGTTGGTGTCTGAAATTATCATAACAGTCAGCCTCCTTTAGACTATTTGGCAAACTGTTCCACTGTTGAATGGTCTGAATAAAGACGGACTCAGAATAAAACGAAGTTCTGTGTTTAGGCTAAACCAAATTGTTTGAGGTAGAAAATCTTGTCCTGCTTTGGTGGCTATTTCAAAGACGTACGAGGTTACGACATAAATAAGTTGATACTTTATTGTAAAAACACTTGGGCATCATACACAAACGCCTAAATATAAAATATTTGTCAATAGGAAGCCCCCTCAAGAGACGTTCTCCAGGGCAGGGTGTCAATTATGAAATTGTTATAGATTATAAGGAGTAATGACAGGCGAGTTGAAGAATGCATTTTAACAAAGAAATAACAACGACCAACTGTTCATTTATCGTGTAACGCGCCTATCTGGTTTGATCAAGCTTGCTCGACTGAAAATGTAAATGCCAGGCATCTACACTGTAGCTCATTTCACAAATTAACTTAGGAGCTACATGTACATCGACACTCCAGTTGGAGGAAAAACTAAAATCAAACCCAAATGTTCAGCCCAAATCCCGAGCCTAGCCTAAACCCTTATTGGCATAAAAAGAGGAACGAATTAGTTACATTTATTGCTTATACACGATTTGCCGACAAAGCAACACTAAACAAACGTTGTCAGAGCAAGAGATCTAAGACAAGGCAAGCGCCTTTTCACTGGAAACGATCTTCAACAGAGTTAACAGAACATACATGTATATACAATAAAAATAAATTAGAAGATAATAACTATTACTCACTTCACACACTAAGCATTTGCTAATTGACTGACATATGATATACATAGCTCGATAATAAAATTATCCAAAAAAATTTGACGCCTTAAACAACAAATTACAGTTAATGTTAGGAATAAGTAGGGTTACAATATTAACACTCCGCAGAATACAACATGCAAATTGCACAGTGAATCTTAGCATGACACAAATAAATACAAATGAAATAACGGTTTCTTTTCATTTGTCTCATCTCTAACCACAATCACTGCTTTGCCGAGTCCGAAACACGGACCTCAACATACTCTATCCGTCGACAGCTACTTGTTTGATTACCTTAGCTGTTTACTGTGTAAAGCCTTCTTCACCTGCAGCAGCCATTTTATCGCTGCACACCCCACAATTAGAAAATGAACTTAAACGTATGTGGTAAATTCTTTTAAAATGTGTTGAAGACAGAATTTTTGCTTGTTCAGAATGACGCCATGACGTGGTAGTACAGTAGTGGTTTCAACACGACGTATTGTTGAAACACACCATTATGGAAAATGGTTGCTACCATAAGCTGATCAGCCTTATTTTACATTAAGTTTTTAATTTGAAGCCGAAAAAGTATCTTTATTTTTTCAAGGAATGGCTTGTTTACTCCTGCTTGGAATTCCTACAGCTTATGTGTTTCCGGTGCTCTGTGGACATTGTTTGGACCGTAAGACAAGTTACTTGCACTTCAGCATTCCGACATGTCGGAAAAAATTCAAAAAAGAAAACAATAGGACACCCTTTGCCTATAACTAATGCAACTTTCACATTTAAATTGCTATTTGGTGTTAATTTGTAAAACAACTCTCTTCAGCACAATGAGTTCACATACATGTATTAATATATGTGCATCGGACAATATAAATTACATGTAGATGAACAGCGAATGACATAATGGCAAAAAACAGGTGTTAAACAAAGGAATACCGGCCAACTTGAACTTCGGATTTACTAACCATGCCAATGACTCAGGTACACCTGAGCTAGGATTTCTGCTGCTCGTGCAACCAACACGATAAGGTGATTTATGCACGCTCGAGGCGTGTGGGGAGAGCCGATGAGATTAACAATGGAATAATAGTATTAACCGAATGATTACAAGCATACTGGCAACGGTATCTAAAGCCCAGTCGCGTAGGGGGCAAGCAAAGACACAAGCAGGGAAGCTTTTTTCACGAAACGCACGTGTATTTTTATTATTATGGCCTTTTTTCTCCTTAAAAATCTTCGTGTCTTACAAATACGTTGAAGATTCGTTATTAAGAACTGTTTTTACCACTGTCACAAGCGTTATCTCGCAAGCAAATTTCTTTCCTCACGAACTACATCTGTAGCCAGACGTTATTTTCGACTAGATACAACGTGTTTGCTCATACCTCTTGAAAGTGTTTTAATTTGAGTTTAAATGACCACTAGAGTTCATGAGAATGGGGATGCTTTTGTAAAAAATGTTCGCCGTCTAAGAAGAACGAAACGCGAGAATAAAGAAATGGAATCGCAAAGTGCTGGCGGCTGTGACTTGACAGAGTTTGGAACGTTTAAGTATTAACCCAGAAAATGAAGACATTTATTTGCAAAAGAATTGTCATCTGCGATAAAAATGTATTCAAAGCTTTAAAAGACCTATCATTAATATTGTTGAACATATTCAGAGTCGCTATACCAATGATTTTCAAACAAAGCTCATAGAACAATAATATCAAAATAACATCGATAACCATTGTCCTTTTTGGAAATTAATGGGAATTAGAGACAACCAATGCATGGACAAAGAAATGGAGACATGGCATTCACATTCTCTGGAAATACCCGGTCTCCACAGCAATGGGTGCTATGTCGGATTGCGATAGTGCGCGTCAAATCCACGTGATAATCCTAATACAAGATCCGATTACCAATTGTTTTGTGATTGGGTGTCCCATTTCCAATGTCAACAAATTGTAATGGTTCTTGTTTAATTGTCATTGGTAATCTTTCTACGAACTTGAATATGCTATAGAAAAATTCCTGTAACAGTGACAATTCCAATTAATCTGTCCATACACGACTGTTTTTCGTTTCGTCTTTAGAAAACGATTGTTAATTTTTCGTCGCGTCCAAGGCTCGGTTGATCAATTTATCTATTAGACATCCTTAGAGTCGGCCAGGCAATCTAAACTGAAAACCATGACGAATCTTAAGCTAATAAAAAAACAATAGAGAATCCTACACGAGTCTCAGGTTTATGACATTGGCAAAAGCTCTTGGAAATTTCATCAAAACCCCGAGGCTTGCCGAAATTTCCAAGAGGTTTTGCCCATGTCATAAATCTGGGACGAGTGTAGGATTTGTTTTCCCACATGAACCGTAAAAGCGATCTTTTTGTCGAAAAACTCGAAGTGTCTAAAACTTTCAACCACATGACGCAAGTTCTGTAAAAACACGCTTGCGCAATGTAAAGTAATTCTGTAACATTTTGTTAACAGTTTTATTTTAAGCTTAACAATTGAAAATTGCATTTAGCTTTCGCAGCAAATGTTGAAGTTAGAATCTAATAAATAGTTTTTGAACTTGTAATATTTTTAAAACTTAAAAGATGCTTATAAATAACAGTCAACAAGGCTTCCCCGCGCGTGAGCCCTGAATTGACCTTGAGACAGCACAGCTAGACAGTCTCGCCACGTTTCTTGAGTTGGGGCTCGTCTCCGTTTGAATGAACGTGGATATGGACTGGGAGTACGCCCTATTAGTCAATCGTAACCTTGTCACCTTCTCGGAATTCCGGCATTGTTTCGTTTCCGCGCGTTTGGCTGTTTTAGTGTTTTGCAGACGATAAGATGTAAGGTGTGCGGATTCTACTTTGCACTACTTTGGGATTCGCTCATGTAATGTCAAAACATTACGTACTCGGTGTTATCAACACATTCCAGGTGATGTGAGAAAACTATCTATTTGGCCTTTGTGATGACTAAATACACTCCAAACATTTGTTTTCTAGTTCGTTTACAGGGTATCCCAAATGTTAAGAAAATACTCCCAATACCATGAGAACATGGTTGTACTTTTTTGCGTCTCTGTTTCGTTAACAAGGCAATGAATTTCAAGAAAATGTTTCATTTGTCCTTCATTGTCAGGAAATGTCTTCTACAACGTTGGCTTTCTTGTAACCTCATTCTCCAGCCTTCAACGCGCAGTTGGCTTCGTGCAAGCGGAAAATACAGCCGAATTCCTGACTGTATTGACTTGGTTGGAAAAGACCCGTGAACTGACCGGCCTGATAGGTGTCGCATCAGCGCTGAGTATTTACTAAGAACCAACACCAGGGTAGTATACGCTGACGGTCATATTGTGGTCGTTACCCAGCGGACTTCAGTATGAAATTAAAAACCTAAAACAATTATTGTGACTGTCTAGTCTCAACTAGGTACTAATTTAATTCTAGCATAGCCTTGGCGAGCACCTCTCAACCAATCACTTCATCATATTTTCAAATGGAACATACATGTAATTTCCACTGCAGAAAACATATAAAATGGAGTTGGAGCAGCATAGCTGGTTGTATTAGCTTTGTGAAACCTTTGCAACTTCTCGACGCCATATGAAACTAAGTGGCAGGGTTCCCATTTGTTTCCAGTTAAACGATAACCAGGTACTATTGTCTTAGGAAAAATTTACTAACATTTTGGGCCACCCTACATGTACATGCCTAAGAAAATAGAGGATATGCTGTAGATAAGCAATGCATTGCTTTCAATATCAGTCATAAAAACAAACGTTTGTACGAAACTGAGGAGTAATTTGGACGCACTGTGACTTTAGACACGTTGCGAAACGTGTTGGAGTTAGAATGCCAACCAATCTACTGAACGTATGATATTAGAATTAATTATAAGTCTGTCAATTTGAAGCCGGTCATCGGGCCTACCGAGCAAAAACTTGCGTTCGATTTGACGAATATCAGCTCTCCATGAGAAACCCTAAGTCAACTTCGAACCGAGCCCGTCTAGCCTAATACTATTTCATATTTTTAATGCTCAATTCGGCACGAGACCAGTCAAACCTAAGATTTCCCGCGCCTCTCTGTAGTAAAGTATGCTCGCACTGCTAGACATAGGCATGAACGAATTTGTAACAATCTAATTTCTTAACATGTACATGTAACTGGCCGGGCACGACAAAATTGCGGCATTTTGTAAATCAGGGGGAACCCAGGATTTTGAGTGGGGGGCAGGGCACAAGAATAGCCAGAATTTCGCCCAGCCTAGAATGTAGAGATGTAGGAGTCTCGAATTGTAAGGTTTGTAGACCATATTCTTAAAAAACGGTGACCGGGATTTGTTCAAAGCCTATGCATTGTGCATTCGCCCCCCCACCCCCCAGAGCCCTCCTGGGTGCGCGCCTGTGCTAGTCAGCAATTCACACCCCGAACTGCCAAATGGTATCAGGGACTGGGAGAATTTTAGGGAGGGCATGGCCCCCTGCCCCCTCCCCTTAAATGGATGGCATATATGAAACGTGGTACATTCATGGCTATCCTATGAATGGTGAATGTTGACCAACACCTTTTGTACCTCTAACGTCACACGCACGCTGGCGCCCCTATAGTGGAGGTCGACGAACAAAATTCATGGACCAGTGGCAACGGAGCCTGACAGGCGAACAGATTTGTATTGTAGGACGTTGAGTCATTGTTTTTTGTAGAAACATAATGTCCGAAAAAATGAATGATCAATAATATCAACTTCATGTACATGTAGATAACTGTAAATGTCACATTAGGCGAAGGCAACGTTTTTTCATGTCACTTTTAGCAAATATAAGGCTCGTTGATTATCCCAGACACATTTTTCACTTAATTACAGCTTTTCGTAATTTGATTAATTTCTCGTCCTCTACTCCGGAAGTGACGTTTTGGGAGGCAAGAGTTTCGCGCCAATTTCTTTTCAGTATAGTCTGACTGTGAGAACTGTCGAGTCAGTCATTGTTCTACCTCGGTTGTGATAAGTTCGGTAGTTGTTTGCCTTTGTTTACAAGTCAGTCAACAAACCACGCTGTTGCTGTGTGCCGGGATATACTCATTATCGTCTCACACGCGCTTTGGGTACCTTGCGTCGCTTTCCGAAGGACGACACACTTCGCCGTACTTGGCTAGCTCGTTCATGTGAAGAACGCAGCGCTACCCGTCCACGTAATGTACAAAGCAATGGAGGGTTACCGAGTGCATGGCAGGAATTTTCTGCCGTCAGATTATGACAGATATGTACGCTGAATTAATGAAGGTCCCTGCGAAACAACGCCTGAGGAAGGGTACCCTACCGTCGTTGTTGATTCCCCGCAGTGTCTCGTCGCCAACCCCGAGAAGTGCGTTTTTGAAGCGAGAAGCCTTGTGGCCACTATATACAGTGACTGGAGGCACTTCATCTACTGTCACCCGTGCCTCGGAAAGTACCACATTGTGTGCAATTATGGGAACTAGCAGTGATTCGCCCTGTGCTGTTGTCTCTAGCCCAGAGCCTGTAAGCAGCCCTGCAGCGATGTTGAGTAGTGGGAGTGAATACAGGCTCAGTTCGACACCCAGTCAAGAGGACAGTTCGTCATCCTCCAATTAACAGATCGGTGAGCCTAAGTTTGATAAGTTTATTGTGGACTTGTATTGGAGCTATTTAGAAGGTGCCAGGTGTGTAGCGAGGGAGTCACACAGCGGGATGTCAAGCAGTTTGGGTGCTCAGATCACTCTCCACTGGGAGTGTGTCGTGGGACACTCGGGCAAGTGGGACAGTTCTTCCTCTGTACGTGAGACGATAATGAGTACACCCAAGTACGCAGCAACAGCGTGGCATGTTGACTGACTCGTAAGTAAAAGCAAACGACGACCGAACTTATCACAACCGAGGTAGAACAACGACTGACTCGACTGCTCTCACAGTCAGACTATATGAACAGAAATTGGCGCGAAATTCTTGCCTCCCAAAACGTCACTTCCGGAGTAGGCCACGAGTAATTAATTAAATTACGAAAAGCAGTTAATAAGTGAAAAATATGTCTAGAATAACCAACGAACCTTATTTTTGCTAAAAATGACATGAACAAAGATTGCCTTCGCCTTTAATGGTTATCAGTCACCAGTTAGGAGTTGTGGAACGTTGCCGGCTATGACGTGGGGCCGGTGTCTTTTTGACGTGAAACACTACGGGAAGTTTTCGAGCAATTTTTGTCAATAGTTCTGGCTATGCCAGTGAACCGCAGAATACTATTTACTATATCAAGTACTGAACTTTTTCGCACCAATTAATCAAAACAGTTTTGTCAAATAAAAAACAGGCAAGAAAAACGTGCCTAAAAAGTGCTGTATCCGGGTTTTGGGAAAATATTAACATCTGGGGATTCATAATTCATGAAACATTTTCTACGAAAAACATTTTGTATTGAAATGGATAATAATTAGAATATTGCAGGCTCTACAAGGGTAGGTCAATTAGGATACCAGTAACTCGACTCAGGGTGATGACACCATTTGTTTGCCAAGCCACAGATGTGCTGTTCTTCAACGGAACTATTTATGGACATGTTGGCGAATCTTTGGCAAATGAGAGTCGATTTTGAACAAAAACATAACGTTGTGGTAGACATAACGACACAACCTCTGCATACTTCTGATGGGGCTATTCGCATTACAGCGGACGCAGGACTTCAGACACTCAGCTGAGCAAATTATTTATCGAATTGTTCCGAAACCCCCTCAACCCACGACCCCCTCGACCCACGACCCCCTCGACCCACGACCCCTTCCACCCAAGACCTGTGGCAATAGAGGTATCTGTAAGCTTTTTACATATTTCATAATCTTATTACGTCGCTGGGTGATTTTCCCATAAGACACACCTTCACGCGAATCTGCTCTGGCTGAAGTCCGGTGAGTAAAAACAGAAAGTGGCGTACGTGAGAACCCCGGTGTTTTTTTAAAGCGCTATCGTTGTCACGCAAATAGTTCCACGAGCGGCTATCAATGGCCCAATTCTAATAAACTTAGGGAGAGAATACGTTAACGTTAATGTACATAATTTCATAATTTTATTATTTTTTGATATTATATACTCGTTATCAATATACTCCATATAACGTTGAAATCGTTTTAGTTAACAGTTTGTTTTTTCAAACTGTGATTACTGGTGAAATTACAGTTTTGTCGGTTCCTCGCACTCTGCAATTCACTGAAGAGCAGACGAGACGATTACACTTTGCTTTGAGCGACATTTGTAAGGTTGGTAGGTCTTTGATTTGATTTGGTCAATTTGGCTTTCAAACTTGTTGAATCAACTGCCTTAATTGCAAAAAAAAACAAAGAGGAAATGCTAGCCTAGCTCACAGCCCAACTCATTGGTCCTGCAAGTCAGCGCTTGTTCTTTGTTCAGATCGAGTCGAGCTTGTGTAGACTGGGTCGAGTGGGTTGTGGGTCATTGGTTGAGGGTCGTGGGTCGTGGATCGATGGGGTTGTGGGTAGAGGGGGTCCTGGGTCGAGGGCGTCGCGGGGTATGGGGGTCGATGGGGTTTCAGAACAATCCTTATATCATGCCGCAACCTCAGAATTCACTATATAACATATCCCAAATACATTCTTAATTCTGAACTTTTGAGGATTGACGAAAGTCACAATACAAATCTATCTGTGACTCGTCTAATGCTACTACAGTAACGTCCATAATAGGCTAAATCCGTGGTTAACTCGGTTTGTGAATTCTCATGACCTCCACTGGGGGCGCCAGCATGCGTGTGACGTCAAAGGGAAAAAGGGTCTTGGTCAACATTCACCATTTTGCCGGCTATCCGATTAGCATCACCTCACAACGGAAATTATCGCACTGCATTTTAACTAATCGGTCGTATAACTTGGAACTAACACTAGATAATTTAATGCGCATGATCGGAAATTACCTTTTAGCAACACCCAAAGACCAAGGTAATTACTAAGCTTAAGCTCGTGACACCTCCTGTGGTTTAAATGTTAATTGGTAAGTTTCAAGCCGTGCCCATGTTCGTGATATCCACAGCGAATATTCTGCACTAGAAACTAATCCTACCGAGACAACACGTGATGCACGTCACGGGATACAGGTTAGGCTACGGCGACTTCAAAGACAAGTGAGTTTACATGCAGCTTCAAAGTTGTCATTATCAGTTCAGTGGCGTGCAGTGTGGCTTATTTCTTTTGAAAATGTCGCTATGGATAACCGGATTTTATCAGGGATGCGCTCCATACACTCAAGGCATTGGCCATGCACTTGAGGCAAACAAATCTTCGCTTATTGAACGGAAACTGTGAATTATATCCCCAGTTCATGAATCATTTTGCATAATTCATGAATTCTCCTCCACAGTTCAACATTCTAACTTACATGTACATGTACAGACCAATCAATTTTGATAGGGTCCTTCATCAGAAAAAGTTATATTCCGTTGTATGTTCTTGTTCCTTTTCGGAATAAAGAGAGTTATGACAGTATCCCCTGCTACCGTCACAGTTACTGCTTCTGTTACTACTATCAAGGAGTGTACATAGAATAGTAGAGTTCACTCCGCCATCTTGCAATTCGCTGCATCGGTCGAAAAACTAGCGCACCAAGCGGAGAATAAACAACACTAATTTAGCGGCGCAATCCGAACCATGTAAACACTGATAAAATCATACTTTAATGACGTTCCACGTGCAATAAAATTACTGTGTGATTGAAATTGAGTAAAACACGTCAACTAACATCCACTTATAATAGATTGAGAATGAAAATGTGCGTTTAATTAATATTAAAAGTGTATTTTGCTTTCATTCTCTTGAAGTTTCCTTCAAAAGCCACCACCATGGTTTTGTTTCATGTTTGAGTTCTTAATAAGGCAAAATACCTTTCCTCATAACATGTCATACCTCCATGGACTACATAACTTTAGTGATTGCTCCTGGGGGTTCACAGTGGCGGATCCAGGATTTCGAGTTTGGGGGAAGGGCAGCTATTAACCAGAATGTTACCCGTCAAACATTTGCACCTCCGAACTACCAAATGGAATCTGGAAGAATATTAGGGGGAGGGGGACATGGGAGCCCTTTCCCCCTTTAAATCTGCCACTGGTTCAGGGGTAGTTGCCCCCATGAAGGTTGTAGCTATTAAATGGGTACAAGGGAGGAAGGCAAACAGGTGGGAGCCAAATGGTCACCTGTTGACCTCCTCCCATGGGGTACATGCTAAACAGGTAAAAACCTGATTGGGGTATGCGGCATGAGTGTTGAGCCCCTCTCATCGTCACAAATTTTGGTTTGTTTCCCTGACCATTGACAACATGTGCTCAGGTGGTGATAAGATTTGGCCGCCTCGTCTTGTGCATGACCGCAATGACTTTTGCTTGTAATGACTGGTGGCCATCATTTCTCAGTAGCCTCCTGAGTGTTTTGCAACTTTTCATTACAAAGTGCGCCCAGCTCACTGCTCGTTTCATGTCCAACCAACAATTTTGAATGTGTTCCCTATTGAATACACCAGGCTGCTACCAGTGCAGTAGGTGTAACACAAGTAAGAAGAAAAAAGCAGGACAATTCGTCACTACCACAGCACTGTATTCCATTCTGATGCTCCCTCACACACATGAGATAACAAAGTATCCGCAGAAGGCAGAGCGTAGCCTGTGCAGTGGCCTACACTGCAGACGACAGCGTGAACAGAACACAACAAATGAAAGACAGTGTATCATATTTTTAAATAACAACTAATCCTTATTTTCTGGGTACTTAGGAAAAGTAAATAATGACACGTCTGGGGTTTTCTTGGATGAATTATTGCAATTAATTGCACTGCAAAATGCACCCTTCCCCATTGTTCTTGCGCTTCAGACAAGACCGTTGCTTATTCACCACTTGGCGGAGCTAGTAGTAGCGATAACAGCGAACTCACAAGTGAACTCTCTTGTACTGCACTCCTCGCTACTATCACCACTACTACTACTACGACTACTGCTACTTGCCAAACACTTACCTTTCGCGTTCGTGATTTTGCGCGATCTCGATTTTCTCGCTGAAGAATTGGTGCATTGAACGCACCCCTGGTCTGCCGATAGGATGCTTGGAAACTGGGAGGGAACTGTTTGCTTTTTCACGCAAGCTACACTTTTGAACACTTATAATCACGTTTTTTTCAGTTATTTTGATTGGTTAGTTTTATGTCGAACTCCCTCAAAGTTATTTTCAAAATAATAAACAATAAACATCTCAACCACATTCTATTTTCTAACTTATCAAACTTAGGTCAAACCATCGCATCGGCAATGGCACTTCCAAAAAGCGCTTGATTCCGCTGCCGCCAAAAGAAAGCCTCGAATACTGGCTTTTTCTAAATGGGATGCAAGTAAAACTAATTCTCACTGACTGAAATGTGTTATGACATGATTGGTTAATAACACCGTGTACATAATTTTTTGATATTACATGGGTGACTCGCAAAATAGTGCAAAGTAGAAATCCATACACCTGATATTTTATCGTCTGCAAAACACTAATGGTGAGTAATGCAACACCTTATTGGAACCCCAGCTCAAGAAAATACGCGGCGAGACGGGCTAGCGGTCTCAAGGTCTGTTCAGTGCTCAAGCGCCGAGAAGCCTTGTTGACTGTTATTTATAAACATTTTTTAAGTTTAGTAATATTAAGTGTTCAAAGACTATTCATTATGTTCAAATTGTTAAGCTTAAAATAAAAATGGTAACAAAAAAATACTAAATTATTTTACATAACAAAAGCGCGTTTTTACAAAAGTTGTGTCATGTGGTTGAAAGTATTAGACACATAGAGTTTTTTCTTTGGTAAAAAGATCGTTTTCACGGTTCATGTGAGAAAACAAATCCTACACTCGTCTAATTTTTATTAAATGGGCAAAACGTCGGGATTTCGACGAAAATTCCAGTAGGTTTTTCCCATGTCATAAACCCGAGACGAGTGTACGATTCTCTATTGTCAGTACCGGCGGAAGGTTAATTTTTGACGTCTTTTCTCTTGAGGGCAGAGTTAGAGTTCCTAAAACGCCGTGAGGAACACGACTTTTGTCTGGAACACGTTGACGTTTCCGCATATACTGCCGACGTCATTCGGCGACCGACATTTCCGGTGCTCATTAGTACCCACTACAGTAATTTGGTTCGGTTAAGCCTTGCAACTACCACAGGTAACGTTTTGATTTGCAAAATTTAGAGAAACTCGTGTCCTAAGGATTACCTACCTTCTCCAGTGAGACTAAAAATACTCATCCTACAGACAGGCTTGTTAAATGAGAACGTGGGGTACGTGGAAAACTTGACAGCCGTGTTTTTGTAATATTGTCAGTGTGGCCGCAGTAACCACAATGTACAGCCTGGGGAGATCTCTTTCCTCCCTCACGACCCGCACCGGCGTACATATACTCGTTATAAGGCCAATTTTCTCACAAAGACCATAAACGCCTTCATTCTACTCGTTGTCTGCCTATTTTACGTTTTCTTCCTAATTTTACTTGTTACGGAACAAACTTCATACCTCCGAAAAATTCAGGTTATTGGTGAACCTGAGAAGCTCCGTAAACGATTACTGTTTTGTTTGTTTTGCTCCATATCATGACCTGTACACCATCATTTGATCAAGCGACACCCAGCGGGATGAGGTCACAATGAAACGTTTACGCTTGTGGTTCCGAATAAACACTTAATTGCTGTTGGCGTAACATTTTTTACGAATTTCTATAGCTTGTTCAAGATTCTTTAAATGGTACCGTAACAACGGTTATGGGAAGAGACTACCATGAGCTGCAAAACATATTAATTGCAAGAAATGTAACGCATCGACAACCTTTACTCAATTCATTTCTTGCGAGCTGTTCTGTTGTCTTGTTGGCCGTTTTCCAGATACGAACCCACTTCTTTTTTCACTAACCATTTTTCGTTTCGCGAATGACAAACGTCATGAGATGCACTTGCTGTACAATACATACCACATGTTTGATACAACATATCCAATTTATAGAGTCTTCAAACATGTAATGCGGCGAGAATTATGTTCGTAAAACAAAAGTGCGACGCCTGAGAAAAAAGTACTGCTCTTGAGAAAAGGATCAATAACCAAAAAAGAACACTGTTCATGAGAACGCCCATACGGTCCAATTGAGACAGGAGGATTGTTTTACCAAACTATTAGGGCACATACAAGAACATCAAAATAATACAACCATTTCAATTCACTTGCCGATAATTATATTTCAACATTCATATGACACAATAAACACAAATAAAGATTGATCTCTCCTGTCAACACGAACAATCCGACAACATCGCACTTATGATCTCATGACAGTCATTTTAAACACTCGTTACATTCTGTCTTCTTGAAATGTTCATTGCTCGACATTTTGTACAACAAATGTGGCGCAAGGAGGAAGATCCAGCCAGCCAATATGAGTTAGCCATGCTTTCTTGCTTTTCCGTTGTAATAGCTGCTCAGTAGCCGAGGCAAATGCGGATTTTCATTCCCGGTACTTGTACATAACAATTCGCCATTTGACTTGAGCAATGATACCATAAACAAGTAGGAAAACTAATACAACAGCCGATGAGCAGACACACGGGCTTTCCCATTCTGAAATTCATTCATAACGCAACACTTCCGGTTTGAAAATTGTTTTAAAGGTTCAAAATATCTTTCAAAGTGAGTAAAATATGCCGAATTGATCAATAGCAATTCAAAAAGGTCATGCTACTCATAACGATGCATGTCCCTCTATTTAGCAGTCATTTTAAACATATTTGAAGTTTTTAAACAAATACTAAAAACAATTTTCCCATCAATTCTCTGAAACGAAATAATGCTCTGTAACCCTTAACAACCCTAAAACGTTTGAAGGGAAATTTGAAAACTCCTTCAAAGTCTGCTAAACAGGCAAGCGTGATCCACGCTTTTAGCGGAATACACGACAACTGTGGCAAAAGATCACCCACCAAGGGTCACAATGTGCAATTTGCGAAATTGGGTGTAGGAGTGTTTAGTTGATTCCTGTTTTTATTTTTCAATGATGCATTAGCAGGTGACATAACGAGGGTTGGTTCAAATCATCATAACAGGGTCTGGTATCATTTCAACCGAAACGAATCTCAGCAACTGCTTTGCGATGCACTCATTGGAAATGTTGATTATTGCATATAAAAAACTGGCATAGTTTGAAAATGAAATCCTGGGCGCCACTTTCGAGTTTTAGGGTTGGCCGACCTCAATGAAATCGACGGTTTTGAGACGCGTCTCTTGGTCTGTTAGAGTTTTAACTTTTGTTTGGTAATTCGAAAAAGTCCCTCGTTTCAACAGATTTCATAAGAGTAAAAGGCCAAACTCGTTTCCCTTTCAGCTAGTTAAACAGAGGGAGCGAAATTCAGTCATGGCGCAGTGCCTAATCTCGTGGTGATACACAATGGCGTCTGTTTAAGCTCAAATTACGAGAAAGCGATTCCAATGAGTCATTGTCCACCTTATCTGAAAATGTCCTGTCGAGCAAATCTTTATCAACCACTATTTCCTAATAGATGGATTTTAATCTTTATTTTACAATTGCAGCTGCATCAGTCCAAATCTTTTGCTTACTGTGAACCCTTTTCCAGTTCCAAGAGGATATGTGCATGTGCAGTGTACAGTACAGGTGTCGTTGCGACGAAGAATATTTTGTTGCCAGAAACTAGGTAAGGCGCTTGTTAAATATTTGTGTTCGGAAATGTAACCTTACACTCTAAAATGAACTTGCACGTAATTATATACTGGCAGGTTTTAAAAGCATGCAACTGACTATTTATGCATCCAACTAAATCTATACGGGCCACCAAATCCATATGTACAGTACATATTGTAATATGAGGGTGCTTGTACCAAATAATTCATATCATATTTACTTGTCGACATAACAGATTTTACAAATTCCGTTCCAAGCTACAAAATTTTGCGAAGAAAAACGTATAAATATCGACAAGGGGAAAATCCGAAACACGTGCAGTTTCAAGGCTCAAATTTCTCTTCAGTAGGCGCTGTTTCTTAACACAGCATGACCTGTGACTTTCAAAATTAAGAATACCAAGACTTATTTGGCTGATGCATTATCACCTCCTATCCCGCCTCCCGTTCAGTAACGCTAGGACCTAGCTAAAAAGCAAGACTTCGCGAGATTATTGTAGATATCGCCGTGTATTCTAAATGAAAACACGTGACTTTGGCTAGACTTTAGCTAGGTTCAAGCGTTACTGAACGCACGCCCGATCTCGAGAAATCTGAGAATAATGCACAGTGCTCTTGTTCTAAATAAGTGCCTTGCGATCGCTGGAGCGCGAAAATTATTAACCATTCTCCAGATTAAAAGTCACTCGAGTGGCAGAATGACAGGGGTTCGGACATCCGCAATTAAGGAAATCCTTCGAGCATTCGCAACATGATATTTTCACACCCTTGCATGCACACCGTGTGTGTTTCTTAACTTCGCATACTGTCCTCACCTGTCATTGATGTGGCCTGTGATTTTCAAGATGAAGAACGGTCTTTGGGTATTTCGGTAGTCTGGATAGGCTGCTGTAGCCCACTTATTCATATATAACCACACAGCAACCAAAATTCTTTTTGAGTTTCAGCGCATGAGAAAGATCGAGAGAAGATAAAACTTTAGCAAGCCATGGGTTGAAATTCACGTCACGTTGAATGTCACGTGACTATACAGTGTAGTTAGAAATGCATACATGTACGGTAGTGGACTTCAGGCCATGGAAAGGTAGATGTTCGTAATGGCAAGGGTAGGTGGCCAAGACAGGTTGCAGCTTGTTGGGGGCATGAACTTGCGAGAAATACGGAATAATCGACAAGTTCTCCTCAGCCTGCTATTATTAGGCGGAATTGTCACCAAGCTCCCTATGAAATTGAAGAATATTATTTGCGCTTTCTAACTCACGCGTTTTTTGTAATATGTTTAAAATTCTCAGGCAGTAAAATAGAGAACTTGTCTGAAACTGAAAACTCAAAAATATAAAATTCAAAAAACATATCTATCTGTTTTTGAGAATTTTTCAGAAATGCCATTCCCAAGTACTAGTAGTTTCTATCAGTCACAGCCTAATGTAACAAAAGCACGGTAACTTTTAATGCTTTCTCGTCAGCCAGGAGGACACAAATTGGTGTGATCAATCGTCAGTGCCTCAAAGGCTCAAAAGTCCTCCTGTATCAAATGTGTCCGGGTCCAAATACTGACACAGAAACTGAAACAAAGGTCACCTTCTGAGAAGAAAAAAATAGCATTGCCAAACTATTCTGAAAGTCGGACCAGTAACAGAAAAACAGGTGGGTGACGCAATTAAAATTCAAGTGGTGACTTTTGAGTCGCCCTCCGAGGTCAGGATAGATGTTCGTGATACATACTGCACAATGGTTGTCGGTTCTTGTCACCAACCCTGGGTTACTGGTTTGAGGCCTCTCAGCTCTATTTTCCACTCGCTAGTCCTGAAGACCCGGACAAAGACTGTACATCCTTTTTAGCAGGTTTGACCTTCACACTGATGGCTAGTCCACCGACTGTTTGCATTTTCACAAATCTTGCGATTCAGAAATACTTTGAACATATTTTTTAGTTTTTAAACGGGGAGGTATTGGACAACACGTGAAAAGTTAAACGTATTTATACCATGCGTAACAAGACTACCAGTTGCAATTATAGGGTTAAACTGGAACTAAGTCGAGTCCTGACACCAACCAAGAGATTCCTTGACAATAAAGAATGAAGTGCGTTTTTGAGAATTAGTTCACCGGAGACTCGATAGAAAACCAAAAAATTATTCATTGATCATCACAAATACAGCCGCCATCTTGGTACAGAACACTAGACGAACACCATCGTGAACACAAGGTAATAAACTGGTGATATACATGTATGATCACTGGCAGACTGGTCCCAACGTTTCCCTTGGGATTTTCGAAATTCTCACCAAAATAATCCGAGAGTGGACCAATTCTCCCAATCGTATGACTGGTGCCGATGACACGAGCGGATTTGATTGGGGAAGAAACTTATTTGCGCTCACCGCCGCATGGAAAAGTATGAGACGTAATTTGTATCGAGTGACATTTTACGTTTTAGAAGAATAAGAAGGACATGTCCCTTTAACGCCGCACTCCCTGTACGCTACATACACATCACACGTTAGTTAGCATTTATCTGTCTCGAGTATTGCCTAAATGAACAAGGCGGGTATCAAAACACGAACCGTACAGCGCACAGCTTTTGGTCGAACAGGCGGCAACGAAAGGGAGCTTGGAAGTCTGGTTGACAGTTCACACATCAGCCATTCGGACTCGTCCACCATGACGTCAGGGTCGGCCCCGCTTATCCGACAAAATACTCGTCGACTGTACTGTTGCAGGCTGCCACATTCTGCATTTAAAAGGACACTAACCGCCGTTATTGCACGGTCGGTACATGTATCGCCTACGAGAGATAAAGCGTTATTTAGTTACAGACGTCGTCGCCGTGTCTTGTTGGCGTTCATGCATGCAACCCATGACTTGGCCTCGCCGGAAAACGTAAACATCTTTTGTCCACATGGCAAAAATTGTAAGGTTTCGAGCTTACTTCGCTTTGAAGTTTTGGCAATTTCTTTTCATGACCTGCGGCGGCGTTCAACGTCGTTTCTGATTGTATATTAGAAGCAATTGATTCGTTGAAAGTGTTACACTCTGTGGCTGTCTGATAGCACCACTTACATTTCGTGTCAATCCTTGCCATGTATTGTCTTTGAAACCTCTGGTAGCGGGACTAAAGTAACACGTGACCTCACTATTCCTCTGTTTTCAGCCACTAGTGCACCTATTCGGTATTGATTCTTAGCAGCCAATATAAAGATTGGGATTTGTCACTTATACAAAATACTGATACACTACAATGTTTAAGACGCTCCCTGTTCAGCAAAAAGGTGAACCTTACAGCTATCGGATTCAAATGCGACATTCTGGGTGAAGACATTGCTTTTTCCATTCAAAGGCGAATCTGACCCCTGATCGGCATTGGGTGTCGACGCACGGCGTAACTCAGAAGCCTGTGTATAAGGCATGGGCAAGGAGCCGTTGACGTCACGCTTTTTACACATACGAAAGCAGCACGGTATGAATAAATGGAATTCTTTTCGGAAATTGTCGTTCATGAAAGCGTACAGAAAGGGATTGTAAATAGTTGAAGACATGGCAATCACGTGAACGGTGAAGAAGCACAGTAAGTATAAATGGAACTTTTCTAAACTCTTCGTAGGAATGAACGACGTGACTAAGTGAAACGTGTTTAGAGGCATCCAACAGCAAACAAAAATGGCTATCATCAATATTAACATCCGGTTTGTTTTGCGCTTGCGCCGTATTTCCACTTGCTCCCTCTGTTGACTCTTTGAACCTATTTTCATTGTTGCTCGTTTCCGTAACACAAGGCCGACAGCGATGTAACAAAACATGATGATAATACACGGTAAGACGTACTGTAGTAACATTAGCATGGCGCCGTAATATTTGCCTGACTCGCCGTCACCGGGCCACTGTTCACGGCATTGATAAGTGTCAGTGACGTTGTCATGGAAGTGTTCCATGAACACAGACATTGGCAGTGACGTACAAATGGCAATGAACCATATCACTAATATTATAAACAGGCAGTGCCGTACCTTTATGCGAGGTTTAAATGGGTGGACAATTATGAGGTACCTGTCGCCGGCTATCGCAATAGAGGTCAGTGTTGACACGAACACATTCACCGCCATTATCATAGGAACCAAGTGGCAAAGAGCTTCCCCGAATATCCAAGATTCCATCAAAGCGCCGAGCGGTGTGAAAGGAACGGCAAATATGCAAATCAGTATATCGCTGGCTGCCAAATTTGTTATGAATAAGTTAGTAATAGTCTGCATGACTTTGTTTCGCAGAACAACAATTATAACCAGAATGTTACCACCAACTCCTAATATAAAAATGATGCAATATAGCACGATGAAAACAGCCCGTAGCCAGGTTTGGTCCATAACTTCCGGGACGTCAGTAGATGAACCGTTTCCGACGGACATGATGAACTGTGCTAGATTGTCAACGCGGCCAATTCTCCTTCTATTATTCCTTCATAGAGTAAATGACAGACGACAAATATCACTGCCTCCAAGCCCTCATCATCATCTTCTTTTCAATTTATGCAAATTGAAACTCGACTTTATGAGAGGAGTCCGACAGTTTGTACCCGCAAACGTCATCAATCAAACCACCCTGCAATAGAAAAACGCATATCACCGCGATTAATGGGTGCACCGAGTAAATTACATTTTGTAGACCTATATTACAAAGTGCAGCGTAAATGAATAGAGTGTCTCAAAATATTAAGGTTGACATACGTGTATGGATACCAGAAAATGTTTTAATGGGAAATAATGGCGTTTTTTTCGTGCAGGAACCTTAAAGTTCCTTTCGCAAGGCACGGAAGCTAGGGAAATGCAGTTAAGTACATTTTCAGAGGGATCGAGGAATGGTATTTACACAGTTAACGCTCTTATAATCTAAGCGTACTCCATTTAATGATCACTTCTGATTCAATTACTGCTTCTTAAGACGAAATGGAACATCATTAACACTACAGACAACATAAACTAGTCCTTTTGATTTCCATTCACTTTGGCACATCAGTTTGTTTGAAGACTTCTCAACATCTGCGACGATAAGATCACTTGGTGACAAAACTAGACACTTTTTTGTTCTCTACCATGAAAATCAGCCGTGCCACTTTTTCACACTTCTACGGACTTCATAACACACTTGGAGATTCCGTAATATAAAGCATATTCTGGCACTAAAATTTTAGAACATTCTGTTAAAATTCACTGGACTCAGGGCTGTATTAAACTTTACAAAATTGCTGAACATGAACCTACATTGAATTACCAATACCTGGGTCAGTTTGATATGTCATTGTCAAACAAGTGATGAACTCATCAGCAATTTTCGTAGCCTCTTATTTCCCCTCACAGGTGAGCATTATCTGAGCGTTTACACTGTTCATGTACGAGTTCACTCATCATACCAATCGTTTCCCAGTTTGAAAGACACGTGACTTGCCTTTAGACTAAAGTCCGCTCATGCGCAGATAGCGTGCACCTCTGAAGGGAAATTTGAGGCTACGAATATGACTTTATGTGTTTATGCTCATCAAACAGCACAACCAGCATACACCGCTAGGCTGTATAAAGGAACAACTTATTGGGAGCACAGGTGAAAAGCCGTTTTTCGATATAGTGGCCGCATGTTAAAATACTCCACGTCTCTCAGTGGCGATAGGGACAAAAATTTGAATTCAAATTAGATTCAAATGATTTGGATAAAAATATTCAATGTTTGCATATTTCTGTTCATTAAAGAAATTGCTTTTCATCTCATACAAGTCGTCCATCCTTGCTCACCAGAATTAGACAGTGGTCAAGCCAGGGATGCATTTGTGCGCTCACAATGTTCTATTTAGAATTATTCCTTTTGAATTTTGCCAGGGTTTGTCCCCCCCCCTCGGCGCCAACAATATCCCTCCTCTGGTCTTTTACGATTTTCCCCACACTGATTTGAATTACATGTAAGTCACTGAGAATCAACAATAACAATTGTGAAAATATAAGTAATGTGAAACAATCAATTGTGTTAGGCTATGTCCATCGAGACATGCCAGATCCAAAAATTGAGAATAGTGATCGCATTTCTACCGAAGTATTTTGATTTGTGCCCCAAATGCTCATTTTTCGATGTTTTATCTCAAGTGCTTTAATAGTATACCTAAGAGTACTGCATTTATGTGTAATCAAAATTGTTTTAACGTTGGTTTGCAACCAAGGTGAAGTGTATCTATGTACAGGTGTATGTATATCACAAGACCTGACGCTCATCCATTTTATAGCCTTGGTCATGCATGTACACAGACTAGACATTTCAAACAACTAATTTTATTGAGCTGTGCGCATTCATAATCATACAAGTAAAGAGTATCTACGTGTATCATCTTTGTAATTTGGTCAGTTAAATCAAATAACTTTCTTCCTTCTGTCATTCTGGTCCACTTGTTTTCTGTTATTTCGCCCCAAAACCAATGCATTTGTACTATTGCCGCTGGCGACACGTTTAAGACACTCTTTTGGCTTTCTTTTCCTTCACGTAAAGTGAATGAACTCAAACCAGATTCGTCAAAATGTACTCCAAAATGATGTCCTACAACAGGACGTGTTTTTCTAAACACATGTATCGAGGTTAATACACGACGATGGGTGTTGCGGCATTGTGGATAAATACAGCGAGATTTAATTAATGTACCGCTGTATAATCCCGGAGAGTCCTATTCTGTGCTATTGTGACAAACGAAACTTTCAGGCAAGATCGTGAGAGTTAATTTAATCATTTCAAACCTTCAATATTAAAACGGAATAAAAAACACCTGTAAGATATTTTCAAAATATTTGGTAGTCAAAACCGTAATACGGGAAGTGGATAGTTGTTCAGTAGTCCACTGTTTCACGAAGATGAGCTTACTGGTTGATATCTTAAAGGTGTGTTTACAAGAAAAATGCCCATTTACTGCAGAATAAAACATCGTAAAACATATAGCACACTAACGAGAGAATTTCTTGTTCAAATCCCACATGTACACTGTGGACATCGTATCCATTTGTTATTTTCTTGGACGTCGGGGGCCAAAGAGGTACGCTTTCTAATTAGTAGTTTATGATACAAGTTAATGCATTGTTTACATGTGTATCCGGATGTATGTTATCGATTGAAAATATGAAACTTTCTTGCCTTAAAATGTTGCAAACTGCACGATGTCGAAAACAACGGAGAGAAACGCGAAATTTTTGTTTTGAAAATTTACACAACTCTGAATCTATTTATCAAAGATTAGTACTGTATGTACTTTGCATATTACATCTGAAAACTATGACATTGAATTACTGTACATAAAACATTTAACGGCAAGCACATCATTCTCATTTAGGACCTTTGAAACTTTAAATTTCCGTTGATAAATTAGATTTAGGTAAAGTATGAAGCATTAAAATGTGCTCACTGTGAAACTCCAATTACTTTATTACTTTGAGAGACGTACATGTAACCTCATGAATAAGCCAAGGCGAGATTTTAGTGCCGACAATGATTTTATCAGAAGGCATCAATTGCCGACGTTTACGTTCAGCAATTCGTTGGCACTGGCGTTACGATTGACTGAAATGGAGGCTGGACGTGCCAGCTCTCTGTTACCTAATGCAAACTGGCCGGGTAAACCGACGGTGGAATTTACCAAAGCCGGCCTTTTACCTAAAAAGCGGGGTACGTTCACAGCTATGAATTGTGCATTCACCGAATTTAGGTAGTTCCTGCCTTTTTAGTGGACTTTTGTCTCGTTTTCTACTTTTTCAGAGTTTTTGTTTCTGTGAGGCGGACCTTTTTCCCACTTCGCCAATAGACGAGACCCCCGAGGCCCCCTAGATGCGCATGTGGTACACGTAGGTCACTTGGTTAAACGAGTGTTATTCTTCTTATTTTACATGTATACATTTTTCTTTGACGCCGATGATGTCGCTTTCGCTTTATAGGTCAGTATAAAGCCTATGTATGACATTTTCAGGTTCATCCCGACAACCAAAAGAAGTGTCAACTTTTCAAGTTGCCTATTTATCTTTTTGTTTCATAAAATATTCATTCGATAATAAATAAATGGCATACATGTATATAAACTATTGCCGTGTTAAGAGCTAGTCTATATAAAAAGCAATACATTTTCAAAAATCAGTCTATACGTCAAAATTCAAAACAAATTCATTTTATGTACATGGATAGGTACATGTACCCTAACAAAAATCTAAATGCCACTTTTTCGCACTCAATGACCCCTAATTTCGTCGCTGGAGCATAAAACCGCAATTCATCATATTAGCCGTCCTGAAAATTGAATGTGTTCAGCGACAAAAGTAAGTAACTTACTAAATATAATGGAAGTTGTGCTGTGGTGGCTGGAATAACCAATGTATACTGTGCATATTATTTGGCATATACATGTATTCAAAGTCGACGGCTTTCTGCTAGACAGGGCAGACAATCCAGCCACCACTTTTCCTAGCTAATTTGTGTGGCTGTTGTTAAGACCCTCTTACTGCCATATTGCACCTAGTAGCTTTATGTAACTTTTTGAACGTATAGAAAATTAAGAGTCAATCATGATGATTAAGCAAAAATGATCTTGCCCCAGCCTTGCATGTATTATAGTGAAAATTGTCTTGCAAAACTGTCCACTTCGGAAATGATGACTAGAGATTACTGACAATAAGAACAAAGCATGTGAACAAGAATTCTGCACTTAATATTTATAAAAATCAAGTCTAAGGTCTTTGAAATGAAAACAAGTTGTCTTTGGATGCATCACGCGGTCGGCATCAAAACTGAAACCGATGACCTTTGCCCAGTGAGTCAGTTAACCGTGGGTTTGAGGATATATAAATCATGTATCTCTCTTTTTCTTAAATTAACATTTTAATTAAAACACTTTTTAGAGTAAATAAATACCTTTGAATTTTTAACTTGTAAGAAGTTTTATTTGTAAAGACTGGTCAAGGGTATCATTCTCTTAATGACAAAATGTGGACCGAAGGTCCTTCCTGTCCTTTAGAGATTTTCAACAAAATAGTGCGATGACGAAAGCTTTGTGGCTTTAGTCAATCATGCCTAAAACAATTCAGAACCTCTGAGATGCTGTAAAGTACCTCATAAATCAAAGCCAGTGTCAGAGGATAAGTCGTAACTACTAGCCTGAGTTGTTGAATTTCTGAATGACCGGGAGCAGTTGTGGAGTCAAATAATATTTGCAATGTTCACGGAAGAGAACTTGGTGCCGGTTTTCACCCAAGCAGAAAGTGTCTGTACCCTGAACACCTGAAATGACAGTAATCAGTCTAGCAGCGTAGCGAGCACCTCTTTACCANCCACCTTGCTACGCCACAGAGGCAGTCGTTCGCTTTCTTTGAAGTCCAGACCGTTACCTGTGATGAACTTTGTTGACCTAGTATCTGTCATCAACCGAGTCATTAATAAACTTTGTTGACCAAGTGCCATGAACTAAATCATTAATAGAATTGTCTGTCATGAATTGTTATCTATTGACGTTGATTGTTTGCCGCATTGTCAGAAATATTCTATGTTGGGGTGACCGGGGGATGCGAACGCCAAATTTCTGGCGACCAGTGGAGACTACATGTAAAATTTGTAGCAATTTGCGGGGATATTACAGTTGAACATAAAACTACAATAACTTTTGACTGAGTTGACAAACTTTATGAACTGAATAGAAGACCATAGCCCATGGGTGCCCCACCCTCCATTCCTATGCCAGTGGCTCTCGCAACGAAAGTAAAAACGAGAGCAAGGCAGATTTGGCTTCTAAACCCGTCCGCAGTCTTCATGTAAAGAAACAGTGACGCCTTCTATCACATAGACGAAATACGCATACCGCTCATAACCTTGTAATAAGCAATAATCATCAGTGTGGTTTTCAGGGATTGGTAATTAGTAATGCTGTTGTCGGCTTTTTCTCTAAGATACATGCTATTTACGTCGTGTTTTGCAAGCTAATTACCTTGCTGGTTTCCTGCGTGTCCGCTAGGGGGTAGAGAACACGCATGTATCATTCAGTAGCACGCGTTTTATCACTAGCTGATGTTACCCCGGCAGTCATTGGTTATCTTTACAACGGAGAAATAAAATGAAGTACTGTGAACGATTTTAACTTTGTCATGCAAGTGGCGTGACAGCAAATATTTCGTCTCTGCAATAATGTTTGATAGCCGCGTGCACATACAATGCACTCACTTCTGGCCGTTTTAGCCGGTGTATATATTCATAGTGTGTGAATACAGGACATCAACGTACAAAAGTCAGCGACAATAGAAAAATGCATCCTGAAAAGGTACCACCGCAAGTTTCCGATTCATATTTCTTGAATATGAATTAATCAACGATTTGTCTGTGCAACAGACCAAAACTACACCCACCATAGATATCTTTGATATCCACATATGCAATTAAACACTTCAGGTCCGTACCCAGGGGGGTTCGGGGGTTCGAGCGAGCCTCCACCCGCGGAAAAGGTCCAGAACCCCGTTAAAGCTAGGACATAGATGGACAAACACAACAAAATCGTTACAGACACTGGTACTACATGTGTTAACTAGAATGATAAGTTAGTAAATAAATAATTTTGAAATTTGCTTCTGATTCAAAGCGCTCCACGTGTTAACAAGCCGTACCCGGCTTACTTCGCCCGAGTGGTGTTTGTGTAGATGACGGGATCGTGCAGGCGATAAAAGGAAGTAATGCAGCAATGAACGCGCGCTGTGGCTACACCAGCGGGTAACAAGGGAGTCTAGAAATGAATAAATTTCTATACCTAGGCAAACATCTCGAGCCCAATGACCAAAGTATGCCTAAGTACTAGACAGCTCCTAAAAAGTAGCATGCACGCACCCAGGAGGGGGGGGGGCTCTGGGAGTTCGAACGAGCCCCCCATTTGGCGAAGTGGGTAAAAAGGTCCGCCTCAGAGAAACAACAAGTCCTAGAAAACGAGACATAAGTCCACTAAAAAGGCGCAGACGCACAGTTCATAGACCTGAAGGTGGAACCCCGTTTTTTTTAGTCCTCCCGCTTTTTTGTTAGCACAAGGTCACAAGGTACACTTTGTCAGAGATTCGAGCGCCCCTATATTAAAGGCTGGGTGCATGCATGAGTAGTGAGGTGTGAATGCCTTAAAATCGGCCAAGAAACAAAAAAGCAGTAAATTGAGATTTGTTATTTTGTTATTTTGGTTGAATTGCTAGAGTAGTACGGTGAATTGCAGGCATTTTCAAATATTGAATCGAAAGTGATCGTCAAATATCTAAATATGTTGTTCATCCAGTGTCCACGTTGATCTTGGAGGGGTGGATTGACATGCATGCGTGTACACGTCGTGCTCAAAACCCAGACATTCAACTAACCTACCGTGTTTTCTTGTACTTGGGAAAACCCCGTCGATGATTTTCACTTTATTAAGGAAAAGTAGGCCGAGACCTTCAACTTTGGCCAATGAAGAAAGCCTTCTCTTGTCAATCATTGCCACTGGTGCACTGCCCCGCAGACTTCATACGAGCAACAAAATTGATGGCAAAAATTTCTTGGGTTACATGTCACTATGCCAAAGGTTCACTTCTGCGAAGGTCCGCTAATCTGAAGGTCCACTGCTCCGAAAATTCACTATTTCGAGAGTTCACAATTCCGACAATTTATTGCTCTGATTGTCTGCTCACAACTCATTCTCAAGCAAGGACAATATCTGGGGCACGGGTCAGGATTGCGGCGACCAACGGCGGTTTTAAATTTAAGAAGACTGAATGTGACTCCCTGACTTCGTGAAGACTGGCAGGGTCATGGTGGCCACTTACATTGTAGTTTCGACCCGGGCTATGGCGTGGTTCCTTGGGTGAGGTTGAGGCCCAGTGGCCCTAAAGTTTTCAGTCGAGCTGTGCCTGCGATCTTGACATGCATTTGATGAATGTATCGTGGTTGATAATTCATCGATATTTCTAATTCATATTCTTTTAAACGTGCAAGTAGCTTACGCACTCCTGCGGGCAACTTTGCGTGCTTATGAAAGTGTTTTGGGAACCCGGACGTTACATCACTCAGTGCATCAGTACCGTTTATGTTTTGCATATAAAACATAAAAATTAAACCTGAATATGAAAGTTCAGAGATTTACGGTGAACTTTCTGAAATTTTGGAAAGATGCAATATGGCTGCCACAGAGTATCGAATTTGACCGAAATGGCTTCAGTGAAAACCTTCAAAATAGCCGTTTTTGCCACAAATGAATTCTGAAAGTTGTGCCTTTAAATTATTCTATCATAGTCCTTTTAAACCGTACGACTCATTTGTTATCAGCTTGCTCTACGTGCAAGTAAAATGCATTCAAATGTGTCTACTTATGCGCCCGTTTTTTGCAAAATGGAGGTGCAGGTCAAAAAAGAGAAATAATGGAAGGAAATTCTTAAAAAGCGAGATTTTCTGCATCTCACCAAATCAAACTCATGTGCTAAGTCTCAAAAATCTGTGATTTTGGGTATAGACTCTACCTGTTTTTATGTGGAGTCTCTCTTAATTTCTTTTGGCGAACTCTGTCTTCTCAAGTAATTAACAGATGCTCCTCGGTAAGTGAACTCTCGACTCTCGGCCATTTTTGTTTTCACCTGCGGAGACTTCAAGGACTTAAGAATAACTGTGAGTTGCTTATTGCTTGTATAAATATATCTTATTCAGTGAGGCGTGGAATATGTTGCTTATTGCTGTTTCATACGATAGTCAGCTTTTCGTTTTTTAATTTACTTGTGAAGGAGCAACACTAGAAAAATCGGTCAGCGAATTTCCCACGAAGGACAGTTCATGTGGCTACAGCAAGGTCACATGAAATGGCACTAATGAATGCACTTGCACTGTGGAACATAGAGGTATCTATGGACTAATTAGTGAGGAGGGATTTGTCTGAATATTTCCTGTATGACTATTTGTTGCTTGTTCGATATATGTAGACATTTCCAAAGTCTAGGGAACTTACGTTCGAACGATAAATCAGGTCCTATTTATGAGACTCAGTCTAGATAAAACCTAGGCGTACGTGTATCAGCCACAAAATTGAATCTAATAACCCGCCGTGTCTATTTCTCCTCACATATTATCTCATTACGACGCGGTAGTTATAGCACTAATACTAGTCCCTGATTACATGACGAAAACTCAAGTGTAAAATTTCAACTAGTTACGTTTTGGAAAATCTTTCAAAGGCAAGCAAATTCCATTTTTGTATGTTTCGTGTATAAGAATGTTAATAACAAGGTTTTAAAGGAATTAACATTACCTGACTAGCCACTCCTTGTCTGCTGCACCTCGTCACTGTCATGTAAACAATCAAAGCAACTGAAAGAACAGTTAATTAGAAAACGCTTATATATTTTATTGAAGCTTCGAGTAGGTAATTACCACACCGCACCTAGCCAAAGCGCTGTTAGATTGGTAGCAAATGTCTACCACGGATTCGTCGAACACCATCAACTTAATAGCCAATCATAAAACGGTGATTCTAGTATTTCAATCAATGCATTGTTTCATTTGCGATGAACGGTGTATGCGCGGGCATTGAATTCATATGCTCATGGACGCTTGCATTCGCGTTTAATGATCAATACGTCTCTTCCGTACTTTATGAGTTACATTCATCACCAGTCTGTATTATCGCTCTTCTGTTCAAGGGTTGATACGACTTCTAATTTTTTGGTTTGATTCTCTTTAATCCCAGTGCCGGACCAGCAGACACAAACTCGCGAAACACTTCGTGCCTCCTACATGTATCTGCACATACGTCCCGAATATGCTCCTTACGCGACGGATTTTGAATTCCAGTCTCCAGGGATCAACTTCACGCTCGGAAACAAATTCCAAACAAGAGGTTCTCTCGTTTGAGAAATGTCAACAGTTTTGGCTTTGTGTACTGAGAATTTATTTTACCACCCATTTGACGCTGCTTTTAAATTTCTTGTATTTTACAACACCAACTGATGCCACCCATGCTTTTGTTTTTAAAAACACATTGAGGTGAACAAAAACGTGAGGGTATTTTTGTGTTTGAGCTCATCAACATTTAAAAGAAACATACTAGGCCTTTATGACTGGGCTAAGCATTAGTATTTAAAAGATATGCTGCATGAATTTAACCACTAGGAACGAATATAATATTAAACAATTACTTTAGCCCAGTGTCACGTGAACGTGTTTTTACATCTTGACTCTACATACATGCATGTCATGAGATATGTGACTTTCACATACATTTACATAATCTATACAGGTCCACCCCTGTTATGCAAACGACTAGTTCGATGTTCTACAGGAAATAAAAGTTTAAGTTCCTTCCACTTTGCATCGTACATGTATACACACTCGACAAAATTTAGGCATGCCAACTTTAAATGAGCGTTTACAGGCACAGCGTAATCGATGTCCGACTATTCGCCGTGCGGTCTTGGCCCTCCGAGACTAGTACCATGGCAAAGACTAGACGGCTCCGATAAATTCTGGTTTACATGTATGTTTGGTCATAGAGACGAGGACGCGTAACATAAGCAGCACAGGCTGACCGCCAAAAGGGCACAGACTGGTCCCCTCTTGGCAATTATTTTCTTTTACTTTAATTCGATCTTGCTGTCCGCTGGGTAACGTCATATTATTTACAATCTCACTGCCCACGTACATCTGCAGTGCTCGTAATAATCAATGGACGTGACTTTCTGCTTTGTGGAAATCAATACAGTCACGAACTTCAGTGGTTATCACATACATTTTCGGCTTCTACGAAGCCTACTGTGCGATGGAGACTGGAACGAAGCTACATACTACTACCCTCCCTGACGATTACATACTAGGTCAAATGAAAGAGGTGTTTTTATTGCGTACATTTAATCACAGAGGCTTTTAAATAAACGTTTGTCAATTAAAAATTCATTACATAAAATGTTGAAAACCTCTCAATTGATTAAAGTATCAAAATCTGATCAGTTAGTCATAGTTGTTTCGAAAGATTCCAGTGTCGTAACTAAAGGTTATTTGTGGTAAGCCTATCAACAAGCGCGACTCTTCCTAACCTCTAACCCTTCACAGGCATTCGAATTTGGTGTAAAACTTAGGCTTCCAGTTCTTGGTCGGTCAATCAATGACAAGGTCAGTCGGCTTATTTACATCAAAACTATGTAGAAACACGGTTATAATCACGACTTACTGGTTATCCGAGAAACTGTGCACTTTCGATAAATTTACAGGCCCGTATGAAGTCAAAAACATTTGGGGGACACAAATCATTTCTACTTCACCACTATACCCCCCGTTCCTATAGCCACCGACTCAGATAGACAGAAAAATCGTTTAGGACACTTATTTATTTGCGGATATGAAGATAGATCGAATTTTCCATATGTCAGCCTGCAACTAAGTTCAGTGAAGCACCGTAATTTCTCACAAGATTTGCTTCTAAATATGAAAAAATCGTCTATAAATCATTCTATTTTTGTAGATACATAAACATGTAAATCAGAAACCAACCATCGTTTCCACAGGCATGAGCAATGCGTTTACCTTGGTTTAATTACTTAGTTCCTTTTTGATCACCTGTTTGTGAGTTTAAACGACAAATCTCGTACCTAATGCAAAACACAATACATTTATTGTCATTTGAATTGTGAGTATATATTTTAGAACTGTCCAAATTTCCTCTCTTTGAGAGTTATTTTAGATAGGCAAAAATCGTTTAAGTGTACTTTACCATTTGAGGATCGGATTGTAGATTTTTTCCAACTTCAAGTTGCAACTAAGTTTACTGAAATATCATCAATTTTTACAAGATTAGATTCTAAATGTCAAATTTAATCTATGAATCAGTTGATTTTTGAAGATACATAAACATCCAAATCAAAAACCAACGAATTTTTATGTAAACGGAATGTTATAAGCAATTTCCGCATGCTCGCAGATTTTTGACAGGTAACCGGGGGAACGTGGGAGACGGGGCATTCGTATTAAGGTGCATTGTTCTTCATTTCAGAGGTACCTGTAACGGTTCACGAGTTAAAGTTGACCTCTAAAAACGCTGAAATCTTTGTTTATGGTTGCAAATACTTTGAGTATCAGCGACGACAAAAACACGAATCACGTACGTTATTGTGAAGCTTTGGTGCTTGCTAGTCTTGGACGCAGCGATAACTGTTCACACACGAGGGTGACACTGACTTCGTTGCCTTGAGTCAATAGTTTGGCTGGGGCTCACCACTTCTCGCGTTTCAAGCTCGATGTGTGTTTGAACTTGCGTTTTTCACTGCGCTCTCGCATAACTTAGGCATGTTGGATTCTATATTTTGAACCCAGGCTCTTCTGACGTGTGCTATCTTGTTGCAAAAGTTGTTGTTGCTACAGTATTTCAAAGCACTCCTTCGCAGCTCCATTTTTGCTGTCGGCTTTTGACCCGCAGTCTAGCATCTAAAGTGGCACTCGTACATAAACTGCTGACAACTTTGGGAAGACTTTCTAAAGAAAATCTTAGCACGATGCTAAGAAAATGTTGGCATAATTTTCAAAAGTATTGGCAAGATTTTAAGACTTGACGAATTTATCTTGCACTTAAAGTGAAAAATAGTCTTGAGTTTTTGTCGCTTTGGCATTTCATGAAATTGGAATCTGACAGAAAGCAAACTTAAAATAGTGGCATCTGCTATCAGGCAGATTTTCTTGTTTAATTAAGGTAAAATCATGTCTAAAATATTAATGCTTAGCAGAGTGATCGATAATTTAACATATATGAGTGTCCGGATGGGATTCTTGTCTCCAGATGAGCGCAATAATCTTCGTAATTGTTTCTAAAGTAATTGTTACAAATGACGACTGCTTGATTATAGTGTTTTAGGAAATACACAATGCTACCAATTTACACTCTGAAAGCAAAAAAATCAATTTCCCCCCAAAATGATTTTATCTATGCGTTTAGCTGGCAACAAATTCGAGGGACAACTCGAAATCCACTGGATGTCACAAGAGGTGGAAGTACAAATGTTGGGCGTTCAGATGTATCGCATGGATCCCTTGTCGTTCCGGCCATACAGATGAAATGGTTTTCACTCTCAAACTATTAATGGTGTGTCACCCCCTATAGTGAATATTGAGTTGATCTGTTTTCTACTAAAACACAATATTGAAACAGAAAATCTAGGGCATCGATAATGACGAACTGTGTCATTACAACGTCAACAGTAGCCGACTTTTTGATGACCTCGGCCCTCTGCGTTTGATGTCAGTGTGGCCGGGTTTATACGTTGTATTTGGCTTGCACGTCAATTAGCATATCGGGTAGGCCTTTTACGTCGAAATCTCATGCATTAAAAAATTGGCAAATTACCCCACCACCAACCCGTCTCCTCCACACATGGGTTAGAGTCTACAACAGCGACATGGCGGATTGTACTGAAAGAATGTCGATGGCTTTACAGATGTTTAATTCGCTTTGTTTTCAATCAAACTTCGGCGTTTGAAACCAAACGAGCCCAGAGAAGGATCACCAATAACGTATTATCAACATGTGACCACATCAATGGTTTGTGCTCATTCCGATGTACTTCCGAACTTATCGCAACATTTTGTAAAAGACGAATGAGCTGAACTCGATCATTTCAGAACGTACACTCTCATAAACTATACACATTAAACTAGTCGGAAAATGGTTCCCGTGCACCCTCTCCCCGACATCAGTTTCTAAATTGTATGGTGAAGGAAATGTGGTGAGAAAATTGATTTTAACATGCTGAAAAATGTCTCACGTATCCAATTTAGTGCCGCAATTACAGAATTTTCGTTATTTCGCAATATCTCACTGACTATTTCGTATACTTGAATAAATTACGTCTCTAAAACCAATATTGTGAGGGTCAAGCAACGCCATAAAACTATTTTCTAAAGTAATTAATTGTCTGTGTAGTATTCTAGACTACAAATTGCCATTGATTCTTTATTGACAGATCGTCAAGTAAAACACTTGTACATGCAGGTATTCTGAGTTATTTTTCTGTTCGACACTTAAACAAGACAAGCATCACAAGCTCATTGCCAGTAGTGGCGTATCTAAGACATGATAAGGGGGACCAACATTGTGTCTCTCTCAGGTGAATATGTTGTTTTTGCTTCTGAAAGCAAGCATTTTCCGTGAACTCTGAAGTATAACAAGCCCTCGACGGCTGTACTTTGGTCAGGTCGTTAGTTGCAGCTAGCGCGGCAAAATCCACACGACCCAGATCGTATTCTGAAATCCTACGTGGCCGCACGGCAAATTTTCAACTCATCAAGCTGCCACTAAAAACTCGCTTTCACCTGCTTTAGGCATTTTATTCTCGATGGCGAACAAATTCATAAGCAAGCACATAATTTATGTGGTCGTGACACATACTCAAATGACTTACTTGTATTGAATTCATATATGATAACACTGTTTGTATGAACGCCACGGGTCATCCAGGATGTCCTCGCTCAGTTCAGATTTTTTAAATCAACAAATGAGCAAATATTGTTTTAAAGCATTTATAGAGTTTAAGCGCTGTATCGCCGTTTGTGAAAATTCAAAAAGTTTCAAGGATCGAATTCGCCACCCATTGGTTAGCGGGCGCATGCGTTTCCATTGCACCACCACGCTTCCAACTTGGAGATAACGCTATAGGAGACATACAATGTACTGTTTATGGTCCACAGCGTTCGAGCGCGAGCCTGCTTCGTTCCGCAATGTTTATTACACGCATTATATGTTGCGCAATCAGTTCGTAGCAAAAGTTGTGTTTAAAACAGTCTTAAGATGCCCAAAAGACCTAATCCGTTTTCATGACGGCATTAACCACGCGCTTGCTTAACAAATGAAGTAATTTTTTCATTGCACCGAGTTGTAGTTATTGCGCAGCGCCATTGCCGGTCGCCTGGGAAATCACACGCACATCGACCGGGAGCGGCATAACTTAGCCATAGTTACCGTTACGGTTGCGACGGTGGTCTGAATCGGACACTTGGAATTGGGACTGAGCCCTTTCCCCAAACACACAAACTATAACTTATGCATTTCCAAATCTTGTTTCGGCCGTATCACGTTAATCACCGGAGTTAATTAAGAAACTTAATATTTCCTCATGCTTTTACTATTTTATTTTTGCACTCCGCCAAGGGAGGCCCTGCCCCCTCCCCTAAATATGTCTATGGTCAAGTATGTCTTGGGAGAAACGCCTGACTTTGATTACATATACTTGAGCTGTCAACGAGCCTAAATCTGGAATGACCATGCTCACTGTAATGAAAAGTCCCACTCGTTGCGTTTACGGCGAGCTACATGTACGCGTCAAAATATACCTCTTCTTGACCAAAATTTTCTCTATTCACTATTCTTTCTTATTTCTGATCAGAGTTCAGGAAGTCTCTTTTGGGTTTGTAATCGGAAACTCCCAGAAATCCACAACAACCAACTTGCTCAATTCACACAAGAATAGTACTATTTTCGATCTCCAAATGCAGTCACACTTGCTTAACAAAAAAACGGATATCGTCGTGGTGCTGTACGCTCTGACACAGCGCCACCTATAATGAAAAGTGGCCCTGTGTAATCACGATGAACGGCATACGGAATTCCGTGTGTGGGCATCAATGCGCATCGCCACCACTTGCACACGCTTCTGCGCACTGTACTTGTTTGGGCTTAAGACAATGGATCGGGGTTCCCTTGATTTTGTTTAATTCGATCACTGACCATTTAAAAAATATAACTATTTTGGTCAAAGCTGCTCGCCGCACTCGGTAACTGTAAACTGATCGGGGGTTCCCATATTTTAACCAATGGGAATGACTGAATGTTTTGACGTCGGAATGTGACGTTCTACAACTCGGGGTACATGCGTGCATTTACTAGAGCCAGCGATGGCGAGGCGTCTAAACAGTTTGAAATGATCACAGAGTTTCGCAATGAATTCACGCAACTTAGTGTCGGTTTTGGTGCGATTCCACAAAGAAAGAGTACCTATAGGAGGAAGTAGCCAGCATATACTGTACTCATGATCATAGTCGTAAATCATATCGAGCCAAAACATATTGTGCAATATGGCTGAGGAAGATCGCATTCAAAAGTCTAAAATTAACTTTGTTCGACTCTCGCTATACCTGTCTGCACAAAAGTCATGTGGCACACAGGGAAATCACCCAGCATGGTCATGAACTTGTGGCATGCTGGCGCATGCAGTTAAATGTTATGACAAGAAATATTGATGAGAGATGAAGGACTAGTAGAACCTGTGTTTATGTATATTGCGCTAACCTTCCAAACTGAGAGACTGATCTCACGGTAACTGATGTTTGTGAAAAGGATGAAAGGAGAAAATGACCTGTTGTCTGACGAAAGTTTATAAAAACGTTACGCACCAGCGCAGTGGAATGAGTATCCCGACTGACTGATCGGCCAGTCGGGATACAGCCGTGTCATCATTAGTTTGACAGTTGGAAACCGATGTTTAAATAATCCAGCTCTCTTCATGTCTCTTTTCATCGAATGTTCACTTAATCCAGCAATTATCTTGTAAACAGCGCGCCTGACGCTAACCGACATTTAATAATACTATTTGCAAACGATTTTCAACAAATGTCGTGGAGCAGATGTGTGGTGTATGAAATACTTTCACCACAAATTTGAAATGGAGGAAAACAGTTGACTTTCAGAGAAATTAAAAAAGTTAACATTCACCTGTTGATTCCTTTGTGTGACTGTAAGCTCTGACCAGCTTAACCACAGAATTGTGTACAGACACAAAAGGCGTTCTCAACGAGTTTAATCGAGCGCGATTCTTGATTAAATCGTGACAGTGAAAATTTCTTGCTTCTACGCCTGTACGCTCCAGGAGAATGCGGTAATGATAAAACGGTGTCTGGGAGATGAAGGACTGTTAGATCTAGTGTGTTATTGTCCTTACGAAACCCAGTGATTTATATCACGATCACTGATGTTTGTGAAGAGGATGAAAGAGGAAAACGACGAGTTATCTGATAGTGGATGGGAGATGAAGGACTGTTAAATTCAGTGTGTTTATAATACTGCCTTACCCTTCCAAACCTCAGTGATTGATCTCACGATCACTGAAGTTTGTGAAGAGGATGAAAGGGAAAATGACCAGTTGTCTGGCGAAAGGTTCGAATGATGTAAACTTATGGGTGTACTGTTGTTATTGGCTTCTATGCATGTACAGTGTACGTACATGTACATGTGAACTCCGTTTTGCCAAAGAAGAATTATGCAAATGCTACCGCATTGTTAAGTATGCTACAGAAACAAAGACTTACTTAGAAAATGATTTTGTTTCATTTATGCTCAACCCTCAAAACATATAGGTATGAAATATACTTATAATGGATGCCATTTTGCAAAGTAACGAATTTCAGAAATGGCCGCGCTCCGACTTGCTAAAAAATACCGAGGAATTTTCCTGATTGCTAATATCAATTTTCATTTTTTACCGCCACGTTTTCTTCACAAATGCGAAGTGTATGTAGAAAATGATGCCCGGAACATCCAATTGCACAGGCATTACCGCGAATGTTACCCTCTAGTCGGCATCTAGGATATTTTAATATATACTGCTATTCTTTTATATTCTGCATTGGCTTAGTTAAGACCATGGGAATACAGTCAGCGGTCGTAAACCTCCAGACATACATGTAGGCTATATGACTGAAATCATACTACCAATCAGCAGCCCCTTGACTCGCGATAGACGGGGTAATCGACTATTTTGAGGGGGTGTTCAGCTGTGAAATTCGGAACCCACCCGTTGGTATAGTGTGTAAGATCAAACCCCAGCCATTTGTGAAAGCCATTTCATTACGATCATCTATGAACAATGCGGACATTACTAGTATTAGGCAAAGACCTTACTTACAGTTCATCAAGTTTCCACTAAAAAGTTCTCTGACCTATATTCTTTTTTAGCCTAACAAGCCTCACTTGCAAACTCTTCAGTAGTTTTGTAACAAAACTGAATCGCTTTATACATGTAGTTCCATCCAAAAGAAATGCACCCCGTCCACACGGACTCTGGCAATGGCTAAGTAACCTTCAGACGGGCATATTCTCTATAATAAGGCCATCTATGCAAGTCTTCCACTCATAGGCTTTGAGTCGTCGACTATTTATTTTTCCACGAACACATGATGTCTAATGTTGTCGTTTGCAGTGATCATCTGCTAACTTCAGTCAAACTGCAACACGGAACCTTTCTGACTGAAGAGCCCAATGGAACTATCAAGGTTCTCTGTAATCAAAGCTGTGCAGTAGAGTTGGCTTGGAACATATAAAATGGGACATTCTACGCGACTACAAGTTACGAAGCTGTTTCGTTGAAAAAATGCTTGCAAATAAACTATACTACATTTCAAATCCTGTGTCCAACGTGTGGCAAAACTTTCAACATGGGTGGCGCAGCACTGAAAAAAGTGGGGGCTAAAGCCCCATCAGCCCCCCTTTGGTGCACCGCCTATAGATCATGTGCGGCGTAGCACTGAAAAAAGTGGGGAGCTATAGCCCCCCAGCCCCCTATGGTGCGGTGCCCATGTTCACTGAGTCGGATCACTTAACTCAAACTGACGGTTTCTTGTGCCTAGGAAGGATTGGATATTTCTTCAGTCAGTAGTCACAAGGCTTAGGTTTTCACATTAATACAACATGTTTCATTCTGGGAGTCAAAAACCCTAGGTACCATTTTCTAACTACGAAAATATGGACAGACTTTAATATCAGTACTTTTAACAATTTGGAATCTACATGCCAAGTACCTCTGGACAAGTTTAGAGGGTTAAAAAGCTGTCCAAAACCACTATGAAAACAGTGGCGCATTTAGAGGGGGGCCAATGGGGGCCATGGCCCCCTAAAATTCTCCCAGATTCCATTTGGCAGTTCGGGGGTGCAAAAGGCGGATGGACAAAATCCTGGCTAATACCCTACCCTGCCCCCCCCCAACTCAAAATCCTGTATCCGCCTTGGAAGGGCCTAAGATTTTGGCAAAATGGGCGGTGGTTTAGGAATAAAAATCATGAAAGAGATACATTTCATTTAACTCCCATTCCATGGGTCTTTTTGAACCCACTGTTTAGTGGGTGGGTATTCCCCCAGTACTAGATTGTCCATTAGGCTAAAGCTCATGGCTCAATTTTCCTCGGAACAGTTAGAACACCTCAGGTATTGTCGTAACCTCAAATTTCCACTCGGAGGTGAAGCTTATCTGCGTGCACGAACTTTCGTAATATAACAAGTCAAGTGATTTTCATTTTTAGAATAACAGTCTGACTGCAAGGAGTTCTTACATGTATGCGCACAGGCACTGTTCACATCCTATAGGAAATTTGAGGCTTCTAAATACCTGAGGTGATCCGTATTCCAGTTGAGGTGAATGTTATAGGTGCATGAACAAATTTCGGTCATTACGGCCAATCATTTTTCCACTTTGAGTCATATATCTTACCGTATGATTGCAAATGCGCAAGTTGCATAAGTCTTTGAGGAAAAATTTGAGGCTACAAAATACCCAAGCTGTTCAAATGTCTAAGGACCCTCGATTTGTGCGGGGACCCCTCCTCAAGACCATAGCATCGAACTTTGTGACAGAGGGCAATGGGGAGTAATATTTATGGCAATGGTGTGTGGCCAGAGAATAGCGGCGACCGAGAGTCAAAAATCGTGTTGTTCTGGGAAGTGAATACTGTGTGCAGGGGAGGGAGGTGATGATCGAGGCTGGGTAATTGAAACTAGCAGTGCCCCCTAAACTTCTGGATGCTCAAGGCCCCGGGACCTGTCATCATCAATTCTACAGATGTCACACTGTGAAACGCGCAGTACTGAGAGTTAAGAAGGGATTGAGATTTCCATTATTGATTATTTTTATATTTTACAAGGCTCTGTCTCACATCAATACCTGAAGGAAAAACTACTTCAGGTCTGACTAAGCAAAGCTGTAAAAGTGCAATCTGTCTGTGGCTCTCCAGCTGCATCATGGGTAAAAAATGCTGTCCCAAAAGTAGGTTCGGGAAAAATGAGAGGCCATTCTTAAGTTGTGTTTATTTTTATAATAATTAGGAGCCGATAATTACATCCATTGCAGACTAACGCTTTGATAATTTCACAATTTAAGTAGTTAGCTCACCAGAGACATCCAACGTTCGCTTTACCGAATTTATTTACTTTATAAGTATACCTCGCTGGTCCCCTGCGTGCCTAGCCAGCACGCAGGTATCACGCATTGGCACGCGCTTTAGCATTGGTTGGTGTAACCTCACCAGTCATTGGTTAGCTTTACAACACCGTAAATAAATGGCAGACTGTGAACGATTTTTAGTCTTGTCATGCAAGTGGCGTCGCATCAACTATTTTGTTTCTGCAGTAATGTTTAATAGCCGTGTGCTTGAAGCACATACACGTACAATAAATACATATCTAGCCCGTGTTATTCATAATTTATGAATACATGACAGTATCGTAAACAAAAGTCATCGACAGTAGAAAGATGCACTCCGAAAAGGCGCAACCATAATTTCTAGGATTCACAATTCCTGAACATACATGTAAATTTAAGCACCGATTTGTCTGCCCAACAGACCACATTTACTCTTCAGTCCATCATCAGTTATATCAGTTTGCTTGTGTAAAGCGCTGCCTGTTGAAAATTCGACTAGCCAATCAGAAACGACGGTGTGAAAAAAATTCCCGAGGAAAATTAAGTGATACCTGCGTGCTGGCTACCGACCACCTAGCAGCACGCAGGGAACCAGCGAGGTAAGTATATCTGCCCTTACTTCCTTGTTAAAAATGCTAGCTGACAGCCAATGAAAACCGCCGTTGTATTGCGCTGTGCCAAGCTCAAGATGCACGTTTAAATTACGATGACAACTGACAAGAACACATTATGGTGCTTTAGGGGAAAACATAGGCACTGGGAACGTTATTCAATTGGATTCCAAAGAACTGCAATGGCAATATATGATACGTCTATGGAGAAAATTCAAAATTTAAATTAAGGAAGTTGAAGGCACAAGGCGATGACGTCACCGGATCTTGGGATGAGTGTGCGCCGCTATTTCAGTGACAAAGCGTTGTGCCTATAATGGAGTGTCTGAGGCGTCTGGCAAGTTTGTAGCCATTCCAATAGTAAAATTTCTGTAGTGGTCAGAAACCATGAAAAAATCATAATTAGTTTCCATAATTAGTTTCAGTTGCAATCAAACTGAAGCCTACCTGGTATCGAGGCGGCTGCGTGAGTGCCGATGTCAACTACGTTAATTCAATGGTAGGTGAAGGGGAACTATTGAAAGCAGGATTCGAATGTATGCCACGAGAATTCATGAAAATCCAAATGTGAAGCGCATCGATTGTTACAGCAGAACTTTTTCCCAGACGGATTTTGTGGAACGGAAAATCTGGTGGTCGCTTATGGATATGAAACTGTTGCAGCAACTGGCTTTGTAAGTAACTCAGCTATAGTCCAACGACTTGCTGTGTAAAAGCGGCCAAGCCACCGGAGCATTGTCATCAACAAACAAATTGATTCTTTATTTGGTTCAGCGGGGTATAGTATTAAGTTTGTGTTGGAGAATAGTGTCCGTCCCTAAGAGCTTTCAGTTGTAACAGCACCCAGACAGCGCTCACATGATGATCACTGACTGGACCGGTTGGGGCCACGCCCCGGACGGTCACTCGACATTAACGAACGTCCGTCTACAGCATTTCAATTTAATTAAGTAACACAAGTTGTTGGGACAACAACGCTTTATTTTAGGAAACAACACACAGGAGGAACAGGGTGCAGACATTTAATAACAAAGCACATGAAAGCGATCAAAATGGTGACTCACAAATTCGACCAACAAGAACTGCACGACCACTGTCTCCGTTCCTAACATACTTCCGAACGCAGACCGTGACCGATTTGATTTTCTTATACAATAACCGCATATTGTACGGTGAAGTGCCATATTCAAAGCATTGTACACTTACTTATACATGAATCCAACACAGCGATTAATTGAACATTGGTTGAAGTGTTACAAGTGCCATTTTAAGACTCCACTGACATCATTGAAGACATTCATTCGCATGGTTTCGTACGAACCCCCTTAATGCAAACAGATTAACTGTACTGAAAGCAGGCCAAAATGAAATTGTCTTCAGTAAGGGGCTCTAACGTTCATCGTTACATTTTCGAGTACTGATACAGTTTGGAGTTAGGGTCTGGTACCGTTGAAGTTTAACTGGAGACTCAAGTTGAAAATGGACCAATCGCAGCTTGTCTTTCAGAGGCAATTGATTCTGCATTGAACCGATTTTGTTCCGATTTGTTTTATCCGTTACATTTAATTTGATACAGATCACCTGTGATGGTTTAGAGATCACGTTTGAGTGACCCAAGCTTCCCACCTACAACATACATGTATACCTACCACCCTCCTCCCTGGTGCAGCTCACATTTGTAACTGGACTTCAGAACGCTTCTCGGTTTTATAATTGACAAAAATAGTAATGAAATTAGCTACACAGTCAATTCGATTACGTGACTACCGATCCCACGTAAAATGAATGGTGTGATGCGGTTAAGGTACCTGCAGGTAAGCATATAAAGAAAAGGGGATTATTAAAACCATCCGCACAGACCATTTATTTCTCATGATCTGTTGGTCGCACGCTGGACCAGTACACACCATCGCGCATATGCTGTTTGCACTTATAAAGTTAGGTAACTACATGTACGAACCTTATTTAGCCAGGTTGTATTTAAGAACAATTACACGTATCTTAAATTCTGCTAGCTGTAACCCCTACAAAGTACATATTTTCTGAAAGGTGAATGAATTTCCTAACAAAATTTATTAATCTTTTTTACTTGTATTCAATTTTTACCGATATGGGTTTTGGTGATTTTTTGAATTTGAACAGAGATTTTAAAAATATTGTTCCTCCGATCATATTGGTCTTTTGTCAACACGATGATCATGACATATTTGAGGAAACTGTGATTCGAATATCTGAAATAGGTCTTAGTTTTTTGATTATCGAGGTTTTAGAGCATTTTGAGCAAAAACGTCGTACTTTTGATTTTTGAAGGCTTCGTCCCGGAAAACAAGGACCTAAATCGAGGTTTTGAGATCCGGTTTCCTTTGAAAGGTATCAAATAGCAAGCATTCGAAATTTCATGTCATCGCCGAGAAATCCATGTTCAAAAATTAAAATAAACTCCAAAGTCGCAACGCGAAAAATCGGCAATAACGCACGGCGGTGATTGAGGAGTGCACATTTCTCATCTTATAAGAACTTTCAGGGGTTTCTTAACTGTGAGAGCAAGTAATCTTCACAGTAACTCGAGCAGGGTATTTATAATTTCAGCATACATGTATGATTAATTTGGGTATTGCACAATGCAGAAATTTAGGAATAGCCTTGAATCAGTTTTAACGACCTAATCGAGTCTGTCAGAATGCGGGTTAAAATCACGTGAATAACTGTAGGCGGAGATTGTATGTCTTTTAAACTAGGTCAAGGCGGCTTTATCGAGAAGGGTTGTTACCACGAGGGAGTGGCGTAAATAAAATACAGAACCGACATCATGGAGAATTTTTAAAAAGCACAGAAAAAAAATACTTAGAGAATTGCCCTGCGAGATGCGTCAAGAAATGACCGAGCTAGGGCGAGATTTAGCTATGATTTTTTGTTGCTACTTTGAACCACTTTCACATTGCGAAATAGAACTATATCCCTGTCTGTTGGTTTCCTTTCTTGTACAAATCAAGTTCGCAAAACTGTGATCTTTCACCAGTTCCAAACGCCGTAATACCATTCAAGAGTCTATTAAATGCAAGCCGTTACATGCTTGCCGCTCGCTGTGATATACATGTATTACTACAATACATTACACACCGTATCACTCTTCAACGAGTCCTGCATGCGTGTTATAGTGCGCTCCAGGATCAAGTCGATGTTCACTCTTGTTGTCAAGATTTTGGCTTATATTCAGCTTCAAGACTAGCGGCAATCTGTATTTTGCGCCGAATTTACAAAGCGGCAGCCTGAGATGAAAGTACCGCTATCCCAGAACTCCTAGGTATCGCGACTTCGCACTTGTTCTCGTTGCTCAAACAAAAGACCGTCTCATTGCGGGCTTGTTGAAGAGTAATACAGAGTAATTGTATTGTAGTAATATATTACCATGACCTACAAGCATGTAACGGCTTACATTTAATAGACTCTTGAATGGTGTCACGACGTAGTCAGGAACGGGAGGACCTTTCGTTCATTTTATCGGAGACACTGAAGTGTCTGATTTTCCATATTCGTAATCCATAGGGCGGGTACTACCAGAGGTCAAATATCAGTTTACTAACCGAGTGTCGTGTTGTTTGTGGTCCTCATAACTAATGTCTGATGGTAGATATAAATCCGTAGTTGGCGTATCGCAGATGACCTGGATCCCCGGGTCCAGGATTTTGGAGGTGTGAAATACACTGAGAAGCCGAATGCATGCAACAATCAGCGAGTTCACTGACGCAATAAATTGTAGCTTCTGCCTATTATGCTTACAAATATGAATTCTCGACATATTACGCCATTGCTTACATTTTTATATATTTCAGATTCGATTCACAGCTCCTATGAATGAATGTTGACTTACAAAAATGACGGTAGCTTTAAAACGCTCGGTGGTGATGGCCGATCGCGGAAATTACCGAGAGTGTAACTGAGTCATTGGACTGGACTAAATCATAGACAGAAATAGAAGAGATACGACGGAGGAATGTGGTTAGTGAAAAACCTCTAAAACGCGTGTTTTTGAATTTGTCTCGATTCCTATAAAATGCTAAATCAAAGCTAATATATTAAAGGAAGCATTTATCAAAAAAAATGTTATTTTTTTGTTTTGAGGTTCACAGTTACGTTAACTGTATTACAACTTCGCATAAATTATAAACGTCATACTTGGGTACGTTGTGACTTAGCGCCGACGTGTAGTCAAAGACAATACATTGAACCCGGTTTGGACCTATTATCGAATATTATCCAACGATTTGGCCATTTAAAAATGTAAAGTGAAACAAGGACCAGCCACTGCAGTGAGCACTAAAATTGAGCAAGTTTGGAAAATCCTTACAAAACCTGCTTAATTAGTTAGTGTGAGTAACGTACGTGTTAAACCAGTCACAGGGGACCGGAGATACTGTTGGTGCATTAGTAGGTGACCAAGCCAGCTTTTGGTGAAATAACCATAAATCAAGGTTAGGTGTTTATTCCACCTTATCTGAAGAGGTTTCCGCAACCCATAATCATCTTGATATTCTTAAAGACTGGTGAATATCCCCGACTCATTTCTAGCTAATCCTTCGAAACCAGAACGGAAGGCGAAAAATCCGAGAAAAAACGCCCGTCTTAATAAAGGACCGCGATCACAAAACAACCATATTTTTTCTGAAAGATGCAAGTCATAGAAGCAAAAAACTCAGACACGCAAGGCTAAGCTTTTCTCAGCGCCTCGTTATCGCGTCGTTCAGGTTAGCAAAATTACCCGACAATCGTCGGATGACACATTTGACCCACCATGTGACTAGATCGATGATGTTAACGAAGAAAATCCGTTACCTTTCTCGTATCCGCATCATTAACATTCTCGTAAAATTCTTTGTTTCATTTGAGACCCAACACTTTTGCAGTGTTGTAGTCCTCATAACTCTTAGAGTGAAGTCACGGGAATCACGAGACAGACATACAACCAGATATGCAGCGAACGTCTGAAAATGGAAGCAAAGCCGTCTCATTGCAAGTAGACCTGTTTATCGAGACCGGATGCATGTCTTCTAACGCTACGTAAACAGCGAAACGAGACATCATCTTCGCCAATGCATGGGCACTGATACTCAGTACGTGCACACTAGTTTATGGTGCACATCTTAGGCCTCGTTTTCTCCAACGTGAAGATGTATTTGTTCTGCTTCTGCGTCGTAGCTTGCAGTTGCTCCTTTCATGGTGTTATAGTTTCCGTTTCCGTTCGCTGCACTTTGATTGTTAATGATTTCTCGCGACGGCGATCGATTAACAAAGGAATTTTGCGTTTCAACTGCCGTATAGGTCGATCCACCAGTTGCCCCTCGACTCTCAACACTTCGGAAGAGACAGGGGATGATTTGGTTAAATTCCTTCCTGAAGTTGTCGTTCATGAAAGCATATAGGAACGGATTATAGACAGTGGACGACGCCGAGATGATGTGAGTTATCAAAAAGCACAGAACTGATTCTTTGCTTGTCGCCTTGTCCGTGGTCATGAATGACGTAATGAGGTGGTACAAATTGAGGGGCAACCAGCACACAACAAAGATAGCGATCATAGAAATCAACATCCGGTTGGTTTTGCGCTTGCGCTTGATCTCCATCTCCTCGCGTTCCCGACTCTTCGAGCCGAGTTTCATCAGGGATCTTTTTTTCAATGACATGCTGACTGCGGTATAACAATAGACGATAATGATGCATGGTACGATGTACTGAAGGATCATAAGCATCAGAGTGTAGAATCTGGACGGTTCTCCATTTCCAGGAAAGCTTTCCTCGCACTTATAAGAACCCTTAAAATAATAGTGTTTCATATACACGGGGATGGGGAGCGAGGTGCTGACGGCAATGAGCCATATAGCCATGATAAACACGATACACAGCCAAACCTTGATTCTTTGTTTGAACGGATGGACGATCACGAAGTATCGATCCACAGCAATGGCTACTGATGTCAACGTGGAGACAAACACGTTGACCGCCGATATCATCGGTGCAATGTGGCACAAGCCGGATCCAAACGGCCACGAATCCATCAATGCCGCCATGGGCGTGAATGCAATGACTAAGCAGAACATGATGTCGCTGGCTGCTAGATTGGTGATGAAGATATTGGTAATCGTTCTCATAGCTTTGTTGCGTAACACAACAAATATGACTAAGAAGTTGCCACTGACTCCAATCAGGAAAATTATACAGTATAAAAAGATAAAAATCACACGTAGCCACACCACGTTGAACGGTTTGGGCCCAAATGCATTGCCATCAAGATCATTTGACAGGTTGTTCATACTCGAGATAACGGCTCCAATTGTGGTCATGCTGTTCTCCATATCTTGCAAAGTCTCTCCTACAACTGACGTGTCCGTTGAGTTCACAACAAGGCCAGCCATATTTTAACACTGAGTGTTATTTGGCGACTTCAAATATCATAACCTGAAAATTTGAAAATACATAACCACCAAAAAGCTTACATGTATGCGATTTTGTTTAATTATTTCAGCGCAGCCGACGGTGCTCGATTTCGAAAACAGTACACAAAAACCCTCTAAAAGGAACATGAACTCCAAAAAGGAAACAATCTTACCACAGAGAATTTTTAATTAACTGCACGTGACTATACAATTGTCTGTGATAAGATTATCTTAGTGTGATCGGGATTAATGGCCGTGGTAAGCGTTTCTGCGGTGCGTGTGTGAGCGCGCGCCCGTGCGTGTGTGTGGCAAAGGGTACGCCCCCTGTGCTTCACGTTGGCTTCAGCCCAATGCGCTTGAGTAGATAACAGTTATAACACTATGTATGTATGTACATGTACATACACGTCTTCACACGTCGTAACATTAAAACAGGAATAGTGTGAACACGTGAATATAAATATCATTATGACTGTCCTTATCTCTGTCCATGATTATGGGTTTGCAGTTATTTGGAAACGTCGATACTTGTTAGGCAGCTGTTATTCCTTGCGTTTTACAGTACAATGTACATGCAAATAAATAATCCACGAACGTGTTAGTGTTAAACAAAACGATCCCGGTAATTATTATAGTACCACAAATGCTACCAAATTGTCAGCGTAGCAAGATCTAATTGGGGCACTAAAATGGTACAAAACCATGGAGAACTTGACGCTGAATCGAGAAACGAGGTCGATGATAGATAGCAAGTGGTTTTACATGTATGTAGCGCTACTCACAGAGGTGGGTTGCTTACTTGGTCAAGGAAAACTTCCTGAGCTTGGAACTTTGGAATGATACGATTTTTTCTTCCTCTCAAGTCTGGTGTTGTACCACTGCGCCAATTGTACACAAATCAGAACATTGCTTAAAAAATATCAGTACTGATCTTCCTAAAAAGTCTACATCAGCATTTAAGATAAACAACAAGACTAAAGACTGAAGAAAAACAAGTCAACACACTCAGATCAAGTTCACATTGTAAAAAAGACAAGAATAAAAGGGAAATTTGGGGTTCTAAAACACACGTGGTAGAGCAAAAACATTGTCTACAGCTTTACCGAAATGCTTGCAGACAAGTGATCATTTGTGAACAAGTAAATCCTATTAAAACACTTGTTCAAGCTGTAAATTTGTCAGGCTATTAAGCAAAACCGAGCATTGGTGTCTTTAAGGCGATAACTCTGGTCTATTACACCAATAACACAAAGTACATGTAAGACAAAACCAAGGCAAGCACAGATCTACAGGGTACACGGATAGCAAGGGAAGCACAGATCTACAAGGTGCACGGAGAGCAAGGCTAGAGGGCTCTACGCGTACTGGTACATAGATAAGACTGCAGAAATCCACTTACCGCACATCAGAGAAACGGCACCTGCATAGCCGACCCACTTCATCCAGCTGTGGGATCCAGAACTAATGAATGAGCAGGCTACCAACAGTGTTTAATTTTACTACTTATAACGTATTTGTGAACACGTATTGTGGCTGAGGATCCTTCACGAAGACTCGTTGAGTGCATTTTAAAAATCAATGGGAGATGTATACAGGCAGATTGGATTGATTTAGATGGATACTTAAAAGTGCAACTTAATTTTCTTCTGAACCGCTCCACTGTGCTTCGCTAATGTCATGTCGAGCGCACGTAAATGTACGGACCTTTAACGAGGCGCTAGTAACCGAAGGCGCTCGCTGCGTTGCCTCGAGACGAAAAAGAAATGTCGTCGCTAAACAAAGGCACAATGCAGAACAAATTTTACAAGTTAAAACGGGTTGGCTCAGCTTAACAAACGAGAGATGTTGTGATTAAGAGCTCTCCAACGGTGGGTATTAATTACGTGTACAGTGTACTTCAAGTGCACAACAAAAGTACTACTCTCCGTCACTTGTCTAGTTCTTGTTGGAAAAATCTCTGAACAGTTCCTACAGACCTGAATCAAATCGATCAATGTTAGCAAATACAAAAATTTCAATTTACATAACGCGACCATTACAGAACCACAGAAAGCAGGAGCACGTGTCTTTCCAATAATTTGCAGTTTTGGACCTTGATGGCCAACTTGGGGTGGGAAGTCGAACTGTGAGCGCCGGGAGGCGCAAAACTGATGACAATCGAGCGACCACTGATGCAGGATTTGACCAAAGTTACTATGATTGATGCGAACTCTCTCCAAAATAAAATTTCACATTTTACCAGCTTCAGTAAAACTGAATCAATGATAATTTATGATTTACGTAACCGCCAAATCACCACACCAACTACTGTACATAATGTAGCAATATTGGACTCTACACCTACGAAGCACGATCTACTTTACTGAAAAGGCAATACCATGTCAAGATCAAGAAAATACCAAAATCGGTCCTGGTCTCTGCCCGACTTAGTTTGAAACCTGTGCGCGATCTCTTTGTTTCAGAACACGCAACCATCCTTATCCCATTTTGCTAAGCTCTCTTTTTTCAAAATATATGTACATGTATGCACAGACTCGAAATAAGCGTCCTTTGAAGCAAGTGGCTTGGACACATTGTAATGGTCACCTATTTTATGATCTTAAAACAATTAAGAAAAGTCTTCAGAAGTCATGGAGTGTGTTATGCGCTTTAGCCAACCCCTACCTCAATTGTAATGTTCTGAATGTGTGAATGCATAATTAAAAGGTGAGGTATATCAACGAATTGCAGAGAGTATAGTATATCACTATTCATTTTTGTCTTATCTGACTCGACAATAGATGGCGTCGCCTACAGCTCTACATAAATGCGCATGTGCACACCTATACTTGTATCCAGCGAGTCATACATGTAAGTCATCTTTTAAGGCTTACACACATATTTCTCAGTTAACGGTGTCCTTTAACAGTAGTCTAAAAAATTCGGTGATGTGGTTTTAAGCATACGACTGCCAAGTCGGATTTAAAACTTTACCCTTTTTTGGCCGCTGCTTTTTACGCGAACGTGATTTGCACGGTCAGTGCCCCAACTCTACTCAAGCACAGACAGCTGGAATGGCTGGTACTTGCGTGCAATACTGCAACAATACCAACCAAAGATGTTGGAAGAGTATCACGTTAACAGCGGCCTAGCATTCAATGTGTAATCACGTCTCATCCGTCAGATGATTAGCGTTACTAAGAGTGCCGTGGTCTATAAAGACCCGGCCTTAGAAATGCCAAGTCCGCACCTAGACTGGGCGGTTTTGCATTTCATTTGACTGGCATCTAAACTAACAGTATATGGGAGATGAAATGTTCACCTTAGTTAATTCCGTAGTAACATTTCATAAAAATTATTAATGGCGGATCGTGTACGTGTAGTTCATATGTGCACTTGTATATTCATTTATGTTTTACGGCCTCTATAACACATGCGTAAACGCATAAACAACTTGATTCCTGACCTCCAATGATCAATCACATGCACACTTTTCTTGAGACCTTTTATTTAAACATTCCCCTTTTTATAATGCTTGAGGTTGAAACACGATCGATTCGATTTTGCCGAGTATATACATGTACACTTCGTCGCACTAGTCACATGGCACTTGGTTGACTGCCCACTGGTTTACAATGCTACGGAATGTAGCACTGCCGAATATTTGTTGACATGGGTTCATTGGTTAACGTATTGAAATCAACGTCATAACATTTAATCATTCCCATTGGTTGAAAGTTGGGAAACCCAGTTATCAAGTATAGCGACCACGTTGACTTGAATAGCTGCATTTTATGAAAACGGTCAGTGATTGAAGTAAACAAAATCCAGGAAACCTCAATCCACTGGCTTAAGCCCAAACAAGTGCAGTGCATAAAGGCCGTGAGCTAGTGGTGGCGATGTGATCGGTAGCCGGACTTCCGACCAAGGCATGGGCATTGATGCCACACACGGAATTCCGTGTGTCGTTCATCAAGTTTCTACAGGGCCATATTTTAGTATAACTGGCGCTGTTTCAGAGGGTAGGTGACTGCTCTGAAATAGCTTACATTTCAATAGGCGCAGTGTACTTAACATCTGACACATGTGAAGTTATTATAATCCCACATTATGTTATAGAATGACTTTTAGTTTAGACTACCGCTATACATGTATATGGAAGTGGTATCTGGTCAGCCTGTTTCCGGCTTCACGGAGAGGTGCTTTCTGGGCTTGGGAGGAACGACCAGTTCGGTTATCGTCCTGAACTTGAGGCACACCTCACTCACCCTTCGAATTTTGAGCAGTTCGTTTCTTTGACGGGAACGCGGATGCATAGCAGTTTCAGAGGCGGCCTCAGTCCAGGGCGGGCCACTCCTACATGTACCTGTGCCGGCACCACTGGAAGGAAGGTGTTTTGTTGAAGACTTACATATGTACATGTATTAGCCGCGGGGGTGGAATAATCGACGGCAGTTCTGACGTAGATGCCCACCCCGCGTAGGGAGTTAACAAGATAATAGCACGATTGAAAATCACCCATTTGTTGGGAGCTTCTATGGAAACTTCATCATTTCGTAGGGATTATTCCCCTTACAAAATACCTCGAAGAGATTTAAAATCCTACATAATGCTCGTTTAGGAAAATAAACTAAATAAAACAAACTCACATTTGGACTGAAGCGTTTTAAGTCAAGAAGCCTAAGACAGAAGATGGAACGCTTTTGTAGTGAAGGGTTCTGTTAAAAAATGTAAACTTCTGTGTATTACCAAGCCACTGACCCCATTCGTAAATAATTTAACCGGGAAAGCAAAGCTTTCGTAGGGAATCTGGTTTTGAAAAAATATTTTTAATGGCTCGTCCCATAAACTCATGCTATGTATATGCAAGTATTCAATGGTATAGCCTATTTTGTTTTAAGCAAAACCATGTGACTGAAGCGTGTTAAAGCTACACATTCACCCATGCACACCTCAGGAGAGACCATTCTCATATCTAGTATGAAGTAAACAACTGCTACATGGAGTAAACATGAACAATAACATTTCCCAGAAAAGCTGTCATACACAAAATTTTTATATGCTATTAATTTTTCAGCATTATAGTACTCATCAGTATACATGTATGTAACAAACTTGTGAATATTAGATATATTTCTGTGACATCTCTCCTTAAAAATGTACTGTTTGGCTAGTAATAGAGGGAGTGTTCGTTTCCCTCAAGGTAGCAAGAACATTCAATCCGGTTAGCCCCAACGGAAGAGTCGCTTATGACATATCGGTTAATGTCTGTGTTAATTAATAAAACATGGATGCTGTCGTGTTCAGAACACTTATGCTTGATGACACGGCGTTAAAGATCAAATGTTTTGACACAGATACATGTACTAGTTGTGACTAATTTATCATTGCAGTTAACGGCATCACAAAGGCATAGAACTAATTGCTGAAGCCTAAAACGTTACTTAGGCAGTAGTCCTTATAATGCAATCCATCATTAAATCTTAATATCTTTTCTGTATGACGCTCTTTACACATCGCCGACACAGGTTTTGAGGCATTAACTGGTAGTGCTTAAAACAGATGCTTGGAAATCCTACGTTATGCATATTTGTTTTTCAAAATGTTGATGTCTTCAACTTTCCAATTCGTGGTCAGAACTAAAGAATTTTGCCCAGTTTACGAGCAACACCGCAGAAGAATGTCTGTTAAGCCAAAAATAAAGTGCATACATGCTCTATTCAAATGAAATCGCTTGATTTCTCCTGATTTTTTTCTGCAGTGAAGCCACTAATATTAATGGTCACGCCACGTTGCGGACAATTTGTTTTTCCTTTTCGTGCGAATAAAACTATTTACAGCAGGAGATGTCAGTAATCATTAGGTATGCAACAACTGGTTATGCACGTTGATGCGCTCCATACGTGCATAACTTCATATTAGTGTCAGTTGTTTTCAACATCTCTCTTGTAATTAGTTTTACTCTAAAACGCAAGCTCGGCGATACTGGTGTGATACCTGTTTGAACTCAGGTGTACCGCAGGAGATTGTACAGGTGAACGGTATTAATGATTTTGAACAAAGAAATGAATATCGAGAGAGCAGAAGGGTTTTCAGTTGGCTCTTTTGAACGTCACATGCAGTGCCACGGTACAAGCTACAGGACCAATACATAACCAACCCAATTTAGTTATTATTATTTGACGAGACTTCAGATTGTCAGACTAAACATCTGTTTAAAAGTAGACAGTGTCAAGGTGATGTCATCCTGAACATAATGCCACCAGTCATTTTCTGCGTACTCACATAAGCTTTCCTCATGGGCGTTTTAAGAACGTGTCGAATTTTAATTCCGTCCACCTCCGCTCTAGGGCGGCATTCAACGTAATATTCAAAAGTTAACCAATCAAACTACCTCTGTTCAGTTACATATACTTAACGTTCTCAAATTGACAAAGCTAAGTCCCCAAAATCTTCGGCGTTTGCCTTTGCTAACTCAGTCAAAAATATTATGCTTGTCTATCAATTTATTTTTGTTATGACCTCGGCTTTAACTCATGAGATTTTCTTATAATATCTCTGAAACTGGGCCCTTAGTTCAATGGAAATGAAGATGGACCAAGTCCTTTGGGGGCGTTGAGTAAAAACCGCCCCCTACATGTATTCATTTTCAACAATATTGTAACTTCAACATGGCGTTTATCCTAGGTTTGCATCAAAGCTGAGTAACGAAGATAAAACAGCATTAGAAAGAATAATGAGAACTTCGTTGAACATGTTCACGACTATGGTGAAAAGTTAGGGAACACAGTTGAGTTCACGGCGGGAAGTGTCTTACATCCGGGCGCTTGAGCCAGTGTCATGAAAAGTGACTTAGGACTCAAACCAAGCTTTGGTCTAAAGTACGAGAAAAACGGCATTCAGAAAAGACCGTTTCCCGAACACAAAGTCAGTTTCCGGTCACTTTCTTCGATCTTAATTAAGACGGAAATTAAATCGGCTTTAATTCGCCATAGCAGAGCTTGCCGAAATCTACGCTTTCGCTACCTGTTGTGAGTCCAACAAACTAAGCAAGGACGATGTTAAAAACGCGATCTCTACGTGTTTCACTGATTCTCTATTGACGATCTCCAATTCAATTTTGATATTGTTTCAGGTCATTGTAGAACCAAATCTCCAATAAATTTGTTCAACAGTTCACTGTGATGGCAGTCGTAAATTTGATCATTTACGCCAAAATCTCATCATAAACGTGGTGATTTTCGGTCTTCGTTTAATAAACAGATTTTGGTCTTAAGTTAAATGGTCATAAAGGAGAATGCCACCCGATTTTATTAGTCTTTTTACCGTCTTAATCGGTCTATCTCAAAACCGCCTCTTATACGGACGACTTCACCATCCCGCGGAGGTGTCGCGTTAACCTGTGAGGTGAGAACGATGCAGCGACGTCAGTGGTTCATCTGCAGAGTGAATGACGCAATATTGCGGTGCATCGTTCCCGCTTGTCTCAACTATGAAGCTGCGAAGAAATCGGGCATATCATTTTTCAATTTCCTCGAGAGCCCGAAATGCTTAGGAAGTGATTAGCGGTAGTGAAGAATGAAACATACGATGTTAATGGCAAATGTGAGGCCGTGAAACATCTCCGTGTCTGTGGGCGGCATTTCGTCGACAGTGATTTCTCTGACGAATTTTCGGCTTACCAAAGATCTATCCATCCATTCCGTTGCCTGTGCCTGTTCATGGCGCCTCTATAGTAATTCTTGATCAGTGTATTCCGGTTCAAACTGATAGCCTGTGAAAGCTAAATACCCGACCCGTGAAGTCTCCGTCGGATGGGCTCTCGCCTAAGTCGGGATTGGCGCCGGGCGAGTTGCAATGTAGACGTACGCTTATTATTCTGCGTTCCGTTTCAAAATGAATTATTCCCACCCTAAGCAATTCTTATACACATGTAGAACTGAAACAAAGTCTGTCTCATTAGATACAATTCGTAATGCTTTTGGTGTATTCGTGAGTGCAAATGTTTTGAGAAGCCAGCAATGAATAAACCACTGCGTTACCGGCTTTAGATGCAATAAAGGTAATTGACCGGGCACCAAGGCCGTGTGAGCGCATGCTAATTCAGTGTTTGCTGGCAGAAAGCTGTTGTGAAACAATACCTCCATTTTATATGCTATTGTCACATGTTAAGGGAATCTTTATTTAGATATACATTACTTAAATCATTGTTACTGTATAGCCTTTGCCCTGACGGTTGTGGACTAAGGAGAAGGGGACTTCGCGGTTCCCGAAAAGTAAGTACAAAAGAATTATTTCAGTTTCGTGGCCAATTCACCTAAATAATTACGTGCACATTATTTCTTTGGCTCACTATAATAGTCTTTTTGTGACTGGGGGTTTAGTTTCCAACTTAAGCTGGTTTATGTTCGTGATGTCCGGTTCCGGCGGCCGCGATGAGTCTGATTGTGTTCCGAACCACTGGCGGGGAGTAACAAGCGTTTTGTGTGTTCAGAACTGAAAAAATCGCAAATCTAAAAGTGTAACACACAGTTAAGTTCCATAGTTTGTATTTCACGGAAGAATGATTCGAATTTATTATCAAACAGACCCAAACTCCCGCGATCGACCATGGTAAATTGGCCTACCGAACACTGTAGGCTACGGAAATACCTAGTACATGTATAAATCCGTTACAGTGAAATACACGTTTGTTAAAGAATTCGATGTATTTGTTAGGGGTTAACTTCGAATTTTGATGATTTATTGGTGTAAAATAATGAATTCAAGAGATAGCTTGACTCCAGTAAGCGTGTTGTGAACGGCTGAACAGACTACATGGGAACCGATTACGTCATTGATTAATTTCAACACCTCCGTCTGTCATTGGCTGTCATGTAAAACAACTGAACTTGCTGTTATCGAGTGGAACTACTCGATCTAAATTGATACAAAATAGGTTGTTTTTGGGTGGCATTCTCCATTAAGAAAATTCATGACGGAGGCAACGACAGATTGGTCTTAAATTAGCCCGATGTCAGTCTAAGTTAAGAAATAAATAGTTTCAAGAAACGTGTCCGATGTTAATTCCTCTTATACATGTAGGTGTCCGTCGACGCAACAAGAAATGTTAACGTGAACTCTTGCAATTAGTTTGTGCAGTTCACAGGCATCACTCGCAGACGCTCTAAAGGCCGTTTCATGAAACTGCTTGCTTTCTTCACTTAGGTGATACCATTCAAAAGCCCAAGAAAATAAGTTTTATTGCAATGAATAAGTTTTCCAGAAATGTCACAGAGTTTACATACATTTACAGAGGAAGTCAAAATGTAAAAAGGTGTCGGACATTTCAAAATTAAGCCTTATGCATTGCGATCGTCCTGCACAAGAAGTGATGTTTTTGAGCAATACCAGGATCTTCTCAAAATACACTGTAAACGTGATATCAATTGCCTCTTAAGTGTTGTAGATACAAACCCAATTAAAATTTCGAGATCAACATAATACTTGACACCGGATTTCGTGTATCACGTCACGTACATTTGGGAAGCTGAAACATGTGGCGGATTAGCGTAGATAGTATAATTCCATATGAAAAACGACTAATTTCGGTACAGGTTAAGAAAAAATGACCAAAACTGTCTTTGAGTTCGTTCTAAACTGAGCCCGAATCTCCGAGTCGGTCCTAAGAGTCATTTTTCACGAATTGGTTCGCAGGACACTGATGTCGCCAGGTAGCGCTTCGATTAGTTTAGTACATCCAACAATAAATCCCAGTCCTCAAAACATTTGATTTTGATTATTAATATCCATAAAGCAATTTTACGGTAACATTGGGGCGAAATGGGGAGAGCGTGCGAAGTTAATGGGGCATTACCGAACTCAGCAGGGCAGTTAGGATATTCATTGGTAAAAGTAATGAAACCGACGTCATATCATACAACCATTCCCACTGGTTGAAATCTGGGAAACCCCTTTTAGTTTACTGTTACGCAGTTGTCGACCACCTTCGACTACTTGCAATTTATTAAAACGGGCAGTGGCAGAAGTAAACAAAATCAAAGAATCCCGATCCCGTGGCTAAGCCCAAATAAGAAGTACTGTACAGTGCACTGAAGGCGTGTGTTAAGTGGTGGCGATGTGATCAATTTACTTCCGACCAACCATGCGCATTGGTGCCCACAAACGCAATTCCGTCGTGTTGCTCATCATGTTTCCACAGGGCCACTTTTCAGTATAGGTGGTGCTGTGTCGGTGGGTAGATGTCCACCTGTTCACATTGCATAATCAGAAGTTCATTAAGAAATTTAAATTATTTTCGAACGGACTATTTCGAATTCAGTCACGCTTTAAGCGGAAATTGTACTGCGGACAAGGCAATGCAAACAGTCTCTACTTAGTAAATGTAACGAATCATAAAAAGGAAGCTACATGTAACATGGCCATTTGCATAGTAAGTCAACACTAGCATGTATTATCTTACTTAGATCCGGTCAGATACTTTCCACGCGCGGTATTTTTAGACGAAAAGGCATAACATTATCTTATAATATCGGGCTTCAAAAAGCAATGCCAAGCCATCAATCTGCTTTTGACAAGTGGGGTTCATTTATTTTGATTTCATTTCTCGTAAATTGTCTTGTTGACGAACTTGTTTTGAGGGGACTTCCACGTCATGTAGCACGTCAGTTCTAGATGGATTAAGTTCCTTTGCAGCGCCCTCATGCGATGGTGACAAATGCAAAACAAATGTCAATGCCATGAAACCAGGAATATCTGGTGGGGACGTCCCTGATCATGTACTTTCATGAGATGTAGGCAATAATCACGCGATCTTCACGATTCTAGAGGGCAAAACAATACATTTTCCAAACAGCAACCCTGGTAATTGGAGAGTACAGACAAACGGACTTCAACAAGCGCGCATATATTGTAAGTTTGAACGTTTTGGCATACGTTTGCGAGTCACAAAGGATGGGAATGACTATGTTAGGAGCATCTCCCTTTTTGTACATGCAATGACAGCTCGCTTTTCAACAGTGCTCTTTTATCAATTCTTCATTAGCCATCTTAATTTCGTTTTACAAACGAAAATGACGTTGCTACGCCACAGCCTGTGCAATGGACCAATCAGCGGTTGCGTTGGCGTTAACACTGATATTGCCTTTGGCATCGTACAAGTATTATAGGTGAGCCGATACATCGACGAGACGGTTTCGCCACCTAGTCGACCTGACAATGTTGCTAATCAGGGAGTTGTTAGTGCGACATCTGCTACCACTCACCAGCACCATATTACAGTGACCCTTATTCCAGTAAAATGGGTAAGCAGCGGTTTTAATAACCATACAACTTATTAAAGCGATGTGAAATTTGTCTGAAACTTGTTGATGAACTCAACAGCTTCGGTTATTAACCAGTTCGGTTATCGAAGATGAAAACAGCTGTTTTCACATAACCGCGCTGGCGCCTCAACAGAACTTTACCTTGTATAAATCTAACGAGAGATAAGTTTGCTAATCTACTTAACGAGTTGACTTATTTTGCATGCATTTTGCCTGCGATAAGTAATAATTACACATAAGTAATAATTACACGCCAAAACAAATGCAATGATCACACTTGTAATTACATAGTTTTCAAACTTCCCAGCATCCCTCGAGAGAGTGTATCTAATAACACCGGAAGTACTGAACCCAAAGTATTGTCAGCCATTATCCGTGCAACTAGACCAGTTCATTAGGAAACACCAAAATTACACAAAAAACATTGAACTTCTCGGGTGGCCGTGCTAGTCATTTAAACAGACAGAAAACAAGCTTGATTCTGAACTTAAAATATGTTTGAATTAGGAGAAATTTTATACTGTATTGCGAAATGTAAGTGTTGGCAATGCAGTTTTCATCAAGGACGACAACCTGCCGCGTAACAAGTGGTTGATGGAATGAGTCTCTTGGGTGCAACCGGATGACTATACATGTAATGGCGAACGCCAAGTCGAATGTTTTAATTTGGCTTGACAACAAAGCAATCCCATCTCATGTAAATACACCGCAGCATTTGAAACATATGGAACTGTCATGTATTCTATCGTAAGGGATTCAACAGTATAAGATTAGCTGCGCCTCACTCACGCCGATTCGGTTAGATGAAAAATGAGCAGCAGATTCTGGAAACATACAACGTTTATTTGAAAAATGCATTTAAAGAGTTCCCACCATGACCCTGTGTCTCAAAAAGAATTTCATTAATACATCTTGAGAGATTTAATAGCCATTAGTATACATGTTGCTAAAAACAAGCAAAAATTAAAAAAAAACTTTTTCTGTCATGCTCAATACGCATTGTTGTCAACAAGGTCTACCTTTGGCCAAATTCGGAACATCGCATGTCAGAAATAACTAATTGGATTAACATAAAATTTTAAGACATTATTCGTTACACATTGTTTTCCAAAACGCCTTTCCGGAATTGTTTTAAAATGTTCCAATTTTGCAAAAGGGGTTAACCGTAAAGGGGACATATGATTTTCATGATAAAAAATAAACCTGCATAAAACAAAATTGAAACGATTCTTTAGAAAGCTGTTAAGTCGCGTTTGAGCTTTTATATCGATCATTTAAAAGTCATATGAAATTTAGTCATGTTATTGATCCCAGTCATGTTATTGATCTCGTTATTTTGCTATGAATGCACATCCTTTTTGCTAAATTTTCCAGAAAAGCAAGGTCATGTGACCTAAGTAGTGACAGGCTGGTATATAGTCCAAAATTAGCTCTACAGAATTTCTACTTTCAGAAATTATACAATTTGCTGAGATAAATTTAATAGCTTTATGGATATGCGACTAAAAATGTACATATTGTCGACAGCCTCATACATAACCTTACGGAAATCGTTACAAGTAAAAACTTAAAGTGTATGTTTCAAAGCGGAGGCGAATCAAGCATTACAAACTGCGATATAGTGGTTTAAAAAATCGCGTCACCTGTACTTAAAAATTTGTGATGACAAGCAATCTTAAATTCATAAATATTTCATCAATGTTCAGAAACTATTTCACGACCAGGGCCCGGAGTCTAATCTTTTTACTCGATATCCAACTCTAAATTTCTTTTAACATTTTCCGGTCAACTTTTGTACGAATTCAAGACAAGTTTATCTTATTCTGTGCTCGAAAATATTATGGTATATGTGGATAACTGTGTAATCCTATTTTGCACTTGATGGTTCCAACATTAAAAGCTTCATGTATAAGCTGGAGTCCGAAGTCGAAATTTCGAGATTTTACACCATATCGTGAGACTTTACTATAGTCTGTTGCTCTAAGTCACGGGTCGCCAATTTGAATTTGGATTGCACTCTCATTTGTTTAATTGATAATACACTCAAGCACACAATCATAGATAATTATGCTGAGTTCGTATTCGATGAATACGGAAATTGACAAATCAATTTTCGATTTCGAGTAAAAGATTAGATACCGGGAGCAGGACGTACATGTACAGTAAATGGGTTTGCGACAGTGACTTCCAAATACAACACATTCATGTTCATACATGTATGTCTTGAAACCTATCGCAGTCCATCTAAAATACTGGAGAAAATGAAGGTCAAGTAATGTTTATTTACGGTTTTGACATGAAGTTGTTGCGTTTAACGAAGGTTGAACACTAGCGATGAAATTCAGTCTTGGTGAGAATCTCGAGATCTCGCCTCGAGGCTTTACGAAGGGCGCCTCAGGCTAATCACTCGGGGTGAATCGTAATCACGTCAGTTCATTTGTACACTTGTTCAATCCGGTGCATTAATTAATATAGCACTATAATCCAGATCTATTAAAGTATGGCGTATTGAATATCACACAGCGGCTTAATCGGACTTACAAACAAACAGGAATAGTGATTCAGTATAGTTCACAATATCAGTCGAGGTGTAAAATATGCACATTACATTCCAGAGGGACAAGATAAAAAATCCAATGCACTGATTAGCAGGGCTCGACATAACGAGCTGCAGGTCGCAAATGAGACCTGAAACTAGGAAATGCTAGCTGAGAATTTTGCCAGCTCGTATCAAGTCGCAAAATGCGAACTGGAATTTCCAACGTATGCAAGCTCAGAAAGCAATTCGTGTGTATCCGACCGCTTTTTGGTTGTTGCCTAATGGGTTTCAATGTTATCTAAAAATTTCGGCTAATTTAAATTTTCGGATGCGCCTGTCTACGGCATATCAGCAGGTGTTTCTACTAATTCTTAAACGATCAACTTACCAAACTTTGTGATGGAAAAACATATTTATTTTTCACGTAAGATGCCCTTATTATCAAATACCCAAGACAATATCCAGGATATCGCACTGCGATACTGGTTGGTCCCGTTGTTAGCGCGCAGGCGGTCCGCGGCTGACGATCGTGACTTGGAAATGTGCGTTTCGGCGTCTCGTTTTTATTGCAACAGACTGCTACCGTGAAAATGACAACCCCACTAATCGTCAAACTTTCAGCAAAGTAGTTTTTGAGTGGCTAATAAATTCTCCGCTACTCTGTCACGGATCGTAAAAAACGTAATATACACAAGGAAACTCGAGGTAACCGTTCGCATAACTGCTTCGTTTCGTTTTCCCTGTCAAAACACAGCTTACGAACATCCAGTTTCTATGAACTGTCGACTAAGTCGAGAAATCTCCCTGGGCATTTGCCCGACATTGATGCAGCCCCACTGCACACGCATCCCAGTCTTTGTCGTGTGAGTTGTAAAATGAAACCTAGGCCCAAGCGGAGATCTAAGTCTGCAAACTAGCATAAAAGATGAAAATTTTGTGAAAATCCAACAAAAATGCGACCTGTGGAGTGCGAAAAAAAATTGACAGCAAAGCTACGTACTTGAACTTATAACGAGCTGACGGCACCGCTAACGGGCGGGAGTGAACATACGAAACATAAAATTTACAATAAGTAACAGCAGTAGAGGATTGCAAGGGCGTACTGTTGATTACCGGGACGAACTGCGTTCATAATAAGGCATAATTAGCGTCGAAGAGCTCTTGCAGCGGCTACTTGAACTATCACTTGCGCGTGGTGTTTTGCGGGACCAAGTCCGAAGTGAAATTGTGATCTGGTCTACTGCACGTTCCGGAATAACAATTCCAAACTTTTGTTGATTGAATATACACCAGTCGCATAAAGCAACATTTCTAAAATGTTCAGCTAATACCACGAGGACCTTATTCACAATCTCGTTGACGGGAGCGTGTTTCACTAAGGTCTCTTTGAGTGACAGGTGAAACATAAGTATTTCGCACTCGCTGTCCCAGAAACAATCCAGTGTTACTTATACAGCAGCTGCGTCGTCTGTTGGGTGTGCGAACAGTTTAATGTGAAGACGTTGAGCACCAATGGATATAATTACGAATAATCAGTCAAATAAATATATTTCCTATTACAAAGTTTGGTAAGTCGATTGTGTTCAGAGTCAGTAACATAGCTGTTTACGTTTATGAGGACATCGTGTGAATTTGCGGGGATGTTAAAACGGTCTAAAACAGCAAACCAAAATGTTGTCGGCACTCGTTCCCATAACTTCTAAGGTTTCGGACACGGCCGATTTTCCGGTCTTTCTCACATTTTTCGAATTTCGGACGGCCAATATTGCCTGCTTCCAAAATTTAGGACAGGCTCAAAATATCTATAAATTTCCGAATTTTTACCGTAGTTGTTGAGTACGTAAACAGTATAAGTGTCAAATCTTCTGTGAAATTTCCACTGAACTGTTCCAATGCATCCCAATACGTCATTCGGCTAGAGCAACGTTTAACGGATTTTTTCGACAGGATGTTTTTCAAAACGTCGAGTTAAGTTGCAAAGTTTGGAGTGCGAACAAAAAATGGAGGGCGTTTGCACTCACTGTTACATTGTAGTTTAGATATTTAGCGACTTTGATATCAGTCTTATAACAAGTCAGACCTACCGAATACTTTTTCAACGAGTATTTTCTCCCTTTTCACATTGCTAACGTAACTACTCGAATGCACGTGTCGATAAGAGAGCACCGACTTCACTTTCACGTCGGCAACTAGCCTTGCGCTCTACAGCATTTCAATGGCGGTCATGAAGAACAGTAGCCTAACGCCGTACCTGTATGTAAGAACTTTGTGACTCGAAAAAAACGAAGCACAAAAAATGCTCACATTTGCATTTGATTTCGCTTCGAACTACACAAAGGCACGTGTGCGATATGGACGTGATTATAAATTACAGCACTAAATGACGTCACAGCATGTTCTAAACAACAGCGTCATCAAGCATCACCACCAAAGCTACCGGCTATCAACCCATGCACGCCCACTACTTCGGGGCCAACACACGGACACGTAGTTGGTAGCGATTAAACACATGCCCTGTTTAGCAATCACATTAATTGCAAGTGTGCCGAGAACTGGAAACACCTATGTTACACGTTATAACAGCCGTTTATTGATTGCAAACCTACGGCTGTTGTTGTCAACTACAACTTTTCATCGGTAACATCGCTTAATTAATTTTAAGTTTATGAACATGAATTCAGTAACGCTTTAACCCGACGTCACTCCATACGAGGTTTGTCATTCCCAGATAATTTATATATTAAAAATCATGGCTTTAAAGAATTACAGGTGCCCGTTTCATGAAACATGTTCTGTTTTAACTTCGACCGAAAGCAGGCTAACTTGAGACCAAAATGTTTTAGCCCGGGGTTTCATGGGATTTCTTATGACCAAAATTAAGACCGAAGTTTGTCTAACGCAAGACAGAAAGTTAGCCTGCTACGGAGTAGGTTTAAGATTGGACGTTTGGTGTAAACTCTTGAAGAACAAATTCCGTTGATCTTGTTCAAAGTCTAACGTGTATAAACAATGTGACATTGAAAATCGTCCGCTTTCGATTCGAGAGCCGACAAAAACCGTAGAGACAATGCAGTGCCACTCACCGGCACATGTGAAACGAAATTTTCCAACCATACCAGGGTCTTCACACATTAAGAGATCCCAGTTGTCCCCAAAATGTTTAGAGTCTCAAGGTCAAGATCATTATTGAAACGTATTCCACAAACCACCTCGCTTAGTTATGTGAATTCGCAGCAAGTAACCAAAGCGAAATTTGTGTGTTCACCTACACTGTATGTTACCCGATTTAATTTGTGTCAGTTAAAATCGAAGGAAGACCAAAAACGTACTTTTGTTCATGAGATGGTATTTTTGTGAGCTTTAATTCGTCTTCAGTCTTAAAGATGCTATGTCTCATTAAACTGTGAATATGCAAATGAAGTACTAGTTTACAAACAACCCCGAATCCTCCCTTGTGGCGGAAACCATCTGGGAACCTAAGTTACCATTATAGCCTCGCGAAAGTCTCGTTTTGCGAGACTATTTTATGTAAATGGGTATGGAAATGTGTCATCGTTACCCTAATAAAACAAGACACAGTTTTTTATGGTTTGTTCATTTCACTATCAAATAACGATTGCGTAATATTTGAAATTACTAGGGTTTTTATATGTTCCCACTTGTTTTTCAGTGTATCAGTTGTTGTTGTTGTTTTTAAACCGCACTTTATTTACAAGTTGTTTCTTTTCCTGATTATACCTGTACAGACAGTTCTCCAGGAAGTTACAAGGTGGCGCTAACTGCAAATTTAAATATTCACTGTTTTAATGAGACATAGCATCTTTGACTTAGCATGATATTCGGTGTTAACTAAAACAAATTTTGGGTCTTAAAAAGACATGGAACGAGAAATCTCGCAAAAATACCTTGTAATAAAACTTTTAAGTGTCGTAGCGAATCTACTTCATGGGGATGCCAACGTAAGTATTGCAGGAATGTCTAGAAACAGGCGAAATAAGAAATCGTTCATCGTTCAAATTCTCCGCCCCTAATAATATACATCAGCAGCGTTTAGCCATAATTTCAACCTTCTCTTGATTAAATCCATCTGCTGTTATGGTAAAAGTGAAGTTTGCAAACGAGTATATATTGATCACCAGCAAGAGATAATTTGTTGCTACCAAAACACCCGAGGTGTACGTCGGGTGACATTGTTCGAACCTCTGCAGTTTAGTCGGTGGGTAATTTGCTCTGTGCCAAGAGGAGGCTGTCTGTCTGTTTGTCGCGACATTCTAATTTCCACTCTGGTCTCTTAGGATACACGTTCATTTGTCTGATTTTCAGAAAAAAATTAAATGCTGCAACCCGTGAAATTACAATAATTATTACGACTTAGGCGATCTCCGCTAAAAGTAGAATGTGTATACTGGCAGTTTAGTAATCACCGATGAATTGGGTTCAGTCATGCGTTTCCTAAACCTTATGCGAAAAAAGTAGCAGGGACGTGACAAAGCCGCTTCAATTAAGCCCTTTACAACGTCCAAATTCCCATGAGAAGAAGTTTCGCTGATTTGAATTACGTGAAATTACAAAACTACGTTACCGTAAAATTACGATGGCGTGTCAACCTTTGATTAACTTTCACGAAAACCTCGTTTTACTAATGGTTTTCTGAACGGTTTTTGTTTCGAACTCCATAAAAAAGTATCAGGATGCCCTTATGAATAAACGTATACGATTGGGTATATTCGATTCCTTCCATAAAACTGCAACATACAAAATCTGCATTTTCGATATTCCGTTGTGTACGATTATGTGTTTACATGTACATAAAGGATACAACAAATTAGGGCACAACCTGTTCGAGGAATCTTCAAGTTACAAGGTACACGATATTCATACCCACGCGGGTGATCTAGTTTGGATTTCTTGTTTTCGTAAATCCAAATATAATCGACTATTTCGCACTACGAAAGCTATTTTCGTATATGTACAATGTATAACAAAACTTCAAATCGAGCCGAGTTGACAAGAACCGTATGCGACTACTTTCATTCACAGACACTTCACGACGTTGGGGTTTTGGCGCACAACAGTGGTATATTTGACAGTATACACATGTTAGCGGGTGTAGCCAAGGACCATGTCTTAAATTAGACGTACTTGTGACCCTTCATCCAATCGAAGTGCAAATGTTTATAAGCCGTTCGCACCATCCATTTCCTATAAAAAATCACATCTCACCACTAAGAAATGACTAACATTCAAACTCACTCAATAGAGTACTTTTGACAGAATTAATGTTAGATACATGTAATTACTCTGAACAGTGTGAAATAGAAAACCGTTACATACAAAAATAAATTTTCGATTTAGAATTTTATCTGGTTTAAAGCACTGTTAGGGCATCTGAAGCGTTCCCAGAAATGAACAAAATGGATGGGCCATGAGTGATGGCTATTATGTGGACTAACTGGCACAAATGGTAACCAGGGGTAAGTTGCATAAATCATCAAAATTATCCACTGGATAAGTTTGACTGTTCCATCCCGTCAGGTGCATTGTTCCACATTAACATGCGACGTCATTATTCCTGAGAGGCGCATACAGTAACTGTTATGACCACGGGCCCAGAAGTTAGTGTAACACGTGATCAAGACGTCTATAACGTCACGATTACGTGGTACAGATACGACAATGAGCTGAGTTGCGTAAGTTCAAAACGGAAAAAAACAGTCTGGTATGTTCACCATTCCCGTATCTGATTTCTTTTTCTTTTCATAGAAGATATTTGAGGAAAATATTTCAAGACCAAAGTACTGTTATTTTGTATGTAGAGCATGAACTCACTCACAATTTTGTAAACCTATATTCACTAAGTGTCAAAAAGGTCACTTGATAGGAAATACTTAACTCTGGTAAATTTCAAGAATGAAAACTAAGTCGAATTCCTTTTGCAATCGAAAAATTACAGATACACTTGCGTAGAGGGCATATACATGTTCATAACGTGTACATGTAGCTCAAATGGTCGATCTTTTGATGGCCTGATTCCCTCAGGGTGCTTTTCCGATTAAATTCTCCGTCAAATGATCCACTGGCGTTTAAAGTCCTAAAAAATTGTGTTACGGGGAAACTCGGCGGAACTGTGACGTATACATCTCCAAACAGATGGGTCCCTTTAACGGTGCTTACGCTCCGGGTGGGGTTTCAATTTCTCGGCTAATTCAGTGAAAGCACGGTGTCCTAATTTCCCAAGGGCACAACCATGTTAAAGCAGAGTCGAATACTTTCCTATAACTCTTGTTGGCGATCTATTAGAAGTCGCAAATGAAATTTCGACAAACTCTAAACTGGAACACGCCGTATGGTCAATTTAATTTGATGCTCTAGCCACCGCACAGGCATTCATAATTAAACGGTCAGTGCCCGTAATTTGATTACCTCAAAGAATAAAATAACGTTTTTTGGGAAAGAGGAGCATTTTTCGTTGCACCTGAGCATATTTCCTGGAGCTCATGTATGAGCATTGCCAGGTGGTCACATTTCCAAATGTTATCCACAATTGAAGTTAAAGTAAAAGTAAATCACATACATGTACATGTATAATTCAGTCACAGTTATCAATATAGACATACACTGTACATGTAGTCCGTTCGGCGGACTTTATAAACCCCTGTAACTTTCCGTATTAGCTACAAAATACGAAGACAAATGTTGTTTGTACGATAATAGTTACAACAGTAAACTTGCGCCAGTGGTGCGCATTTGCTTGACAAAATAACACCAGAAGACAGTGCGCTTGTAAAGGTAAACTGTTTACTTCGACAAAGCGGCATCAAGGGACACTTTAATCAAAGAAGTGCCATTATGAGATGATCTGTGCTCTTTTAAACTATTGTTCAAGCTTACTCTGCGCCGTTCTAGTTTTATGGTAGAAGCCTTTGTATTTTGCTTTTTTCCTTATACGGCGAGTTAACGTTCCTAATTACACGTGAGTTTTGTGCGAAAAGACTTCATTGATTTCTTAATTTTCTTAATAGGGAGATTCACCGCCGCTACCATGATTTATTTTATTTGGAAATTTACCAGTTCGACGTGCCCTAGTAGCGCTGTGTGGGATTTTAGAGGAACAGTCGTAATAGTTACAAGTACTTCATTTTATACCACGAGCTATGAGTCAGGATAAATTTGTTTTGAACGGTCTGAGATTNTTTCTTAATTTTCTTAATAAGGAGACTCACCGCCGCTACCATGATTTATTTCATTTGGAAATTTACCAGTTCGACGTGCCCTGGTAGCGCTGTGTGGGATTTTAGAGGAACAGTCGTAATAGTTACAAGTACTTCATTTTATACCACGAGCTATGAGTCAGGATAAATTTGTTTTGAACGGTCTGAGATTGATACTCAGTAAGGGAACTACTGCCGGAAAACTTCGGGTATTTTCGTAGCTTTAAATTTCCCTTCGAGGTTCATAATAGCACAGGTGTAGACTTCAATGTCAACGCCAAATAAATTCCATCAAGAGACTGCTAAAAACCATGGCTTCGCCCTAGCAGGTTTAAAAATTCGTTCTCGACTTTCTTCCTTGCGTTATCCACAATGCCTAACTACTGTAGGTTCAGTCAAAGGCATTTTCAACGGCAAGCACATGTTCATCCAGTGTCTCATTGGCTATATTGTAAGAATATACTTCAAATTCAGCAGTCTTTTTCGCATATAAAATCAAATTAAGCGAGACAGCGAACGACGAATTGGTGTACGTTTACTGTTCAAGAGTGCACTGTGAAAGGCTCCGCTGAAAGGAGTCCCTGTAACTATTTAACGCCTGCATAAGGCGACTGTCTTACACTTCATGGTAGCAAATTGATCGGTGTAATACTCGCAACAGGGTAGTCGAAAATGTTGATTTGTGAACTCAACCAATGTGTGCGTACCGACCGAATGAAGTTCTACTGGAACATATCGATGTTTTTCTCTCCACTAAACGCTAGTATGGTTCAGCAGAAGATAGAGTCAATTTAACAACGGTGCCACTCTCCTTTCCGGTAGAAACGTTGAAGACCCCATGATTGTTGTAATGTATACATACATGTAGGAACTCGGTAATGCGCAATGACATCTACACACCATCAATTCCTAGGGCCCATTTCTCGAACAGTATTTTAGCCTTTGTCAACAAATTGTTCGGCCTGTTTCACTGAAATCTAACTTGGATTGAAAGTCAGAAAATTTGTCAATCCATAATGTGCTCGAATTATCAGAAGACAAAACTTTCCGAGTAACGCGAAGGCAAAAAACAATTGTTTACAATTTTTGACTAAAGGCAAAAGACAAGTGCCAGTACTCTTCGTGTTACAGTCTACTGGTGTCATGGCGATGGCACTGTTATCACACGAGGGCGCTACGTATCTCAATCCCGTCGCTGGTTCCCTACGTACCTAGCCAGCACGCAGGTATCACGCAGTGGCAGGCACTTTAGCATTGGTTGATGTAACCTCAGCAGTCATTGGTTAGCTTTACAACACCGTGAAAAAATAGCGGACTGTGAACGATTTTTAGCCTTGTCATGCAAGTGGCGTAACAGCAACTATTTCGTTTCTGCAGTGATGTTTAATAACCGCGTGCTTGAAGCACATACATGTACAATAAACACATATCTGGCCGATTTAACCGGTGTGTTATTCACACTGTATGAATGCAGGACAGTATCTTAACAAAAGTCATCGATCGCAGAAAGATGAACTCCGAAAAGGCGCAACCACAATTTCTAGGATTCACATTTCCTCAACATAAATTTTAAGTATCAAATAAACACAGAAAAATCAGGAACTCCACCGATTTGTCTGTAGAACAGGCCACATTTACACTTATGTCTATCAGTCATGCCAGTTAGTTTGCGTTTGAGAATTCGACTAGCCAATCACAATCGCCGGTGTAAAAAAAATTTCCCGAGGAAAATCAAAGTGATACCTGGGTGCTGGCTACTGACCACCTAGCGGCACGCAGTGAACCAGCGAGCTCAATCCCTAGCCTGCCTACATATATGTACATGTACATGTACATGTATGACTCCCTGATAAGAATAGCGGTCGCACATGCGCAGAAACGAAACATCGCGAGAGCAAATTTGAAGGTACGTTGATACTCGGGGTGGGCCCAATGAAAAGTACTCATGTAGACCATAATTCGCGCATCATCAGGTATTTTCGTAGCCTCAAATTTTCTTCAGCGTTCGCAACACTTACGGCTGTAGGTTATTTTGTAGAATCAAACTTTCCCACGAAGGTGAACATTATCTGCGCGTGTGCAGACCCAATCCCGTTTGGAAGTCACATTACTGAAGTCTGCACGCGGTTACCTCCAGCGAGGGGGAAATTTGAGACTATGAAAATGCCCGAAGGGTTCCGAAGGTTATAGCCTGTTTCATGTGTGGGCCCATAGACCTAGACACGCGCATATGTACATGTAATATGCACTAAATGGCGGTGACAGCCTAGAGTATTGCACAAGTATCTTCAATATTTTCTGAACCTATTCAAGAAACGACTTAACTGGAAAAAATCGAAGCAATACACCACGGGTTTCGTCACATTGCGATTAACGGCAGTTATTTCAACGGGCAATTTAACTCAAGACTTCCTTCAGTTGCACAGCATTTGGACTCGGCAAATCGTCACTACAGATTTATTCTGAGACTTTTTGAGTTGGGGAAAATTAGGATCACTTGTAAATTTTAGACCATTTTTCGCGGCTATATCATGTGCAATCATTGATCCGTTGGACAGCAGTGCTGAATTTTACCTTAACTTGCACAACGTAATACACTACAGACCATACGACCGAATACTTTGTCAAACGAGCTGAGGCGGCTTCTGGCATCGGGAGGACGTCAAAAGGCACGGGTGGTACTCGACTACATTTTGTAGGAGGTGGAAAATCAGGATATCCAGCCATTTAACATAACACACTCTACAAAAAAGTCACTCTTTCGAAAGGGATTTGTCCCAGAAACACCAGAGTTTTGTAGGAGATAATTCAAAGGGAACGCTTAGCTTCGAAGTCATGAGAACCGTTTTGGAAATGTTGTCAGAAAATGCATCCTTTCCTGGCGAATTTTGTCAGAAGTCAAAAGGCTCGATTTTGTAAGGCACCCACAGGTGAAAAAGGCAAGCTCTCTGCCTGCAAGTCCCATGTGCCTCTTCTGTAGGAGTACCGCCCAAACCCGGAGCAAGGCATCAGTCGTCTAAAGAAGGTATCACCAGCTATCAGCAGTCGTCCGCCAGCCGTCAGCTAGACGTCTACTGTCGGTCATGCGTACGACAACACATCCGTGTCCTGTACCTTGAATGACGGTTGTCTCCGAAATTTAACAATCTGATGTCCATTAACGAAAATTTGCGCATTGGCTTCAGTACAAAATTGAGTGGTGGTACAATATTAAATCATTGCCTGAAGAACGTTTTCCATATACACATTATAGGAACTGGATGTGGATCAAGATGTTTGAAAATACGTGGCCAAGGATCGAACCTAGTGTCGGTAGACGTATTTCCTGAAAGGCCAAGCAGAAGGAGCGCGTAGATTATGCAGAGAAATTTTTACTGGTTACAATTTTGTTATTTTAATTGACGTTCCCATGACTGTCTCGCCACTAGCACGAAGTTTTTCAGCAGCGCACAGTTGGAGCAACCCCATGATAACAAGGCATTCATTTCCCATAGTCGAGTATGGCTCATTAAGCAACGTTTTATCAATGCATGTGCCATTTTAACTCTTGGACGGGTTGAAAAACAGTATGAAAACTGGCCCTCATATAGCCATGTCACGAGTTACCACTATTGATTGCACCACTATAATAGTTTACCCTTACACAACCCTGAATCATTTTGCTTTCAGAACGTTCTAAGAAAAGACAACGTCAAGCATCACGAAGTTAAGTGTCATCCATCCGTGTGACTTCCCATCATTTAAAGCGGTCACAACCCTGACTTTAAATTTTAAAAGCTTGGGGCAGGTTTCAAGAAATTGAGTTAAGTTCATTTTTATTTAAGTCTAAGATTTGTCTCAGCTTTCAAACTTTGAAACCTCCATATCCGGTAAGATAGTCAAACTTAACACAAAACATAAGTCAAAAACTTTAGTCAAACTTAAGATCTCTTTCTTGAAACGGTCTTGAGACAAATTTAAAATTTGTCTTGAAGTTGTCAGAAATTTAAGATTTATTCTTAGTAAAGTCAGTTTTCTTGGAATGGGCCCTTGGTCCGGAGAAGTATCCTTTTGCCAGAGATGTCAGTTAAACTGAAAAACAGTTTTATAACGGAAAGTTATCTATATCAAAATTTGCTTTGTGAAAGAAAGCACTGATTTAATGTCGCTTTAAGACCAGTGCTACGAATGGAGGTGTCTTCAAGACTCTAAGTACCATTTCTTGAGACTAAATTTCAGTTGTTTGGTCAAAAGTGGAAAACATACAGTGCATTGCTCTTATTGAGAATTTATTCATCTTCCTAAATAGATGCAGTTATATCCTCGGAAGTCCGCTTCTCTTAATAAAGACACAAAGCAGAATATGAATACATAAATTGATTTTCTGCAATTTTGACGTTGGTAACTAAAGCTTTTGCGTTATAAATGATACTTAGACTAAAGAAATAGATTGAAATTCGATTGCAATTATTGGCGTAGGTGCATCGTAAAACCGGTTTAATGTAATCTGGAAACCACTAGTTCACTTGTAAACTTTCAAGCCAGAACGCCCACTTTAAAACAAGTTATGGCCTTTTGGAGGTTAAAAGGTTAGCGTCTGCGAAACCTCTGATTAAGTTTGAATGTTAACACGACATGTGCATTTACGTAAAACACGCAAACCTAAATATAAAATCAGACGATTCCGGCACAGAAATTGAAGGCATTGTTAACGCAACAGGGGGCCGTGATACGCCGTAAAATGTAAAAACTTGTGAAATGTAACAACTGTAACATTTTACGTCATTGTTACATTTTGCGTTGCTAGGCCTCTCCTAAATTGTAACAAGTCGTTACATTTTATGTAATTGCTACAATTTACGTGGAATGCACAGTCGAGAAATGTACCATAGTTACATTTTACGAAACCGACGTCATATTTTGTGAGCTGCATGGTATTTGCCACATGGAGGAAAACGGTTCATACACTTAACGCGTTCTGGGATTATTTGAATTAAATTCTATCAAATGTGCCAGCTCGAATTTATAGATGTGTCCGTGTGTGCTTTCTATTGTATTTTAATCTGGGTACTTTCTTGGTATAGTCAAACATGTACCCCGTACAGTTTCAATTTCAGGCGAAGGGAGTTTCCATGATCAGGTAACACGTTTGTTATTGTTAAAGCGTTCTTGCAATCTTTTGTGGGCGGTCAGATGTAACACCCAATTGTGTGTCCGGCATTACAGTAAACACACTTCCCTTGGTACCCGTAAGCAAAACAGAAACAGCGACAGCGTATTCAATTTCGGAAGCCAATTTGATAGAAAAACACCCGTTTTAATGCACGATAGCTTGATTTAATTCAGCCAGTGTTTCATTGCTTTGGAGTCATGGCTAATGCTCCTCACGAAAGGGACAAGACCAAAGTTTCTGATGCCGACAGGTTGTGTTTACTACCTCAGTTACGAACGACAGTTTCTGGTAGAACGTGTTTTGAAGAGCTAAACGCTGAAAGAAATATAATTCTTCCTATGATGTCAAACCTGTCTGAAATAGTGGTGATAACAACTGATCAAACCGTGCCGTGTATGCGTAAAATGGTAGGCCTAGGTGGTGAAATAAAAAATATTTTGCCACTCTGAAAGAACACGGTCATTTTGCTCATACCGCGTCTAGCTCGATAGTTTAAAGGGGCAACAGTAGGAAAAAAGCTGACTGGGGGTCTTGCGGACTTCAAAAACATGCACTTTCTCTTTCTATTATATTTTAAGATAAAAATCAATGAAAATTGGTTTTTGTTAAATGATCGTTAGTCGGAACTAGAACCAGGTTCCTATGTCCGAAGCACATATAAAAAGACAGAGATTGGATAGTCTAGTATTAATGGACGTAAAGCCACGTGCCCCCTGAGGTGCCATTTTTGTGTTGCAGCTCGCTGTCAACAACACGCGTGGTTGTAGACAGATAAAGACCTTTGGTATATTAAACGTTTTGCTACGTCGCATAAAAAGCGCATATTAATCATCACTGACTGCGACGTTACCCATTTTTGTTCCTTACAACCCACTTTCAATGAAACCTAGTTCAAATCACTGAGTTAAATCACTGAATACTGGGGCTCGTTCCACGCAACATTGTGCGCGTTTTGTATCAGTAATAATAATGATAACGATACCGATAACGAGTAATAGTAGTGTAAGTAGTAATAGTAGTAATGGTAGTAAGAGCAATAATAATAATATAATAGTAATAAAAATGATAATGGGTAGCCAAACTTATGCCGTGTCAGTCTGGAGGGCATTCCTGTAGAAGAGGTTTACGAAAAGTGTCGCCCAGAAGGATGTCTTTTCGAAAAAATGCTTTCCAAGATGGTGCCATTGTCTAAAAGGGTGCCTTGTCTGAATTTCCGAAACAGAAATGTGTGAAAATGTGAATTTGTACACAAAATTAGTCTCTAAATGGGTCAATATTTTGTCTAAACGATAGGTATTCATTTTTTCGGCGGCACTCCTCAATAAAAATACTCGAGTGCCCTCGGCCGTGTCAGATACTACTTGTTCGTGATTTTGGTCGTTTTCTTTGATCTAGACGTTAGTTTCGTAAAATGTAACACTGGTACATTTCTAGCAGGTGCATTCGACATGAAATGTAAAAACAGCGTATAGTGTAACACCTTGTTACATTTTAGGAGAGGCCTAGCAACACCTTATGTAACAGTTGTTACATTTTACAAAATTGTAACATTTTACGGCGTATCAGGGCCACCTTTCTTAGAATAACTACCGTCGGGCGACATGGAAAAGCAAGTAACTCAACCTGCTCGCAAATCATAAATCAAGTGACGTCTTCTGCACGCCACATGTGTCGTTCTCCACTTTCGCCCGTGCGAGTAGAACATCTGTACATATCATTTTACTTCATTAACTCGCTAAAAACTTAGCACTGACAATGACATCAGGAAACACGCGGCTTATGCAGAACATGAAGCTATAATGTCAAGGGGGTGGAAACGATTACATTTCCGCGTCTCCACTGAGATTCTCGCCACCATCCCAGGCCGGGAATTTAGAGTCACCGCTCTTGAATGTGCTGCTGGAGAATTTCTAGAATGAAAAGTTTCGGTGGCAGGTGATCAAATACAAATTCTTGTTTTTAAAAACAAGCGCCATGCATTAATTATTCACGGCAAGGTAACGTCTTCTCCGCTCTCCCACACCAAAGCCGCTTTCAGCTTTCCTTCCTCGTGAACCACAGTTGTACCATTAGTAACAGTTATGCACAGTACCCACGCCTCCTATTAAAGAGTGCATCAATTGCACTTCATGAGAAAAAATAATGCTCATAAGGGCGTGTGAAAGGCGAAGTACATGTACTAGTCAGGAGAGGATCTGTGAAAAGGGGCATTTTCAATGAGAACGCAGAGATGCGTCAGGGAGGAAAATTACCTACCAAATATGTTATTGGGGACTGGCAGTGATGAACATGCACTGTTACTGTTCTTGACTCTAAATCTTGGGACGGCTATCGCCATTCACAGGATTTATATGGCACGCTATACTCCAATGTGGTTTCTCATAAGTTAGTCATACAAATCTATGCCATTCAAATCACGTGATACAGCATGAAAATGTATGTGCCTTTGGCTAACTGAGAATAATGTCGCATCAACATGACGGAATAACGAGATTCTATATGCCTTATTAAATGCGATTGTCTTAACTTTAGTCATAATACACGTATATAAATGCACATTCTCGCTTATCATAGCCATGTGTGTCTTATTACTGACGACATCAAGATGAACTCGTAGTGTACAGAACTTTTATACACAGTTGTACGCATGAGATTTCTAGCAAACAAACCGAGTTAAAACTTGAAGAAATGCTGACCAGAAAACGTTAAGGTGACATTCAAAATTGCTATAATCACATAGGCGGATTTAGGGGGGGCCGCAAAAAATAAAAAAGCAAGAGCGTAAGGAAATGTTCAGTTTATTCATTAACCCGACCGGTAATAAACATCATACGGCGGAAACAAGATTTAAATGTGTGCAGTTTTAATGTGTTTGGGGGGGGGCTCAGATCCAATTTCAAGTGTCGGATCGAAACTGTGGCTAAGTATAGGCTCTCCCGCGGTATCCAAGGCGACCGGCAGTGGCGCTGCGCACTACGACTCCGTTTCCGTCGTCTGCTTCACTGTGAAATGAAGAAAATTACTTCATTTTTTTAAAGAAAATGGAATCTGAGTGACGATGAAAAAACAGAAGCTGCTGGTAAGATGTCAATTTTAATCGAAACCTTAGTGAATCACTCAGAAACTCACAATTCTCTCTTTGTCACACCTTAACTTAAGACGATTTCCAAAGTAATCGCGTCATTAATGCCAACACAAAAAACGGATTTGGTCTTTTGGGCAATTGAAAACTATTTTAAATACAACAAATTTGTTACGAACTGTTTGCACAAATATATAAAGAGTAATAAGCATTACAAGAAGAAGTAGGTTTCACGCGGAAACGCCGTGGACCATAAACAACTAGATCTCTTATTATCAAGGACGTGAGTGAAGTCGTCAGTTTGTGACGTAATTCGCTACAAAAAATAGAAAATTCTTGCTCGCACGTCCAGTTAGTCGTAATTTTGCTAAAATTCCCTGTTGCACATCCTTTCGCATTTATACGTGTAAGGCACTCCAGGATATGGGAGTCATCGCCATGGGGGCAGCCATGACGTGTCACGAAGATGAATCAAACGTTGTTTATATGGCCATAGAACTCCAAAAAACTACACGATCTATTTACTGATCAACGTTAGCCAACGAGCGCCAACAGTGAATGCAGCTTTGGCTCCGGTTGTGAAACATCTATACTGTATGCATACGTATATGAATATGTTTTGGGGTTGTATCTCCATGTATGCAAGATAAATATGCTTTGTCGCGCGTTTCGTGCTACCAATGAACACAGCAGATCGCGGGTGATTCTTTGAACTTGGACTTAGGGTTAACAGTCATTAGTATTTAGTCTTAGTTAATCACGCCCTAAAGCAATGATTTGAGAATGACGTTTACTTTAAAGCCCGGGAAATCAATCACAAAAAGACGCAAAAAATGTGTCTTTTGATCTGTTTTGTTAAACGCGTACACTTTGCGTTTAAGCATCCTCCACGGCTTGTTTCATCCCGCCGCATGTTCAAATGCATTCCCTAGGCGATGTGATAGTAATTGGAAATTACGACCGTTTTGAACAGCTAATGAAGAACCATAGTTTTCTGTTGTTTTCCTAGTTAAGTTTTGTAGCGTTCAAGCAACGGGGCAAAGTAAAGGGGAATTTAAAATACTCTGCTCAAATATTTGACAAAAGGATTATAGTTTATCGATTCTATCTTTCAATAAACTGACTCCGTTGTTTCACAGTGTATGCTTGCAGAGTTTGGGGGAAATCTGAATAAGACCAAAGTGTGAAACATCTACGTTTATTCCATTTATGAGCTTCCGGGGTATGATGTTGTCCAATACTATACCCTGTCTCTAAGTTTAACGATAGGCATGAGGGGGAGGTTCGAATAGTAGCATATTGCACCTTAACCTGAACATGAACTGGTGTCGGATATCAAGATCGCGTTTTCACTAACGAACCAAAAAGTTCGTTTATTTGTGAAAGCAGTCAATCGTCGCCAGAGCCCCCGTTCATCTGTATGTTTGACCAACGGTAGTGAGCTACATGGCTGGGACATGGATTCTTGTTGGATTTAAGGCACACTAAATTGCTCATTTCAGTCTCAGATCTTCATCCAATGTAATGTCGTTGCGTGGCAGGTGGATCGAAAAAAATTAATATAAAAGCGCACGCATTGTAAAAAAAATGCTGTGTGGTATTTGTGCATGTATTCACGACCACAACTGGTATTAAATACGCAACAGTTATTCGGTATAAGAAGACTTACCTTAGCAACCTTGCTTCACAGGGAGTGTTGCAGATCAAAGCTTTGACAAGGACATAAGCAAACCAATATACATCTAATGCCCTCTAACAATGCTTCGACAACACAAAAGGTAGCTGGACACGCCTTATAACCGCATGCGAGTAAAGAGTTTCAAGATAAATTGACGTTACCACACACGAGAGAGTTACTATAACAACGCTTACCACAGAAAACCATGTCCCTCTTTACTACACAGTGGACTCTTCCCAGACTTGGTAACCAATGGCTGGAAATCAAGAAGTCACGTGTATCGGTGTCGCCTGAAATGCCAAACGTGAGATTAGGGTACTCAGCAATTGCTGTGCCGGTTTTGAATTAATGGCAAATACCGAGTAACTAATTATCAACTACACAAGCCTAAGAAAAGCGTGACTTTATTGCTCTTTCATCGATAAAGTTTAGTTTTCGTATTTGGTGACCAATCAATAACACCAATAGAGATGGTATGAGCAATACAGTAATGTAAACGAATCAGCGATTGAAGGAGCGCGCCGTACATCTCATAAAACAATACACGGAGTAGTTTCAAATTTCATGTCGATTATGTAATATCCAAACGCTGTGCACAAACTGATAGATTGGCTCGTTTCGCGAACGCTATTTCTGCCATTATAAGAAATTGTTGTTTATGCTGTCTATATCTAATATGATTGGAACTAGTTTAGCCCCGTTGCGGGCAAAACCATGCGGTAATACATATAATATACGCGTCAGTCAATTCCAAGCAGGCCGCCAGGGCTGCAAAACCGGCTGAAAGACGCCTCGCCTCGATACAAAGCTACTATGCATTCATATGTTATATATAAAGACAGAGTACACCAATACATGTACATACAATTGAAAAACATTTTGCGAATAAGGTACCGGGGTCACTAAAGTAACAGGAATGCGTTGTTTTTATCTTCAATGAAAATAGTTAGTAATGCTCTTGAACATTTGGAATGGGACACATCCGGGCTTCTCGTTGACTGATAGGCACGAAATAATAATAAATGTTATTTACGTATTGCAATTAATCACAAAAATAAAACAGTTCCTTAGATCCTGAGACCAGCCGAAGAGGACACCCCGCTAATTATTCAGTGCAAAAAAAATTAACAAGCGCAGCCGTTGTTGGGTTTCTTGAACAACTCTGTTTTTGCCGAATAATAACGAATTCAATGTAATATTCAAAATGGATTTGTTAACAATCTTTTTTTGAATATTTCATTGTTCCTAGCTGTTGATTAAACAATGAGTACTTCGACTTTTCAGTACTTGAGCAATTTTGTGGGTTGCAGGAACTTGGAAGTACAAACACAAATCTGCAGCTAGCCAAAACGCAATTCGAAGGAAGAAGTTGTATTTTCGTAATCAAATATTTCCATGTTTGTGTATTTGGTACTTTTTATCTAAAACAAATAGAACTGTTTTGACAGCAATTGACGAAACGTGGGCACTAAGCTGATAACGGATTCCATACAATGTCTACTTGGGCCTTTCAGTACGCGACACTTGACTTCAAACTCACTGGAGGTGGAAAAGAACTCAGCGTTCCCCTGAACTCAGCGTCGCGCCTGCATTTACATGTACATGAACTTTTACCAAGCACTTGGGCAGTCATGAAAAATTGGTAGGTATAAGTGTATGTTTGCAATTAGAGACAAGCCGGTGGGAAAATGCGCCCGGCGCACTGATTACCCTGCTACACTGCAAGGTGCCGACGTCAGACCTACTGGCCTCTCTCGTCACAAATCCGCTCAACTTGCCATACGCAAACGCAATCTTGGCAAGATTTTCATCAGTTTTAACAGCGGTGACATCAGATTCATACAACTGCCAAATAATTAGATTAGGTAGTAGTTCAAGCAGAAGGATTTAAGAAAAGACTTATCTAAACAACCTTAATTGGACAATTGCAATGGAATGACTGTATACTTGGTATTTGGTAAGAAGAAAGATCACAAGAGGACGGGACTTACGTTAGAGATAGTTGATTTCAAAGATATTTTACCTGCCTCATTACAAAGCCTCAAGATGGACATTTGAAGCTTGGTTGAAAGAAATGAAATGGATCAGCGTTCTGTAACGTTTTAGCGGAAATCACAGGAATATCATAACGAGTAATATAAGTTATAAATTATCTGCAATTTTATATAGAATGAAAACTAACGGTAAATTGTAGCAATTTAGTTCTAAGCTATTGCAAAATTATATATTTTGATTCGAAAGCAGGTGAATTTCTACGACAAAAAATTGAAAATGAAAGCGCTCGTAGGAGCGATACTTGGCGAAATTAAGACTACATGTACCATAGAGATGATGACGAAGATGATGAATATGACGATGATGGCGACGATTAAGAACAATACAAGTAATGATAAAATTCATACGACGAACGTATAGGTCAGAAATCAGTAAGAAATAGGCTACAGTCTTGTTCAATAGAAACTAAACCAACATCAATACACCAAGTGAAGCTCAACAAAGGAACATCGCTAACAGAAAATCTCGAATAATTCAAAAAGTATACGTCCTAGTGACAAATGCAAAATACCTTGTGAAAGCCCGTTCAAAATTCTGTTAAATTTAATAGCTTTGCAACATTCCGTAAATTATTCGAAAAATAGGAATTTTGTGTTTTTTCTTGAAACATTTGAAAGAGTATACATAAAGGAGTCCACCTGCAAAAATTCAAGTCATTTGCTCATTTAGTTCAAAATGCAACCGCAGAACGATTGTATATGAGTAAAATACGTCAGATCCGCCATCTTGAAAGCAACTTCCGCTGCAGTGTATAAGAGCTTGTCACTGAAAACTAATACCTGAAAAATCTCGAAGCAATTGCTCCTATAACGCGCCTTCTACAGGAGAAAACGTTTTCGAGCAGAAATCGAGGTGCGCATGCGCAAATGACCGTGTTTCCGCCATCTTTGACCGGGCGTTAATGATTTACAGCGCACATATAGCAAGTGGCAGTTGTAATAATTGTACTAATTTTCAGCCTTGTAGATCAAACAATTAGGTCTCTATAAGCATCTGAACCTGAATTTGGAAACAAAATGGCCGCCACGTCTGCCATTTTTGGAATCAAACCATGACGAAAAACAATAGGCTTCTAGGACTTTTAGATCTACGCGTTGTGTAAAAGTTTTGTTGAGATCAGACGAAATTGCGACCTTTAGAGTGCGAACAAAGAAGCTTGACGTCAGAGCAACATACTTGTTGGAATTCCAAGAATTCCGCCAAGTAATAAGTACACGGATAACCTTTATTTCAGACCATAACCAAAACTTTGGGAATGTCCTCTGCTTCATGAATGGCAGTAACAACGCCTGTGGAAGTAATAAAAAGCTGCCTTTGTTTTAATGACGTCAGGCCAGCGACCAATTATTGCGCAGAAGGTACATGTAATTTCCATAACCACGCCTCAAATGGCGGCTAAACTGATCAGCTCCATCCTGAGGCTTGGGGAAGAGGCTGGATGTTGTACATGCCAAAATGTTAAGTTGCACTCAACCAATTCCAATCAATCCTAGTTTAGTACACTGTAATACGTAAGGTCTAGCTATTTGAAATGCTACTAACAACTTCAAAATTACAACAATAAGCTACTAACATGTCAAGCTTTACAAACTTTGTCAGTCGTTGTTTTTAACTGGTTGACGCCTCAGCCTCACCCCGTTCAGCTGCTATACTTAACACGCTAATGGACTTGTTTTTACCAAAAATGACTTCAGCAATGTTCAGTTTTGTTATTTTTAGCGCGACTGAAGTGAGCTTCCGACCGCTTTTGCCAGTAACTTAAAAACCCGGCAGAGTTTCCATATACATGTAACTCAGCAACACTTCTACTCCTTGCAAATGAAGATGACCGGAACGAACAATTTACACCTCTAGCAGGGAGAAACCTGTTCACTAATTGCGACATTCGAAAACAAAGACGACGGAAACGAAATGTGATATTCAATACTGTTGGGAATTTCCGAAAATAGGCCCAAAAGTACGCCCATAGGTGTGTTCTCGGAAAATTTTCCAAAAGTACCCACACGGGCGCATTTTCGGCAATTGTTTGCATGTTTTGAAAATCTGATGGATTGTTTTGTTAGCATAGTATGGAGGGCCGTTTTCACATACTGTGTTTAATAGAATGCCAAATATGTATGGAAGAATATTTTTTACTAGTGAGGTACATGTGCAACCACATACATGAAAAAGGATGTCATTATTTGGTAAAAATTGCCAAATAATATTTGTTTAACAAAAATTGCGCCACAAAGTGTTTGATAAAGTCTCCGAAAATACGCCCCGTTTTCCGAAAAATTGTCCCGCTTTCCGAAAATACATCAGCGTATCCTGATTTATTTTACGTTTTTGAAATGTCGTTTTACAAGTATCCGCCAGTTGGCCTATATTTGGAAAGTTCCGATAGTTTAGAATTTGCACACGCAGTCAACCAAGTTGACTACAACAGATTTGAAAGAAAATCCAACGTTCGTGTAGCAGTTTAACATTTGTAACTTTAGAACGTAAACTACTGGTTGTTTACACGGCTTCACGGATATATTTGGATATTTGAGGGTGGTAATGAGGTTCGTGAGAGGTGGTAGCCATTTTAACTCCAATCTATCACCTCGCCTCCCTTAATTTGTCGTCCGGGAATGCGCATGCGCTGTAATTCATTCACGAATAGCTGGATGCACTCCGAAAGAGACTGGCAAATAATAAAAAGTGTTCGTTTAAATCGATCATCTAATTAATACAATAAATATATACATTCATGTTGTTAATTTCTCCACTCATTAACAATTTATACAACAAGTCATGTATGAGATTAATAAAAGCAATTGTTATACGGACAAACAACAAACAGTTTTAAGAAGGAAAAAATACTATCAGCTGACGAACACTGGATTTCAAGAGGAAGTGTCAAATATTCAAAAAAATATAGAATTATCTTTTTTTTTCAATTTTGATCGCATCAAGATCATCGAGCAACACGTTACTGCAAAGAAAAAGCAAGAAACATGTTACATGTACGCAAATGACAAGACAGGACAGACCAATCACTTAGCTAGTACAGTGTATATGGTGACCCATGTTCAAAGTTTTGCTCTGGAAGCCCAACGTTTTGTTGCAAGAACACTTGCAGGCCGCCTGCGTATGGTAATGACTTCTTAGTAACATCCATATGTTGTCACGAAAATTCAATGAACCTGTTTTGGCGTACACTATCTCCTACACGTAAATATGTGTTACAGTCACACAGACTTTTTCACTGTACAGTGTAATTTCGTTTTGCTGTTTTAATGCCAAAACCATTGTAATTCGTAAAGGAAGTAAGAATCTTTATGTTCTAACTTGTACATTTCCGTTAAAATTGTCTGTTAAATTTGGCTAATCTATTTGCATTAAGTCATAAGATATACACACAATTTTCATCAGTGCAGTTGAGAAACCCTGTTTAAAAAATAATTTAACACAGTATTGTGGTAACGACTGACAATCTTGCTTCCAGACATGACTTCTGATATCATCAAGATTGTCGTCCAAACACTTGCATTGTATCAACACAACATTTACTGCGCATGACTTAACAGAATTATTGTGAATCCCAAAGTGTCACGTGGCAAATCGATGTTACGGTGTTATCAAATTATATAAGTAGTGACACCTGTGGTTTTGACCATTCTAAAGAACATCTTTATACTCTAGAATGTTGATGCATTCATGCAATGTTGATTTGACTTTAAAGTATGGTGTGGCAATATATAGTGGATTGATTAATGCACCAGCATCAATGCTATTTGAAAAAATGAGATCGTCCCTAAGTCCCAATGACGTTTGTTTCCAAATGTTAAATGAACGACATTGCTAAATATTCAAAATGCATCAGTTGTATTTTCAGGGATATTGTTTACCAAGCAATGCCCCCCGTTATCCTGATAACCCCGTCATTACGTTCCTCCACCCCTGTGCTTCCTGAGCTCGGGGTCCTCTGTAACTCATGTTCTTCGACTGGTGCGTGACATCTTGCGCGCTTAAATATATTAGGTTTACGCACCAACGTACACCAAAACGATACTTTTCCGGAAAAAACACCAGATAGCGTGTTTGTACTTGTGTTAGATATCATCCGTGCTGCTAATGAGTACACGGCGATGCTTAAACCGAACTGAGCAAACTTATGAGTCACAGATGACAGACTATTTCGTCTTGTTTTGTCTTTGAGTTATTTCATGCTTGGCTTTTAGATAAGCTAATGCTGTCTACTGCATGAGATTGAAAAGGCACTTTGACGTTTGTTTCCAAATGTAATGATGAGCGTCATTGTTGTATGTGAGAAATGTGTTATTTGTTTTTTCAGGAATTCATGCTTTTGTTTAAAAAGACATGAACAAAATTAAGGCCAGATTTTAATAAAAGGTAAAATAGACGGCTAACACAGGCGCGCACTCAGCCTAAAAATGGGGGGCTCGAATTGTTGAGAATGTGGACCTTCTACTAAGATTTACAAGGTACTTTCACAACTATGAATTGTGCATTCGCTCAGTTTTGGTTGTTCGTGTCTCTTTAGTGGACTTTTTTCTCAGTTCTAATTTTTTCGTACGTTTTGGTTCTCTAAGACGAACCCTTGTGCCCATTGCCAATTGGGGGGCTTATTCGAGCCCCCCCCCGAGCACCCCTGGGTGCGCACATGTAACAAAATAATTCTGAGCCCCAGGTATAAAAAATTAGAATGTCACCAAAATTAGGAATTAGGTGCATGTAGCATAGATACAGAGAGTTAAGAGGGAAGAGGGATCATCGGGTCCCTGGAGTTTTGAGGCATGCAATGTCGGGAAGGGAGAACATAATGACTGGGGATATTGCGCACTCAAAACAACGGTTGCCTGTCTGAGACAATTGGACAGGAGAACATGGGCTGATTGAATTTTGGGGATGAGAATGTATGTATATGGGGAAATACAAAAAAACAGAAAAATGGCTTTCAAAATTGGAGGTTAATTGGTTTATTTCTTGTGAGCATGCAAGTATACTGTTTGTATGAATACAGTATGTACAATGGCACGTGGTTAATTCACGTAAAATTCCTTTGTTTAAATGTATGGCTGCGATTTGCACGTGAATGTTCATCCAACTAGTTGTTGATTAACTGAAAAACTTGAAAATTGAGTTGAACACGTCAAATTTCAAAGCATTCCTCAGAACAAGTGACAACCATTCATCAATAATGAAAGAACTTAAACAGATTCGCAGCAGAGAGGGTTCTGGACTGACCAATAAGAGAGCTGGAAATGCAGATCCGCGGAGCAGCATGAGCGGCGCAGCACTGACAAAAGTGGGGGCTGTAGTCCCCCAGTCCCCCGTGATGCACCGTTCATATACAATTATGGGTGGCGAAGCACTGAATAAAGTGGGAGCTATAGCCCTCCTGCCCGTATGGTGTGCCGCCTACGAGTTTTACAGTAGTACTGCACAAACAAGACACCTTGGGAACGTGCTAAAGCGAGAAAAAGGAGTAACACGTAGACGACGAGTTGGTAATGGTCGGATATAACGTGCCCGAGTTTTGAGAAACAGTTTCGGGTATCAAACTGTATTCCAGACCATTGCCGACGAGACGAGTCCATGTGATCACATAAAAAATGACATTTAACATGTGAAATATCTTGGATGTCCCATATATGCCCCGCAATAATGCGATTCAAGCTCTGTTTCTACACGTTAAAAGAAGAGTAGGAGTAAACGAAAATATGTTATTATTATGATACAGGAATGAATGCAATAAAGTATTTGGAAAACATACGTCATAAAAAATTGTAATCTCACAATGGGGCGCATGTGATATGTCATATTCATAACGGTAAACCATTGTGTATGAGTCACCAGTCGGTCAGTTAAAAGTGCAGGTAAACACCGTGCTTAGATCGTCTCCTCGCCACTTTCAAACATACAAATGTACACTGTCACTAACTGACTTTGAAAACTGTTTTGGTGATTTCATCCAAAACTACTTCTGTCACTTCTCACTGTAAAAACATTTCTCTCCTGAAATGATTCTCATTCTCCAGCTAAAACAAGTCCTGGCGATCTTAGAAAGCGGGATCCACAACCGCCAGAATCTCGTCACAGTGAAAATGGAAGACCAGCTAGGCAATTAAAATCTTCATGAGATATCGCCATGTACATGTATCACCTGATGAGCGAAGCTCGTGATCACACATTTTATTCTCGCGAGTACTTCGGGTGTACGGAGCGCAGCTCAAGGTCTGAGTCCGGAGTCAAATGTTGTGTACTCGAAAGCAGAATCAAAATTATTTTGACATTTTCCGTTCTACTCTTATGTAAGAGAAGTGTCTGTTTTTCTGTGTTGGAGTACGTTATTGTTTACCTAGATGGCTGCTTAGGTCTAATTTGTACTTGATGACCCCAGCTTTAAGACCATAAGTTCGATTCTGAAATTTCGCGTTTTTACTCGAGTACTCAGGTTTTACCCCAATTTGTACTTTGAATCAAGAGGTCAGGAGAAACCATACGCATAAACCACAATATACTTTAGCACAGAATAATAATGGACATTTATCTTGCGTTGGTATTAAAGAAGGACTATTTCGAGTTTGGATATTTCACCTCTGGCCTTGTCTTCCTTGTGCGTGGTCCTTTCCAGTGCCATTGATAAACTTTACCACAGCGTTAGTCATTCTTGATGATTTAGCAAACTTTGTAAAAAAGTGGTTGTTCCGTATTTTGAGGACTGACGACATTATTTGTTTCAAAGAAAATGATCTTGTCCAAGTTATTAATGATGCGTTAACTGATCTTAAGTCGGGATTATTGTTCTGTCAATAAAACTGCAAATCAATCTTGTGGCTCAAAGGTTCGAAAAGCTAGCTTTCATGGTCCTCAAGTTTTCTGTCAACAGGTCCCCATTAAAACACATGCATTGTTTGATAATTGCTACAATATACGCACACAACAATTTCGAACGAAAATAGACACGATATTATGAGGGAGTTTAAATAGTCAATAGTTGACCGATTTGTTGCGTACGTCAAGTAAATTGTTCAGTAAACATTGACCATATGCGTTCAACAGTCCATATTAAAACAAGATTACTACTACTATTAAGCAGGTGATATTCAATTTTTCGCACTGTCTACGACACATCGTGTCACTGTGATAGTATGGCAAAGAGAATCTAGTTGACGAAAAAATGTGAATTCAATATTGTAAATGCGGTAGGCGGGTTGCTCCGCCGTGAGTAGGTATTTTCACTTCACCTTCGACCTCGTGAAAATACTAGTGGCAGCGGCAGCGTCCTCGGCTAATAACAGCAGCCATATCAAAACACGTGGGATTTAATGTATTTACACCACGTATTAAAGATTTAATCCACATTTCTTCGCATACTCAGTTTTCTTTCCCGTGCAATAACCTGTCACGTGTCCGTTCAATAATTGTTTGTGTTGACGCGTGAACCTGTGGAACGGTCATTGCACCCGCCTATCAAGACGTCTGAGGTAGAAAATTAAGATGGAGTTACCTAAGCAGCGGCCAATATGAAGGTATGAGCCTCAACTATTGCGAATTATTGACTCCGAAATAATAGCCACTGGTGGTTTTATAACTCCATGGTAGTTGCCAAGAAATATAATAATGAGTTTCTTCTGCTTAGAGGACCGTACAGCTTTCATGAATGTCAAAACATGTGAACCAATGTGTAGATTCTTTCGGTACACGTTTACTGTGATCCTCCATTTATAGACCAAGGACGTCTCTTTGGATTGTCTCAATAACGCGAAATACTAAAGGTGCTAGTGCATTTGCTCTAACGTATCTTATAAAATAGTACTTCTAAAAAAGGAAACTCGTAAAACTGGATTTGCTGAGTCTCTTATACATGAACAAATCTCTGCCCGGCACAGCGCCAGTATTTTTGGGACAAATCAAAACTCGTTAATCAGGTTCACAACTGACATAAGATGTCTAGTGCCCATGGCAATCTTTGCTTCCCTAAAACCAGGAGTATCTTTGACAAAAAATAATTTTATACTCCGATGCCAATGCTATGGAACTGCTCAACTTTGATGTCCGTCAGAATGAATGAGCGGGTATCTTTAAGATTACGTGGGTAAAGGCATTGCATTAACCTGTAATTTCTTGAAAGAAAAAATCATGTAATGATAGATTTTTGACGTACAGTATTACCGATCTGACATTAAGTGTAACTGGGTCACATGATCATGCCTTCTTTAAAGAATTTAGCAAAGAGAAAGACAGTTACAATGCTAGCAAATCAACAGTAACAATAAAATGGCCAAATTTTATTTGATTTAAGTGATCAATATAAAGTCTCTAAAACTCCGCTACAGTTTTCTAAATTATCATTTCGTTTTTGTTTTATGCAACTCCATGAATATGATAAAGGACCTGTTTCAATATACCTTGTTGCACATGCTAAACAATAAAAATCATAACAACGTTTTCAACAACAGTACAAAAAGCACAGTTTATGAAATTCCCATGATTCCTACCAGCAACTTTTGAGATCTAACTTTCTGAAGTTAACCAAATTTGAACACTTGCTAGGTCTCGTATAACCATACCTGTCAGGTTCCTGGGTACTGCTTAGTTGTACAGTCTTTCACTCACTTGTACTCTAACCGTTTTAATTCCATGGTTGTCTTATACGCATACCGTGCATATAGCGAGATTTCCAATAATTCATATTTCCTCTTATCTTATGAGGACTCTACACCAAATATGACTAGGTTTATGTTTTGAATAATTATACCAGACGCACACAACTATATTTGTTAAAATCAATTGAGAAGTTTTCGTAAATCAACGGGAAAAGCAAAGGATTCAATTTGTGGCGATAGTCAGTTCCAGTGTTCTGACACGCACATTTAATAGGTATTGTAAAATAGATATTTCTGTTACTACTACTGCTGCCGTTGCTGATGCTGCTGATGCTGCTGTTTCTGTTGCTACTGCTTCTGCTGTTGCAGCTGCTTCTGTTGCTGCTGCTTCTGCTGCTGTTGCTGCTACTTCTGTTGCTTCTGCTTCTGCTGCTGTTGCTGCTTCTTCTTCTGTTGCTGCTGCTGGTGATGATGATGATGAGTGTCATCATCATCATCATCATCATCATCATCATCATCATTATCATCATTATCATCATCATTATCATCATCATCATGGTACTGGTATAGATTATTGCACGGCGAAGAGCAAGGGAGGGAATCAATAATTGGTCAGACTTCAAAAGCACTTGCCAGCACTTCAAAACCAGTCGGCTGGACTGCAAAGCCAATTGGCTGGTGGTTAAACGAGTTGTTCGGTCTCACCCAAAAAACTAGTTGGTTGCACCCAAAACACGATAGCCAGTGCTATAACCAAATGACCGGTGATCAAACACGACAGCCGACCTTCTTCAGTGACTCGCTTTGAATGTCTTGAAAGATCCAAATGTAATCTATTGTATATTTTTCGTACTCGTTTGTTTTGTTCAAAATCGGTGATTTGTTCTGCCATTGAGTTTGAGCATCGAGCAGCCACTTTTATATCCTGCTAATCAGTTTTTGGGTGCAGCCATCTGGTTTCGATGTACCTGCCTACCTGTTTTTAGGTCCGACCACCAAGTTAGAACACCGACCATTGGGTATTGTCTTCCAGCCAGCTTTTTAAATCCGGGCAAGTGGTTTTGATGTCCGAACAATTGTTGATTGAACTTTGGAAAGGAGAGGTAAATAATTCGCGCAGATCAAAGAACTGAAGTGAAAAACTTCTTCACAATGAACTAACACGTTCAGCGCAAACCGGGAAAACCTATTGCCAGCAGCTCTGTGGTCAGATGGGCGGCGCGACACTGTGCTTTAGCCATTTTCACCAGGTGTATGTTTACATTGTGAAACTAACGTCTTTAAACTCATTGCCCAAAGACAGACATCTTAACATGTACATACGAGGAGTACGCAGAATTTGCCGATAGATGGGGCAAAAAAACAGTATCAATACAGACCAAATTTTGTTTGACTCACATGCCCTGTTTCATTTCTTTAAATTATCACTTCTTTTTTGTTTTATCCAGCGTTTACTTTTTTCATAAAAACACAAAACTCCTAATGTTTATAGTTTCTCGAGCAAAAATGAGACATTTTAAAAACAATTCCTAACCGCGTTTTTGAGAAGAGTGCACAAAGCACAATATATGAAAGTTTCAAATAAATCCTATCAGCTATTTCCGACATACGATGTTCCGACGTTGGCCGAAATTGGTCATTTTTCTAGGATTTGACATTTTCTTTAAAGAATTTGGGGTGCACGATATTTTGAGAAAAGTGGTGTTTTTGTAACCAATAAGCTATTCTGTAGTGAAGCTGTCTACACCTGCATACGTATTTGTTCAACTGAAATCCCTGTGCATCTCTGAGCAATATTAGCTAGCAGCATCATTGTAGACACATAGTTTGACGTCATTTCATTTCAGTTTCCTTATTTCTTGTCCCTGCATCATGTACTGAAACTCAGAAATGGCGACTTCAATTTCTATCGTGTGTTACCTGACTGTCAATTTCGTCAGCACAAATTTTATGTTCAAGAGGAATCTCCCAGCTAAAGTGAGAGCCAAAAATCCACATCCTAACAAACTAGCTTGAACACTGTCACTAACCACATCCACAATAATTTGATTGTTTTCTGTATTTCCAGTGAAGGATATAAGGCAGTTTTGACCAATTCTACAGTAGCGTGAAGTATGAGGGGCGCTTTCAGGTGAAGAGGGTAGTAATTTACATCGGCGACGGAAGTCCAGGTTTGGTCAGCTTCCTTTAGCTTCGAAAACACGCATCTCCCCCCCCCCCCACCCGCCCCTCAACTCTCTCCACGTCACATGCTGGGTAGGGGCATGCAACCACAAATTCCGCATTAGAAATAGCCGGTTTACAACTAATTCATCTCCACGTTTGCACTAATGTTGAATTTCTAAGAATTTAAAAACTACGTGCATTACAATTGTCAAGTTGTTCGTGCTCGTGACCCGTGACCACCATAGCGACCACCAAATTCAATTCCCTTCAAGATACATGTATACGTTACTTAAACTCGAGAACTGTTATCGAGCTGCAGCTATGGATTGGTGCAATAAAAAAGAAAAATAAAGTTTAAGCTTTGGGAATCTATGGCCCAGTCAACGAACTTTTTCAGTACATGCTCACAAGGTGTGAAAGAGATTATTGTCGTCTGCAGAATTTTCGAACAAAAAGTACAGTGCATGTAATAAATAACTGGATGTTTATTCATTGATTGCCATTCTGGTACTTGTATACTCACAATGTTTAATAACGCATCGAACTGTGAACTTAATGTTTTAACAATTACACTATAGATTGAGTACTTTTTCAAAAATCTTATGTACCACTCTTGGTATTGCTGAGAATTTTTACGAAAGATAGTCAAGATTCTACACAAGAGTTGTTGTTAGTCGCAGGTTCCCGAATACTACAATAAAATTGAGAACTACTTTTGGATGGGTACGTTTTGGTAGTCTGCAAAACGTGAGGAATTACGCAATCTGAGTATTAATTACGTTTCCAGTAATACAAGGGAATGAGTGAAATGTGGTGGTGGCGAGACCAGGTGACCTTTCCAAGAAAACTGTCTGACAAATCTTAAAGTTTAGTCAATTTTAGATAATACTAAAATTTGTCTTAAGTCCGTTACAAGAAAGAGATCTTAAGCTTGACTTAAGTTTTTGACTTCAAGTTTTGTCTTAATTTTGACTATGAATCCGGATGTGGAAGTTTTAAAGTTTGGAAGTTGAGACAAATCTTCTTGGAATGGGTATCAGATCTTGGAATCGACGTCATACCAAGTGTTTCAAGAAAACGTCCGCGCGCACCCAATGTTGAATTGCATAACCAACTCATATTTCCACGTCACCACCTCTTTAAAGGGTGTGTCCTTAAAAATAACTGTTCAGTTAATCTCGCATGTGTGTAGTAGCCACGTACCTTTTGCCCCTGAGGCTGTAAAAGGATATGTGAGGGCTCGTGGCCGCCGTCACCCCGCTGTAGGACCGCTGTGGTTAATACAAGTTAGGCCGCTAAATGCCTTAATTTTACCGATACAGTACGAGTATTTTCTGATACAAACAGAAAAGTACGTCACAGACAATGTTTAACACCGTCTTCTTGTGGAGAGATAGTATGACACATGTAGTGTTTATTTTACACCCTCAATGAGTTCTGCAAAACGACCCTTCTCAAATACGTCTGGAAACCTAGACAACTGTTACAGTGTAAGAAATCTCCGCGTGGACATCCGTATGTGGAAGCTGAGAGCTAGAGTGAAGTGCATAAAGCTTGTAGAAACCTATACAATCTTTAATTCATAAGCAGTCCTACGTTTGCTTGAAGTATTTACAAAGCGAGTTATAATAGTGTACTTGTTAATTTGAAGTGATCTTAAAGAGCTGAAGTAACGTCATTTTTAAAATATACATGCGCGCGGCAGAGCGAAACGTTCCCTCACTTCTATGCCCACTGTGTGCTCTTTCAAGCTTAGTGCAAAACTGGATTTATCCTAGCCATTGAAGAGTACTCGCATTTTGAAAATTACTGAACATGAAAATACACAATTACGACTGTAGCCATTATTTTTGCACTTAAATTAATGAGCATACGACAAAATAAAAGGATATTAAATACTAGATGGCGTTTTTAAAAGGATCAGTCTTATGGCCGAAAGACGTATTATGGGGATTATTCAGTGTAAAATAATGAATTTCGTTTTGTTTTTTTGTGATTTCATTGCAGATCGCCAATTGTCATCACCGTCTGCCAGACACATGTACGCTTGAAATACTTGTACTCTGCCATTTCTAAAACGTGTGGAATTTGTCTTTGCGGCGGAGCGTTCGGCTGCGGAGCTAGTGGGTTCGATTCCTCGCTGCTTCTAATTTCTGTAAAATTAATTAATTTCCTCGCCGAGAATCCCCCGATATCGTGTTTATGACATATGTTTCGTGTTAATTCATATAACTGCGTCTTTCCGTAAACAACATGTCGAAGTCTCAAATCCCAACGGGCACGCAAAAAATTCCACCCGGGAAACAGCAAATTGTCTGTTGAAAGTGCATGTCCTACGATACGACAACAATTACATGCTTACTTGCACTATTTAACAGGGCGCCACTATCCTTCCATAAGAAGTAGTAAACGAGAACACGTGATTTATCGATAAAAAGAGCTATGCTATTGTCGTGCGATGTATACACAGAAGTCCCGCGTAATCGAAAAAAACACTTTAATTATCTTAATGTCTCAACGGATTTTCCAAAACGGATTATGTGCTACACAAAGAAAATATAACAGTCTGCTTATCAAATAATAATCTCAACATTTCACTGCATGGCATTGAGTTAATTTTCTAGGAATTACAAAATAATTACCCTTATAATAAGTAAATTCCCACCGGAAAACGGTGTTTATTTGCATTATGTTTGCAATAAGGAAAATGACACGACACGTATGACGGCAGCGTCCTCAAAATTAGTCCAAGCAGATTTGATGAGGAAAAGAGGTCACTGACGTACGTCCGTAGGTGTGTGTGTGTGTGTGTGTGTGTGTGTGTGTGTGTGTGTGTGTGTGTGTGTGTGTGTGAGAGAGTGCGTGTATCTAAATGCATTGTATGTAAACAGGTCGTTTAGCGTTATAATTGGCCTCCTCTTGTTCCTTACGCAGATTAGAAAAGGGGCTTTTAATGGTCACTTGGTTTATATATGGTTCATGAACTTTATTCGTCACAGCAATGCAGTATGGCCAGCAAGGAAAACCCAGGCGTTAGTATTCAACCAATTTCACTTCAACCAATAGATATAAAAACAAGTCGACGCTGTTTTTCAAATTCATCTGAGAAGAAATACATTTTGACATCAAGTATTCCAAATCTATGTTGACAATTTCCTTTCTACTTTAAAACGGATTTAAGATAAATGTCGTATTACTCTGTGCTCGAGTATAGTGTGGTTTACGCAGCCCAGGTCCGTCCTTGACGACTTCTACATGTAGATTCGAGCCACAAATTCGAGCAAAAACCTCAGGCATTAAAGAGGCATGGAACGCGAAAGCACGTCAAAAATATTTTTCAAACGATTCTTGACGAAAGTACCATCTCGCAACGTCTATTACATTTTCATCCACTTTCCCCTGGGAGGGAATTTCTAGAGGAAATCACAACATTTTCGATTTTTGAAATGCACGCTGAACTAAAACTCTGTAATCACCACAGAGTTTCTAATTTCCTTCCGATAAGTGATAAATGCGCTCACAGTTATTCGAAAAGGAGCTGACTGACTAGATGGATATTTAAACAGCAGATTGCCATGTGTGATCGCACTCCGAATCTGGGGATGACAGCACAGTATGAGGCATCAGCCAGTGAAGCAAGCGATAAGCAAAAAGTGCATTTTAGAATATATTTAAAAACTACGACATAGGACTTGCACTAATTCGCCTTAAATGGACTTGCTGCTGCTTAAGTCGCCCATGTTTTGTTTACATCAAATAACAAAGTCACGTTTCCCATGTAAGGGAAATGTGCTACTGTACGTCTAGCCATACCAAATAAGGCCACATATTTTGCCTTCTGGGAGAAAGATCGACAAAGTGACTAGCAGTTGACAGGTCGATTTTTTGAAATTCCAAACTAAAAGAAAAATTAACTTAGACAAATTAAAAAAGTTACACACGAGCCGTAAACTTATGGATTCTGTTTTAATGGCAAAGAACCACTTTGAATCATGCAATTGGGCCTGTTTTTTCGCGTTCCAGGCCTCTTTAATGCCGGGGTCATCGAATGCAAACTAGGATTGTACATGTACAGTTATCTATGTGAACTATAATGCAGTCGTAAACAGAATAATAGTAAGCTAAGTTGAGTTCGCAAAAAAGTAGACTGGAAAAGGCTAAAAATAAATGTCAAATTCGGTTTTAATTTTAAAGATTAGACCCTTGGTGAAAAACACAATTTAAAGCGGATTGTGGACAAGATCATTCATCTAAGAAAACTCATACACGAGCGGCTTGAAATAGCTTCAGGTTTGAAATGAAGTTCAAGCAGCAGAATTAGCAAGTTTGACATGTAGTGAAGGCAGTAGATTTAGCAAGATTGAAATGTAGTGAAGGCAGCAGATTTGGCAAGTTTGACACGTAGTTAAGGCAGTAGATTTGGCGAGTTTGACATGTAGTGAAGGCAGTAGATTTGGCAAGTTTGAAATGTAGTGAAGGCAGTAGATTTGGCAAGTTTGACATGTAGTGAAGGCAATAGATTTGGCAAGTTTGACATGTAGTGAAGGCAGTAGATTTCGCAAGTTTGACATGTAGTGGAGGCAGTAGATTAGGCAAGATTAAAATGTTGTGAAGGCATTAGATTTAGTAAGTTTGAAAATGGTAAGCCATGCGCCTTCTTCAAAGTGAACATTTGTACTAAATATCCCTTAACGTCTTTTTCGTGATTTATGGGTGAAACATTTCAGTGGAATAGCAGGGCAACTATCTGTAACAGAGCAAGTCTCCACTGAACATCAAAAATGTGTATTTCACCTCATCACGCATACGTTTCAGTTCAGTTACACATGATCATGCAGGTAAAGGAAGGAAACACCCTTCTCCTAAGCCTGTCGCTGGCGAAGTGCCCGACGCATAGAGTCGCGCCCGCATGCCCACGTAACAAAGGCGCACTGAGACGCAACAAAGACATTAGCATAAGAATAACTGAACATTTGCAAACTAAATAAGAATAACATTAAGCGTAAAGTTACTAACGTCCCGTCGCATATCTAACGCGTGTACACTGTACTTGTCCATGAGGTAGAAGTAACGGCTATTTTTTATTTTTTATTTCTCTTGAAAATAATATTTGCACTAAACCATGATGCGAACTACATATAGGTCTAGAGCACTTTATTCTTAGAAACAAATAATGCCATGTTGTCCTTACCCGGTGAAACCTCAAACATTAGTAAATCGGGGGACGTGCTTACGATTTGGGGCGAGTAATCGCTGAGAGGAAGGCCGTCAACTCGAAGCAAAGGATTCACTTTTTAACACAAAACAAAAGCGTTTTAGCTGAATGAACGCTTGTCCCTGAATGAATGTATAAACAGTAAGCAATTTTGAGTGAAATCAGAAAGCACAGTGTTGGATATCCTTTAAATTGTCTCTTCAACAGAAAATGACCGATATGACAAAGGTAAGCAGGTGGGCGTCAACCTGTCATACAGAGGGATTAGATATCATTCAAGAAATTATTATAAATAGCACCAGCACGTCCTCCTGCGATCGCCCCATCAATCACGTAGAGAATAAGATATCTAACGTCAACGATGTGTTGCCTAAACATAGATTTTAATATGCAGCTAAGTTTTATGATTTACCGCTTTCTTATTTCGCCTCCGTTCATCTTTGCAGGGATGATACATTAAGCTGTTGGCTTTCGTAATAGTAGACACGTCATAAAAACGAAGCGTAAACATGTTCATATCTTACTATTATCACTATCAGAAATTTATTTTCGCAAACGTCCTCGTCGCAGCAACTGTCCTCGCTGGGTCACTAACCAGGCGTGCTTTCAGTAGACGCTAGGACCTAGTTAAAACCTAGTCAAAGTCACGTGTTCTCATTTCAAATGCACGGCAATATCTCACGTAATCTCGGGTTTTGCTTTTTAGTGAGGTCCTAGCTAGCTGAACGAAAGTGAAATATCAAGAGTGTTTTGTTTCTGCGCACACGGTCACCAGTAAATGCCGTGTCACTCCATCTTGCAACAAATCAAATTCTAGAAAAGGGGACGTAAATTTATTTCGATGTTAGTTTCGCCATAAGCGTGGGTCGTTCTGGTCGTCATCCCCTCTCGTAGTCTGTGGACTCTAAGCTGCAGAAGCTTTAAAAGGATTTGAGGGTATTTTACCTGGCAATTCTATCGTTTTCTACTTGATTCATGTGTGTTCTTTTCAGTTAAAAAAGTTCAAAAATTTAAGGCTGCATATTTCCTTGTGTGAACACCGTGAAACTGTTATGGAGCACAACGTTTTGTTATTCTGTGTTCATTGAGACACGCATGAGGCCAATTGAACACTGGATAACATTCACTGGATTATTGACATTTTAATTTAACTCTTTCCTCTAAATTGCTCGTTTTAATTCATTGCACTGTCTAAATATTTCAAACAGTTAAGATGTAATGAAATTTTCTTGTGACTTTTTTGTAAGTAGCTAATGAATATTACCAATTTTCATGTATTCATACAAGTGGTTATGTTCACGGTAGAACGTGTTTTAAGTGATATTCTTCTTAAAAGTTGTCTTCCTAACGACTTATGTTTTAAACATTGGCTGGATAAAGGCACACTATTAGCTGACGCAGTTCCATTAAATAGCGTCGGTAATACCTACATGTACAGTATCGTATCTGCTGTAGAAGTTTTACAACAACTGCATCAAACAACCAAAATTTATTGCCTTGTGAACACTTGATTTATATAAGTGGTGAAATGATTGCGATTGCCACGGAAATCAAAAGAAACATCAAATGTGGAATCAATTCCCTTCCTGTTGTGTCCGTTCGCTCAGTACTTTATGCCATTCAGATTACAATCTTAAATGTTGTTTTTAATTACTCAGACCAAAAGCAATATAATTGTGGTTGCACTGCTCGCAGACAAAAATGGGTTATACTTTTAATGCTTCATGCTCGTTAAAACTAGCACGATTCCAAATAAATAACAATTTTAAATATACCAACTTTTATTCAAACGTATTCCTAAATGGCGCCCGTTCAACATGACCTTATTTTTTTCAAAATGAACAGAATATAATGTACGACTTCTTCGTAATTTTAGGGTACACTTGACTGATAAAATCCTCAACAGTTTGATTGTCTTTTCACACCTCTGAAAACTGCAAACTACTCAGACGCATGTCATACATACCAACACATTTTATAGTCTTCTTTTTAATAGTCAGATTAAAGGTCACAAACTTTGTAACTTGGGCTAAACCTATTTAACAGTATTTGTCTATCTGTCAAGGAGTTCGTACTCTGGTACCGGCGGTAGACGTATAATTTGTACTTACGACGGGTACCAAAAATATGTTTCTTAGTTTGTGATTGGTTGATGCTTTTGTTTACAGTACCGTCTACTGGTCAACATATCTGACAGTTCAATTCACATAAACTTAGTTTTTGCGGAAAGTGTGCAACCTAAAACGTGGAAACTTTTTAAACAATGAATTAGAAATGCTTTACTTAGTTGTACAAGAAGAAAACAATTTGCCAGATAAAAGTACTCACGAAAAGTTTCCCCTAAGCTCACGATCCGTTGACTATTGTATTTGCATGTGCACTGGGAAGGGTTTGTTTGTCGCTTGTTTCTCGTATATTACCTGTTCATATGTGAATAGTATTTGTTGAATATTGCAAACTTTTGTGATACTCTTACCCGTATTTAACGCAACTTCTTATGTTTTCTTAAAGACTAATTTACAATCAAAACGGAAACGGAGTATTAGCCACTTCCGTGCGTCTGGCATCATCCGCATCAAAGACATTACATTTTTGTTGAATTTACTATACTGTGTTCAGCAGCGAGGAATTTAATTGAGATTTTCGTTGTCCAACGACATGTTCTTACTGTAGTAATTTTAAGGCTTCAAAATAAAGACTACACTATAGAAACATCTTAAGTTAAGTGTTGTTCATGACCGGCGATGCCTGAGATGCTTTTGTTTTCCGTTGGCGAAAGAGGATTCAACAACTGCACGTATCTCGTATTAATATTTGAATAAGAAAATTGAAATTAAATTCACATCAGCAGGATAATTAGAAAACAATATCGCTAACTCCAGGAGTACTCCAAGGAGCTGTACAGGAGTGTAAAACAGACGTGTCACTCAAATTGGCGATTGATTACCACCAGATTTGCTATGAAAGGGCACACTAGACAGGGCAGGAGGTCTACAAAGGACCCATTTTGAGTGCCTTACATTTATCAAATTTTGAAAGGTTAGGAGACTCACATCATCAGTAACGTCTATGGAAGGATGACTTTCATGGAAGTAATCCCCACACAAGAAATGACTCCCTTTTATTCTCCCTAAAAAGGGTGAGTATCCCAGGTTTTCTGCGGTAAAATTGTGAAGTGTTTCCTGAGTAACTAAGCTTATCGAATGAGTCCAAACGTATCAGCCCACGGGTACAAAAATCGTTTTTATATTCTTATGAGGTGGACATTGGCACTCCAAGAGTTCACCGTATGCACTTTTTGCAACAACTCAGCAAGTGGCGAAAGGAAAAGTTATGGGGGTATTACACTGCTTAGAAGTTCTGTCATTGGTGCGAAAGCGAGAGCTGTAGCCTACAAGGTTGCAAGTCTTTGAAGAGCATGTGCCTCCTGACTTTGCCACCACACCACTGAGCTTTTAAAATGCCCAGCGCTATAAACCCATATTCCCTCCCATGATTTTGGCAACTCACCAACCATATTTTTAATTAGGTTGAAATCCAACCACCCATATTTTTCAATTATGCTTGAATTATACATGATGATGTACATGTTAGGTTTTATTCTCTTTAGATATTTTCGGTCTTCAGTGTTTCGGTCCAGCAGACACAGCATCAGCTGATGGTTCACCTAAGAGTGAAGCCCTGAGCTCATCAAGTTACAACGGTGGTGCGACGTCAGCAGATGTAGGATGTAGGTCAAGGTGCTTGGTCAAGACTCTCCGTTCTGGAGGGATGAGTATACACCGTCAAATTTGCACTGTCACAATAAAATTGACAGTAGTATTGTCGCAAACCGCGCTCAAATTTTAACAATGCATAATCCTTAGAAAATTATTTTATTAATATGCGATTTCTCAATTAATGTACCGTTATCACGTGGCTCCGAAAAACAATTCCATACAATCCAAGAGCGCGTTAAAGGGACAATAGCGTGTTTATGGCTTTGTGATTATTGTTACATGGGACTTGTTTAACTTATTTGCTTTGACCAGAGTTGTAAAACAACAAAGCCCGTTGCGTTTTTGAGAATCTATAACTAATCGCCAATTCTCATCGTTGTCTGTAATTCGTAGCATTCATGGCCGGTGTCTTTACTACATAGGAGCTACGCTTAACATGCTCTGCTAGTTAACGTACGGCATTTGGCTCAATGGTATATCTTTCGGCTGCTTTTGGGGAGCTATTGGGTTTCGATTTCGCGCGGCTGCCAATTTCTCTAAATTCATTTTTTCGCCTAGTAGACGGTTCATTTAGCAGCTACGATAACGTGTTGAGATGATGTATAGATCTGACTATAATTGACATGGATTCTAGTAGTATACAAATGGATAAAGCTTTTATGCGCCAAAACTTTATCGCAGTTCTACGTTGTCCAGTTTATTTTGTAAACTACTGTGTTTACAGGACCCATTCCAAACGCCGTAGCACCATTCAAGAATCTATAAAATACAAGCCCTTACATGTTTGCAGCTCACAGTAATATATTACTACAATACATTATACATCGTAACACTATTCAATGAGTCCTACATGTACATGTGAGTTACAGTGCGCTCCAGGATCAAGTCGATGTTTATTCTTGTTGCCAAAGAGTTTCGCTTACATTCAGCTTCGAGACTAGCGTCAATCTGTATTTAGCGCCGAATTTACAAAATGACAGCCTCAGATGAAAGTACCGTTATCCCAGAACTCTTAGGTCTCGCGACTTCACACTTGTTCTCGTTGCTCAAAGAAAAAGCCGCATCATTGTGGGCTTGTTGAAAAGTGTTACAGTGTATAACGTATTGTAGTAATCTATTACATTGGCTTACAAGCATGTAACGGTTTGCTTTTAATATACTCTTGAATGGAGTTACGGCGTTTGGAACGGAATCAACGCCTAGATGCACGAACAAACGGTACTATAAACCCGCATTCCGACAGTTGAAACAAGTTTCGGATTTAGACCGCTTACCGCTATAAAACTGGTTCCAACTAGTTCCTTATACTCAGATGAGAAGTGCTTTCTGTCTGCAGTGGGTTTGGAAAAGGCCGACACTTCTTTAATCCTTGAAACCGTGGACATCAAATAAAATCCATGTAAACTAACCTGCCTTGACAAGCCACATTATCATCAGGCGCTACATCCCATTTCCCAACCGGCAACTACTGTGCGAATGCTTCTTACAGGCTGGGATTAGAGTAGCCCCTCAGCACAGCGCCTGGGCTTTCAATCCGGTGTCTTTTGTTTGGGGATTATTCATCACAGACTAGGGTCAGTGATAACCGTTGCCTGTTGGTGACAATATTCTTTTCCGCCCACCTTAGACACTGCAACTTGACTTGTTCACTCTATTGCTTACCAGAGCGACGTTAATACTCAAACGAATGTTGTGAATAATAAGTAAGTAAAGGGGCAGCGGAGACTCGTAACGGTCTAAAGTCCAAGGTGGGTTGCAGCTGCTTTCAACAGTAGGGTGTACATTTTGTCGGCTTGCTAGACGTGATGGCTTCACAACGCAACGAAGTCCCTATTGGTACCACGCGATAAAAACAAGACTTTGAGCCAATTATATACTATACTACCCTCCAAGATTGTTTTTTAGTATAATTATTTTTTGCTTTCTTGAGTTGCCTGGTACAGCAGGCTATGGTTCTGATTGAATTTCAGTGGTAAGAACATGAAATATATGTAGCTTCCCATCGTCCGCGACGCACAGTCCTGGGCAATTGTCCAAATCCAAGTCCCACTCCACTATGAAGATTTTCAGGATTCGGAACACCTTGACATTATGGACAGCACGATAGGCGGAACATTAAAATCATGCATGAATGAGAACCAGCCGCATAGCTGGCAACAGTGCACATGTGTGCAACAATGATGACCTAATGGAAAGTATCGAAAATCGTTGATGGACGCGTGGCGCTCTTTGGTTTACTTAGGGAAGGAAGTACCCGAGTTGCAGCAACTGTTGCCGCGGCCGCTACGGACAATAGTTAAGATAAATACAAAAATACACCGTGGAATGGGTCGTGGCTAAGAAGATCGGCTAGAGATATTGCGTAATACGCATTACATTCGAAGGTTGTATTGAGAGGCCTCATCGATTTTTTAGCAATTCTGCTTGATCGTTGCTAGATTGAGAGCGCGAATACCCGTCATACATGCCATGGGGCCTAAATGTGTCTCTAAACGGTGATCATCATCCACGTCACTTATTAAGTACTTTTTGAATGCCAGGGGCCCGTTTCGTGAAAATTGACCAGGAATGAATTAGAAATCTTTTATTATTTGCGTTCCCACTCTGTTATTACTGAATTTTGTCATGCAATTGTTGGCTCATCGTAGTCTGACATTAATTTATACAAATTAGCCGATAACTGCCTAGCAATTGTAGGAATGTTCTCTAGAAATCCCTATTTTACTGAAGTAAGATTATAATCTAAAGATAAGATTTGAATTTAATTTTCGTAATTTGATGATGTAAGATTTTAATCTGAAGTAAGAGTTGTATCGTTTTATTTTTCGGAAATAGTCATGTGACGAACTATTTGATTCTCACCTTTCGTGAGACAGACCTCAGGTGATATCAAACTGTATCCAGTGGTTTGGATATTAGTTTTAAAAGTATGGAATGTGGATTTCCATGTTCAGAATGCTAATTCAGTGACTTGGAAATTCGATACGTACTATTTAAGAAAAAATCAAGGATTTTCGGAGGCTGCGCTAACTGTCAGTACCCAAAATGATCCAATGTTCCATAACTGAATACAAAGTTGGAAAATCCGAATAATTCAAATTTTCACTTTCTTTATATCGTGTTTGCACATAATTAAATCCTTATTTGTGTCGTGTGACTGATGTTGTTTGGGAGGGCTCTTCCCGCAGCAAGATCAATACAAAGAGTTCAATGAAATGCGACCACTACTGCGCAGCAAACAGTAAACTTTCAGGGATGCTCGTGTAATGTAATGGACTAATTTGGCCAATTGGATATCAAAGCAGAAAATCGATTAGTTGTAATCCGTCCCAGCCATATAACTTTCACTCAAAATTCATCAAAGATCTGCCAGTCCAATTTGGCAATAATCAATGGACAAGCATTGCCTTGTTGAAAACTAAAAATGTTCAACAGGAGGTGCTTGATCAGTCCAATCTGCCCAGCAGATGCCGCCGCCTCCCAATCATAAAATCTTGTGTCGAGTTTTAACAAAATCTGCCAATGAGGAACGGAAAAGCAGTGCCTCGTTAAAAACAAAAATTACCAAAAGGGGATCCAACTGTAGTTAAATTTGGGTGAAAATCCATTGATACCGGCGCAACACCGCCATATAAGTATTAGTACAGTATCGTCAACTTGTCAATCCCTTTTGACTACAACTGACATACAAGTAATACCTCGTTACTTTATCAAAAATTAAAACGGCCAACAGGAGGTGCTACACTAGATAAATCTGTCTGAAAATCAACTTATGTCCTCCTCTACACCAAACTTCCGTGAAATTTGCCAAATTACTTCGCCAAAAACTAACGAACAAGACATTTTTTGAAAAATAAAATGACCAGCAGCGGTTGCCATGGTAGTGGAATCGGTCCTAAAATCAACTTGTGCCGGACCATTTCCACAATGTACATGTGCCTAAAAGTATGCATCAAGCTGTGACAAAATTGATTCAGTCTTTTCGCCAAAAATGACGGACAACGAATGTTTCATCGAAACTCAACGGCCAAAGGGAGAGAAACGTCACGGTAGTTAAATTCGTCCGAAAATAAACTGGTTTCTTCGTAAACCCACTCCATATAACGACGCGGGACTAGAAAAGCCGCAAACGACATTCAAGAGAACACAGGCGGTTGGTGGGCAAGATGCTTATCATATGCGACCTAGCGTTTCATTTGTGATTGTTACATGTACTGTATATTCACGATTCGTCGATAAATGACTTCGGAACAAATCGAACTCACGGAAAATCGAAACATGTATAGCCTCAGTCGCTTTCCACATAGCTCGGCTTATGTTTTGCAAAGTGTCGGACATTCTTTGACAGGATACAGTTTCTATTGACACTAGGCGATTTCTCCGTTCTTTTAGTTCGAATGAATTGGATAAGTGACTCAATCGGCGCGGCGTTCTTGAGTCGCTCTCGGGGATCGAAAGACGCAGGCGCCTCCGCTAGTTGTCTGGGGATTGCCGATAAGTCGTTCTACATGTCATGGGCGGCACACCATGATCTAGGGGGCGGGGGGGGCTATAGCATCCCCACTTATTTCAATGCTGCGCCGCCCTTGTACATCGTTCCGTGTGCTCTTTTATGATAAGCATTTGATAATTTTCACAGTGCTTCTACATGTATAGAGCGGAAAGTGGTCCTGGGAGTGTCCGTCTGAAAAGAACAGTCTACTTGGGCGACAGCAGAATTCCGTGACGTCAAAAATTGACAAACATACAGAATCTCGCACATTCTGACAAATTCTGTGACAATATCAAAGACAACCATGCATTGACGAGAGTCTTGCATCAGCAGGCCACTCGGCCACTCACTGCTCCGGGCTGTACGCATCTCGACCGAGCCCCGACTGAACCCATCCGTCCACGGATTTCTGATACATATAAAATGAAAGAGACGTTATTACGGAAGTCCCTAAGAATAAGCTGCACCACTTTTAGAATCAATTAGGACATACAAATGAACTTCAGTGACAGGGTGACGGAAACCAACATGTAGCAGTATTGGCAGGCCCATGTAAATAACGGCTATGAATTCAGTGACTTAAATTTCCGGGTTCGTGTTTGCACGGATATCGGGACTATTGATTTTCCCAGACACGATGGTACAGTCTATTCGAGTTTTCTCATAAGTAACTTTAGTTTCTAATGTTTGTTTAATGGCATGTGAAACTCTATTTCACAAAAACGCTATTTTGAAAAATACGGACTGTGCATACAGTAAAATATGAGAGGCTTTCAAATAATTCTAATTCCAAACAAATACTTATTGCTTCATAGTGTAAAACGTCGCTTTTGAAAAGGCTGTCACCAACATGAACGGTTTGTTTACGTGAAACATGGCTAATACAGTTAATCAAATCAAACCTCCTGCAAGGTTACCCCACAGTGCAAAGCTTAAATGTATGTCAACCAACCCATTCTGTGGCGTGAGTCAACTGTATTTAGTCTCGTTTCAAAATTCTGAATATTTGTATTCAGTGTTATGCCACGTAAAAGTCAGACTATGAAGGAAAATTGAAGCCAGAGTGCTACAGTAGATGAAGCACGCGTGTAGGTCGATAGCTATCGAACGCCTCTAGCGTCACCTTGTGACGGGTCTTTTCTGTGAAGTGTAGCACCCTGCAAAAGTACAACGGTGGCTTCTGCGTTAGAGTCGCATGTACAGTCAAAATGATATAAACGAAAGACTGTTTTTTTCAAATAAACGAGGGCAACGCTGTGAGGACTTGATGTCTGTGGCCTTGGATGATTTTCGTACGTGCTGTGTCCACAGTTGTTGAGTTCTTGTAGGTTCTATTTGCTTAATCAGCGAAGATGTACTATCATTGCTCAGTGGAGACAGGACATTGTGTAAGTTGTGTTTTTGTGTGAGACGGTGCTAGCCATTTTTTATATTTTTTTTCTTTGTGTCAAATGCTCAGCCTATGTTATTGTCAGTCACGTCAAAACATGACGATCCCATTGGGTTGGTCAACACACTGTATAACCTTAACACTGATTGGTTCTTTTAAGAACATCGACAGCATCACTGACGCGTCAGCGTGTAGTAGAAATGCCTCGTCATGTGTCAGAAAACACCCGTCATAAGGTGACGCTAGTGGCGTTCCGTAGATAGCATGCGAGACGACTCGATTCCCCGTCTCCAATCGAGGTCAATTTCGGTCCGGAAACGGCCAAAGCCCTTCAACAGGAAGTCGACAACCAAACGCGTCTCTGAAGATTAGAAAACCTGCCATGAGTTTAAAAACACTGTACTGCTGCAAAGCTTACCCAAATTCGAGAACATCCTCTGTGTAGTTTTACACAAGTTATGCCATGATGAACACGATGTTGTCTATCACTGCACTCAAAAGTGTCCTGCTGGTCTTCACTTTCCGTAAATCACGTGATCTGGACAACACCCAGTGTTGAAATACGTTAGTTAGTTCCATGTTTATAAATTTGGTTGAATATTAAATTAAAGACGGAAATTTAAATACATTACAGTGGCTGTTACGACCGCAAGGCGTAGTTTGGAACATAAATCGAGAACAAAACGGTGAGTGTTCGCCGGACCGCTGACAAGACATTGCGTTTTTCAGCGATTTTGGTATTTGAGATCGAATCCAAAGTTCGGAACAACATATCTCGAGAAAGGGTTTCCAGAATTTAATCGTGTTTGAATTTTCTGACAGCACAGTGTCTTAATGTGAAACAGCTGTCTCGAATCCTTTGCTTTCGTTATATTTTGTGTTCCATTAAAATTCAAGGGTCTTATTTTTCTTTGAAAAGTTTTAATCACCGAACTTATTTTTGCAATTAAAACATCGGTGCTAGCCATGGAAATCCCACACTATTTTTGAGAGTTTTTATCAATATTTCAGTACAAAATGCAAGATGAATGTGGGTGAATCTGGTAAAAAGTATTTTTCCTAACAATGAACCTTTCAAAAACACCCATTTTGACAAAAACTTATGCTCACATGACCAGAATAATGGCACAGAGTTGCGATTGACACGAATATTAGATGTAAGTTCTAGTTCAGATTTTTTTACAGATGTACCTTAATGGGTTGACAGTCGCTAGTTACGTAGACATTTTAAGAAGAAGACAACATTTTAATTAGGTGGACACGTGACCTTTTAGTCCAATAATCTTCGAAATTCGCTCCAAAGTATCAGCACACCTTACTAGCTCAAACGCATTCCTTTTTTGGGCTGTGTTCCGCAGATTTTTCAACCCAAGATACCCGCTAGGTCACCACTTGTCGCAAGAAATCTTCAAAGAACAGAAACAGTGGATTTTATACCATACTTCAACATTCGAATCAAGGCACCGATGAATCACTTCAGTGGCCGCCATTTTGCTAAGGTGCTCTTGTAAACTCTCGAGCACTAAGCAGATCTAGTGGTCTCTCGGATATCTAATAAGTCTCAATTTTCAGCAGCGCTTCCTGACGAGATTTGTGGGGTTTCCGTCGGGCCCAACCGATTGGATATTAATATGACATGTTGGCACCTGATAAAAGCTCGTCCTTTTGTTTCTGGCGGACCTTTTCCAGAGTACAAGCAAAAAATTTTCTGTAATTGATCACATAGTGTTCAGTGTGGCGCAATTGTTCGTGTTAAATCAGTTTTGAACGGCCTCATTGTAAGGTCCTCGAGGGACACTGTCGTAGTGTAGATACCACTAAAAATCTATTTATGTACATACTAAGGAACTGTACAAAGGTAAGTAAGTACTCATGTGGTCAGGTGATGGTATACCGTACCTCGTTCGTCTATTTAATGTGCCCTCGGTTGTCGATGCAATTGTTTTTGTCGCTTTTGGCTTTTCACAATACGCGAGCTCCCTTGAGATTTTCAATATGACCTGTACTTTTAATTCATTTCACTGATTCAACCCGTATCTTAAAAATAGCACTTACATTGCTACCCAGACTTAAAACCATCTTGTTGAGATTTGTGCTTTTAAGATCTTGAGCATTTTTGGTTCAGTTAAAATGTCTCTAGAGTTTCAAGAGCTAAGAGCTTTGTAAACGCCGGTGGTTTAGTGTTTAATTTTCTTGTAAACGGCCATTGTCGAGCGCTTTACGGACGAATACAGGAACTTGAAGGAACGGCCAACACGAGAGTCCAAAAGGCAAGCAGACACTAATGGTGTTGAATGAACGGTGACTAAAAGCGACTGCGGGATTCAAAAGAAAGAATATGGCAGCCTCCAATTGGGTGAGTCGGGATGATGGAAAGACACTAATGACCAATGGGGGAGGAGAAATACATGTACGCATGTAGGGAACTTCATGTATGACCTGGGAACACTTACAACTGTACACGTAGCCACTTGAATACACGACCATAGATGCACGGTTCAAAAGACGTTTTCATTAACAGTCCCTTGTTTTTTTACGTGCCTCGCAGGAGCATGTGCATGTAGATGCGAGCTGGTTACATTACTGTTTTACATGTGAAATCAGCGGAGCAAGAGGCAACGCTAGCAACTAGTGTTCAGCCTTCAATGGTTGTTTTTAAGCACCATCCCAGGAAACTTGACCACTCGTTTAAGGGTAAGAAACGTGCGGTGAAACTAAGGAAATATGAAATTGACCAACATGCTTTACGTTAGCTAGTACAGATTGCATCACTGTCGTGTAGTTTGCCACGTACTACGTACAACGTATATAGGTGTCGTCTTTGTGAAATAAGCACCGAGGCATCAGCAACAACCGAGATAGTCGAATGTGCATGCTCATTATTGACAGCCCTTTTTGCCGTACCTTGTAAAAGACACAAAAACATTTTGTTGATCATAAAACCGGTGATTTAGTATCGCCGTGGTAAGCGTTTCCTCGGGAATAAATGAGCATTTTGTTTTGATTTTTGCGCAGGTGCTCGTCCAATCCACTGCTCAGCAAAGGAATGTTGCTTCGCGGCACAATAATAACAAGTGTCGTTATTTAGCTGGTCTTCAATAAGAATGCAGCTGATGAGAGATACATGTAGATTAGGGGTTTGTCAAAAGTACATGAATGATAGGAAAAGCGTAACGGTTACGTAAATACGCACAGTTTTTAGTCACTGCAGTTTGGCACAACCAAAAGGGGCTGTTGGTACACTAAAGGATAACGGTTTGTATAAAGGAGAACTCGGGGTACCGTGTTCGTGGGTGTGGGTGGGATAAGTGTGTTCAGAAGATCAACGATATTAACTTGTATTGACAACTGGAATTCCCTACCATTCAAAATAAAAGAAAGCACTTCAATCGTCACTCTCAAAAATAAATTTAAAATGCATACTACTACTCCAGACTTGCAAGTCCCATTGACATCATTCCAACTTCCCCGCAACCATGAAATAACCCTATATAGATCAAGATGTGGTCTATTCCTAAACAACGAGAAATTTAGACATAATTTTAATAATATTTCGCCTCTGTGTTCCTGTGGAGATACCCAGACATATCCTCATGTTTTCTTTGTTGGTGAGGTATGCAAGGAGGAGAGGGTACAGCTCTTCCAGGCACTCGAACAATACCCCAATGTTTATAAAAAATATTCTGAAATTCCGCAATCGAACAACAAAATTAATTTCTTTCTATATGGATGTCAAGAACTTAACTCAAACGAAAATAAGGTTTTATTTGAAATAGTGTCAGAATTTCTTTATAACATTAAATCTCTTTGTGTGAATGGATAGAATGTTATACATCTGTATGAAAATGAATTATTTTCATTCGTTGTCATATATCATTGTATTCTTAACATCAGTTTTTTTATTTATGTATTCGTATATAATCATTGTATATAGACTTCGTTGTATTTTTTACCCAGATCTAATGCCTCTTGGCGCTTTCTGGGTTATGTATATTCATTGTATTCTGAAGATTTCGTAATAAACATTAAAAAAGTGCGTTGAGTCACGTGTACATTTCAACGGAGGTCTTGCTTTATTCTCATTTCATCGCGTTTGTCATGTTGAACTATTCAAGTTTTAAAATAAGGCGAATTCACACATCTAATTCTCGACAACTGGTAAAGAGGACCTCAACAGCCATATTTTGGCGTATTTACAAACCGTCTCAAACATGCTTTCTTTGAGAATGAAGTTATGATTGCTTTTCAGGTCAACTCATTTAGCATAAAACGATCATTTTGTAAATACTTCAGATGTAGGTCGCAACTGACGACACTTTGTCTTTTTTGCTTCTTGCAATTTGCATGACCATCCAAATATTGTTTTGATTACGTGGCTTCTAGACATTTTAGTGCTTGCATCGTTTCATTGATAAGTTTTCATTATTCTCGAAATAAGTGCACGTAAGTAAGGGCGGTTTTGTTGAAACATCAACAGAGCGAGGCTATGCGATTAAGACTTCAATACCCATCAAAAGCCACTCGAAATAAGTTTGCCAGAAATGCAAACGTAGCGTGAAAATAAATATTAAAGCAAAGGTGCACTCAAGAAATGCAGAGATTGACGATTTTTTAGCAGTGTTTAGTAATAAAATCAGGCTACCGTGAATTCAGCCAAGTTGTTGTTAGTCTCGTCTGACGCTTATTCCAGGAGTCCACCCGTAAACAAAGTCTAAAAGCACCGGATCAAAAATGTACTAAAATGTTAACAGTAACTAATTAATGCATGACGTCACAAACTCTAATACCGACAAGGACTGCTCAACGCCAATATTCGTTGGTGAAACCTGACGTATAGTCTTTATGGGTAATATTGGAGAGTTTTATTTTAAACAGTTTTTCTCGGTTAGAATTGAACATGTAAATGAACTTTTTTAGTTCCTTAGTTTCGACAAAATGGGTTTCTTTTAGAGAGCCATGGTTTTGCATGAACAAAAAGTTTCCAAGTATGCGACCTAAATCCTCAGTTTGTTCTTTGCTAAATTCACTTCGTTGTTGGTAGGACTATACGTACCATGAAAACGAATCTCTTCAAACACCATGATCATAAGCGCTTGAATTCTGTTACGAACAATTTCGGTATGACGTTTTAAGTATTTTTTCTTCAAGTAATGTACATGCAAGCAAGAATTAAACGCAAACATTAAAGTCCTGGTCTCAAACTGCCCATGTGGTTCCAGTATCCAAAAATACTCACTACATAAAATCTCATTTTCGACACCCTTGCTTTATATTCTTTTCGCCTTTCTTGCCAAAAGCGAATGTTTAACAGTATTTGTCAAATTCTGGTGTAAGGAAACACTATTCGGTCACTATGGTAATAGTTACATGTATGTCCACTTTCATATCATGGGAAATTTTGCTGTTGAAAAGTGTTTGTATGGCTAAATGTTGTAAAGTATTGTGTATTTTAAGTTACTTATGTTAAAAGATTGAATCATTTTGGCTTAATGAATAAAAAATGATAACATTTTGTATATAATTGGACTTGTCATACTTATGAGCTCGAACGTGCCCCCTATTTGGAGAAATGGAAAAAGGTCTGCTTCAGTCAGAGAAGCACGAACTCCGAAAAAAGTAGAAAACGAGACGATATATTTCACTAGAAGACAGGGAGTACCAATATTTAGCGTCTGCAATTCGTAACTCTGAACATACCCAGTGAATCTTATTGTAAAAGACATTCCCAAANATAACGGTTTGTATAAAGGAGAACTCGGGGTACCGTGTTCGTGGGTGTGGGTGGGATAAGTGTGTTCAGAAGATCAACGATATTAACTTGTATTGACAACTGGAATTCCTTACCATTCAAAATAAAAGAAAGCACTTCAATCGTCACTCTCAAAAATAAATTTAAAATGCATACTACTACTCCAGACTTGCAAGTCCCATTGACATCATTCCAACTTCCCCGCAACCATGAAATAACCCTATACAGATCAAGATGTGGTCTATTCCTAAACAACGAGAAATTTAGACATAATTTTAATAATACTTCGCCTCTGTGTTCCTGTGGAGATACCCAGACATATCCTCATGTTTTCTTTGTTTGTGAGGTATGCAAGGAGGAGAGGGTACAGCTCTTCCAGGCACTCGAACAATACCCCAATGTTTATAAAAAATATTCTGAAATTCCGCAATTGTACAACAAAATTAATTTCTTTCTATATGGATGCCAAGAACTTAACTCAAACGAAAATAAGGTCTTATTTGAAATAGTGTCAGAATTTCTTTATAACATTAAATCTCTTTGTGTGAATGGATAGAATGTTATACATCTGTATGAAAATGAATTATTTTCATTCGTTGTCATATATCATTGTATTCTTAACATCAGTTTTTTTATTTATGTATTCGTATATAATCATTGTATATAGACTTCGTTGTATTTTTTACCCAGATCTAATGCCTCTTGGCGCTTTCTGGGTTATGTATATTCATTGTATTCTGAAGATTTCGTAATAAACATTAAAAAAGTGCGTTGAGTCACGTGTACATTTCAACGGAGGTCTTGCTTTATTCTCATTTCATCGCGTTTGTCATGTTGAACTATTCAAGTTTTAAAATAAGGCGAATTCACACATCTAATTCTCGACAACTGGTAAAGAGGACCTCAACAGCCATATTTTGGCGTATTTACAAACCGTCTCAAACATGCTTTCTTTGAGAATGAAGTTATGATTGCTTTTCAGGTCAACTCATTTAGCATAAAACGATCATTTTGTAAATACTTCAGATGTAGGTCGCAACTGACGACACTTTGTCTTTTTTGCTTCTTGCAATTTGCATGACCATCCAAATATTGTTTTGATTACGTGGCTTCTAGACATTTTAGTGCTTGCATCGTTTCATTGATAAGTTTTCATTATTCTCGAAATAAGTGCACGTAAGTAAGGGCGGTTTTGTTGAAACATCAACAGAGCGAGGCTATGCGATTAAGACTTCAATACCCATCAAAAGCCACTCGAAATAAGTTTGCCAGAAATGCAAACGTAGCGTGAAAATAAATATTAAAGCAAAGGTGCACTCAAGAAATGCAGAGATTGACGATTTTTTAGCAGTGTTTAGTAATAAAATCAGGCTACCGTGAATTCAGCCAAGTTGTTGTTAGTCTCGTCTGACGCTTATTCCAGGAGTCCACCCGTAAACAAAGTCTAAAAGCACCGGATCAAAAATGTACTAAAATGTTAACAGTAACTAATTAATGCATGACGTCATAAACTCTAATACCGACAAGGACTGCTCAACGCCAATATTCGTTGGTGAAACCTGACGTATAGTCTTTATGGGTAATATTGGAGAGTTTTATTTTAAACAGTTTTTCTCGGTTAGAATTGAACATGTAAATGAACTTTTTCAGGACTTAAAAAGTAAAAATGTGTCATGTTCGGCTCCACCGTTGTGTTGATTTAAACCAGTCGCGGTCTCAGAAAGAGTTGAACATTGCGTAAGACGAGTATTAGGAAAAAATGCGCGTGTGGCAGCTGCATTAATAAAAATAGGATAGTTTTTGTGTTTCCAAAAGACCTTAAGATCGCTCAAAAATGACACAGGTTCGTAGGTCAGACACGAGTATGGCAGTATACGGTATTGGAAGCGATCAGTTCACAGGCCACTGTGAGCTCGCGGCAGCCCATTTTAAAGAATCGTGCTTCAACACGCCGCAGAAGGATTCTACAACGCCGGTTTAACATGGGCTGCGCAGCACTGAAAAAAGTAGTAGCTAAAGACCCTTTCAGCCCCCTGTGGTGCACCGCCTATAGACCAGGTGCGGCGTAGCACTGAAAAACGTGGGGGCTATAGCCCCCCCTCCCAGTCCCCTATGGTGCGCCGCCCATGTTTAAGTACATTTGATTGACAAAAACAGCGTATTGTGTTGGGAACCTGATTGTCAGGCACATATTGAATGATCCCTAGTTTCAGTCCGGCCGTTAGGCACAGAACAGTAATTTTGGAACTAACAAGACGGAAACGAGTATTATTTACCAGAAATAAAATCCTGTTAACATCACAATAATGTGATCGGCATTCGAAGAAATGGAATTAATACGGCCGCTATTCGCGACTGGGCTTTAACAGTCAAGGTATTAACTCTTGGTTATAGATTTACAGTTTGTGACATATACATATTACTCGACACTAAAGTGTCTAGAAAATTAAATAGTGATCCAATAAAAGGCTAGAAATGTCTGATCTGAAATCAGGGCTATCNAGAATCGTGCTTCAACACGCCGCAGAAGGATTCTACAACGCCGGTTTAACATGGGCTGCGCATCACTGAAAAAAGTGGTAGCTAAAGACCCTTCAGCCCCCCTGTGGTGCACCGCCTATAGACCAGGTGCGGCGTAGCACTGAAAAACGTGGGGGCTATAGCCCCCCTCCCAGTCCCCTATGGTGCGCCGCCCATGTTTAAGTACATTTGATTGACAAAAACAGCGTATTGTGTTGTACTATGGCCGGGAACCTGATTGTCAGGCACATGTTGAATGATCCCTAGTTTCAGTCCTGCCGTCAGGCACAGAACAGTAATTTTGGAACTAACAAGACAGAAACGAGTATTATTTACCAGAAATAAAATCCTGTTAACATCACAATAATGTGATCGGCATTCGAAGAAATGGAATTAATACGGCCGCTATTCGCGACTGGGCTTTAACAGTCAAGGTATTTACTCTTGGTTATAGATTTACAGTTTGTGACATATACATATTACTCGACACTAAAGTGTCTAGAAAATTAAATAGTGATCCTATAAAAGGCTAGAAATGTCTGATCTGAAATCAGGGCTATCCGCAGACTGAGTAGGGTCCCACCCGGCTTGACTCGCGGCCTCAAACGTGCAGTCCGCCGATACGGTGAGGTCTAACTCATTTTTTGTTTCACCTTTGACCTAAGTGTCGGCTTCACTCCCATCTCCATACCAGTCTTCACAATGCTCCTCAAGTTCGGCTCTCTAAGTCTCCATAACTTACAAAATCACTACTACCCACCATTGCATACATGTACATGTGTATATGCTGTCAACTGACCAACATCTTCCACTGATCACGGGGAGGGAAACCAAAAATCATTAATTTTTCGTTAAAATTCAAAGTTCCTCAAAATTTTCAAGTAAATGTTTCTTTAGTTAGAGTTTAGGTTATAAAATTATTATACACAGCCTAAAACCTCAAAAAGTGCAAAATTCTATTGCAGGAACACTTTAACAACTGCGGGAAAGAAGAACAACCTAAGCACGCGCAGAAATATGTCATCAACCCAACAATTCAACAACCGGTTGAATATCACCGTATATGTATCGCTGTATGAAACCCCTACGCAACCGCGTGGTATTCAGTAAAAGCAAAGGTGGTATATATCGATTTTTCTGAACCAAACCTGTAGATGCTTATTCCGTGACTCGGGGATTCCGCGTACAAATATTAGTTTTCTTTGTTGAAACGACGCTGGAAATAGAGTCATCAATGACGAAGTCTTATGGAAGATAAGAATTGAAACTAATTTAGGATGGACGTTCTATTAATGCAAATTTCAATAACACTTATCCTGAGCAATTAAGCAAAATCAATGACTTTATATTGCTATGATTTATCGCGTAGCAATTGCAACTGAACAATTTGGAACCGTCCACTTAGGAAGCCACGTGCGCGACTTTTTCGTTTAAGTCATGGGCAATTATTTACAAGAAAGCATGCGTGAATAGTTTAATCTAAACTACATAACATTTTTGAAATGAAAGTTTCCATTTTCGTTAACAAGCGATTTTTGCAAGTTACATTGAAATGGTTTGAAAACGGAGGTTCCGCGTATAAAAGTGTTCACATGCCATCCGAATAGAACGCTGATCGGATAGCCGTGTAAACAAAAACACCCAGCAGACGACTGATCTGCCTTGTCATCGCACGCTAACAAAATCATACGAAAGGTCTACGTTTTTACCGTTTTAAATGAACGAATATCGTGGCATGCGCATTCCACACCATATATTTTTCACATGAGACAAGCAATCCAAAATCAAAGAATTTTCACGATGGTGATAAGCTCCTCTGCTCGGTAAGCTGGTAATTGATATTGGATTGATGCTACCTCGTGCACTTTTGCTGCTTGAAATGCAGATACATGTGTATCTTGGACTACTGGCAGTACATTGTACTCCCTTGGATGGTTCGAATCCCTCATTCCTTTCAGAGGTGAAATCATTAGCTTAATTTTGGGTGTGGGGAGCGTAATTTGCCCCAACATTTTGTAAGGGTTGTGCAAAGTCCATTTGAAAACCAAGACGAGAATGTATGCAGACTAGTTTGAATAAAAAAAATTTCGTTACATCCTAAGTCCAAATCACAATGAAATGTTAATGTACCAACTAAGTCTTTCAACGAACTGAACTGCTTAAAGGCATTTTCGGTATCAAGCTCAGATATTGCAATTTCACAAGCAGTCAAACAAATGTTTTGAAAGAGGACTGCCTTATCAAAAGCAGAAACGATAACTCTCTTGCATGTACATGTAAGTCTTAACTATACAAATCCATTAACTCATGAAGTCTTTGGAACAGTAACGCCTCTAGCATATTTCATCACCTTGTTCTTCTCTCGCAAAATGTCGCGTATGGTTTCATAACAAAGGTCACAGTGTCGTGTCAGTTTGTCGCGCAACCAGTCCCTACAGTCATTACAGTACATTGTATGGTAAACTACCCGAAATGAGGTCATTTAGTCAGTTTTTATGATACTAAGCTACTGTACGATCTGATTTGCATGTGTATTTCACATTTTAAATTGTCTCCTATTTCTGCCATTTTCTGTATTTTTAGATAAATATTTATTCAATCGATGTTTATTATTTCAATCATAAATTGTATACTGTTCCTTATTATGTAACCTCCATGAGATACGAAAACAGAAGCGCAGTCAGTGGTTCTGTAAATCAAAATACAGTGTTCTGCTAGCGACATTGTGAGAAGTGGCCATGATGATGATCACAACGCACTTACCGTCTGTAGTTTCACTCATGTATGACTCGTAACATTGTAAGCAGGACCTCAATAATTGATCTATTGCCAGGATTTTGAATGACGACTTAACTGACCAATCAGGATGCAGCATTCTTGACAAACCTTCGTTTCCAAGTCGCCATTTTACCCGACAATCAACACGTTGCCGGGTAAAAGTTATTGTTTGTTTGTCCACATTGCACTAGAGGCGGAGCTTGCGATAGGTCAATTGAGGAAAAGTTTCAACAAAACCTGCTTATTAAGCTCACGGGCATTAGGACAGATCGCTTTGTTCTTTCAGTCAGTTGTTGCAGTAATCACAAGTCACAAAGCATTCTTCAACGAAGGTATGTCCCGAATGTTTGTTGTTTCAACCACCCGCAACGAGTATCCGAACTACTTAGGAGTGTAAACTGAGCGACGAAATGAAGAATTTTGCAAATACAGTCTGACAGGTATGGGTCATTAGATCGCCGCAACTAGTTGACGGCGTTCGCTGCAAAATTGCTCTTAACGTAACTCGGACTGGGCCCAATTTAGCCTACACGCAAGTTCTCCAGCACCTTGAAACGCCACAATTGGCGTGGAGTGAGTAACAGTTCATTCTTCCATGTCTTGAGTTATTAGGATTCCACGGTGTAGCCCGTGACCATGGGTAGACTCTTCACAGCTACATACATATACTACAGATACTTATAATAACATTATATTTTGGTCTTCATTTGATGTTGTATTTTTGTACTTCTTTGAAAGTGAATGTAAAATACATGTGACTGTTAAAAATTGTGAGCAACACCAACTGCAACCAAAACATCGTTAATTTGGTTTTGGACGTTTTGTGGGTGAATTTTCACCATGATTAACTTTAATTGTCACTGAATTGCGCTAAACCCTTACGATGAAGTCTTCAAAGTTTAATTAGCAAAATGGTTAAGAATTCTAGAAAGTGATTAGATACTTCTAAAAAAAATGCAACGCTGCCCTCTAGTCTGTCCTTTCCTACGTTTCTCTTGCCATTTTATTTTTTTGAAAGTCATTGTTAATTGACACAGCAATTAATAATTCAGAAAAGCAATTTATTTTGAAGTCAGCATAAAGTTCATTTATGAATATTTAACATTTCTATTTATTTCAATAATAAAAGTGCGTGTATGTACACACACTCACTCACACAAACATATATGCATATATACACATACACACACAAATGCACCTGCACGCACGCACACAAGCACACACGCATGCACACACATACACCTATATACATGCATATAGCTTGACACGATACAGCCAAAATGAACGAGTTTGATTTATTTCAGTGCATATTCTATCGATCTTTAACTACGCAAGAAAACTAATGGTGACTGCTCGAAACTGGCGGGAACTTAAGTAATCACCGCACGTACATGTACAAGGCAATCAACAGCAGATGACATCACCACGCGGCAATCAAATAATTACAGTTTTTGAACAAAATACAAAAAACCAAGCGCTCGATGCGTTTCTACATAGGTTCAATTATCAGCTAGTTCATCAGGCGATGATATTGCGTCAGCACGACAAAACAGCGCGCAAAGAAAAGTGTTACGCAAAAAGTTAATTAATTACAGGCAGTGGCATAGGCTATAAAATTCAAGCAGACACCCTTCACCGGAATAAGTCTTAACAATGTGCGATAAATGCAACAGTTGAAAGAGTCGCTGTATAGGCCCCTAATCTAAGCCTTGCTCTTTGTCTTTTGCTGCTCTATTCATGAAAGTCGGCATAGTGTATAGACTATACATGTACATGTTCGTGTTGATAATCCGAAAAGCCAACAGGTGGTGCGTAACGGGCGACATCTATTGAGGGTGAACCGTCACAACCAGTACAGCAGCCGTTGCCGCAGAATGTGACTGGGTCATGTCGCCACACCATTCGCTATTATATAACGTGCACTTGTCATAACCACGAGTTTCGAACGACAAAAACAAAAGCGGTTTGTTGATACACGGTTTGAGTTCTATAACCTATTCTGATTGAGTGCTGGTGAATCGTGCCAGGTGGCGACATCTATCGTAGATTCCGGTATGCACTAAATTAAAGGGATATCAATTCTTGGGTGTTGTTTCCCTGTTTACCAAGCAATGCTCAATGCAAAACGTGCGTCGTATTATCACCTGTACCTGCATGGCATGACATTCAGGCGCAACTTAATTATTGTATAATTACTTTGCAACGGATAAAAGAAAATATATTGTTTCGTAATTGACAATTGCAAAGTAACATGGCTAAATCGGCTATAAAGACACATTTCGTCCAAAAAGTTAACTTTGGATTTTGAACACTTACAGCTATAAAATTGGTCTCAACTTTTTGTCTTACTTAGATAAGGCGTGATTTCTGGATTTGCAAAGAACTGAAAGTTTAGTTATTTGTTGAGACAACATTCCGCGAAGAAAATGATACGTACGCTGTGACAGGCTAACGTGATAGAGCCCTGTGCCAGGTTGCATGAAACAGTCCCAAATAGGTATTCAACTAAGTTCCCTAAATTCACTGCGCATTTTTGAACTTTTGGAAACTCCGATTACCCTTTCTTTTATTGTTGTAGTTTCATTACCATGTCAACTTTCGACTTTGATACAAATCGAGAGTGAACTCTACGTTGAATTGTTAATATTATCGAAAATAATTAGGGATCTTTTCATGCAACACCCTCAGTTTAATGCGTGAGTCCTTATTTATTTTTAATTGACTCTGGATTCGCTTTTTAGTAATATTATTAGAAAATGTCATTAATCAAAGAGGAGCTCATAATAAAGATGAAATGATAGAAAAATATTGCATCTGTGAGTCCATAAAGACACAAATACGCAAAAAGACTTCGGACCTTAGTTGAGTCCCTATTTGGGACTGTTTCATGCAATCGGCCACTGGGTTCCGTTTCATGACAGTTTAAGTCTCAAGTTTCCTTTTTGACATGACGTCAACAGCATTGTTCAACAAGCGCAACGTGACACGTGGTGGAATGGCGGCATCAGTGCAAGCATAGACTCGTAACTCCGACATTTTCTTCCGTGATACCCTAGAGGAGGCGCCAGTTTCCTAAATTATCTGGTGAAGTTTCCGGTTAGTGTATTGTGATGAGAAATTCTCGCATCTAATTTACTGTCCAGTACAACAAAAAAATATTTCTGCATTGAAACTTTGTTTGCCTTCCCATAGTAAATTCTGTTTCTACGCCAATAGACCCACGGGCTCGATATGTCACTCTTTACTTGTTGGTCACACCAGTCAAAAACGTTTAGCGGCCAAAAACTTGGTCAGTCACTCATGTGTATGAAGCGTGGTTTTCTACTCCCCGAAAGGGAAGAATTGAATTGAGAAGTGTTGTCGTAAGGGAGGAAGAATCCGTGACACCAGTGATAGTTTGATCACTACCATTTGGGATGATAATTCGAGGCCGGGGAATGGAGCACCGGGAGAAGAGTGACACTATACTTTACACAGTACGTTTACGTTATGTTCAGTCTCTGCAGGCTTGACTGAGTCTCCAGAGAATGGCTATCACAGGCTTCAGACGAGCCTGAGAGTGCATGCAACGAATAGTCCTCAACCACATAAAAGTGAGTTTATATCGATGTTTCAATGGATTTTGGTCACGATTAAAATCTAAAAATCATACATACATGTATGAACCATAATCAGATGGATATTTCAAATCGAACCAACTCTGAGTGCTATGTACACTGTACTAGGTATGTTATATACCACAGTGTCAAAAACTTGTCTTAGTGGTTATTTTTCTTTGAAAGTGCTGATTAGATACATGGTGTACTTACCAGTAGGTGGCGTAACAGACAATCGAACGCTTTAAACTTCAAGATCCTGACCAGCCTCTTCAAATGTCCGCTAACAAAAGCCTTCAGTCATGGCGTGTCTGCAAATATAGGAATGGGAGTTGCCAGTATGAGACCATAACATACATGTATTTACAGAAACCCAACATGTGGAAGGGTCAACAGTCCTTTAACAGTTCCCTTTTTCTATTAACGGGTTATGTACATGTAGGACCTAAATCGCGTTGTGTGTGTGTTTAGCCAAGTATCTACAAAACTATACATTAAACATTACCAAGAAGAAAGTTAAGTTCATCCATAGCAAAACAACGGTATCAATAGCACTACCAAATTTTGTTCTATATAAATGTTCAAGATAAAATGTCAAAAACGCTGTTACATTTATCATCTCGTTTTCATTTTATGCAACATTTGAGCTTTTTTCATAAAGACCGTGAAATTACTATTTTGATAGACCCTCATACAAGAAATTGAACATTTTAAAACAATTCCTAACACCGTTTTAGAGAACAGTGCATCAAGCATGGTTTGGTATGAATCCAATCAGCCATTTCTGAGATGTGATGTTCCGAATTTGCCCAAATTTAGCCATTTTTCGAGGGTCCTGCAGAACCTGAAACTCATGAACAAACTTGTCGCTTATTGCAGTTACTTGGGAATTGTAGTTATGATTGGTGCGAAGTGAAAATAACTCGTCACGACAATGGTAATGGATGCATCCAAAAGATGGCGTGGCCGTCAGTCGTTAGAAAAAACGAATGATTGCCAGTCTATAAAATGTGCCCAGAATTCTCGGAACGACTAAGAAATGTCTAACGAATATACACCTGTATGGTGTAACAAATCTACGTGTACGTGTACTCAGGTTCTCTCCCGGTATGAAACTGCATCATTCACTTTATTAGCACAAAGCAGAGAAAGGTCAATTACTTCCATCATAGGATGAAAATGTTTGAATCATCTTTTCTGATAAAATCTGCATCTGTAACCGTTACTAACGCTTTGAGAGACTTGGGTGGCGGTTGTTGAGAATAACAGATCCACCTTATGTTTCGTAACTCATCTTGGCCAAACAGTATGACAAGGCAAAGGTGCGACAGCAGGCGACAGGTCCAGTTTTAGGTGCAATCGTCAAAACAAATCCAGTTCAAGGCCAAAACGTATATACATGTATCTATTCACACGTAATGCACGACATAGTAGGACAGTATCGTAAAAGAAAACTCACGGTTTAGTGCAGATAGTACCGTTGCGCTGCAAGGTTTGTTTGCTTAGTACGTCATTTACTTGCCACTCACACGCTATGACGTTTCATAACTCTATCAATCGGAATATTTAATAGCACCACATACCTTGATTGCAATGTGAACAATTTTACAAAATACGTGCTATACATCGTGCTATCACATGTTATTCCATTTGTCTATGGAGGTGCTGTATATATAATTTCAATATAATTATTCAACTGTATCTGTAACATCATACGATGCAGTACATCCTTCACCACTGGGCATTTTCATTTAGCAATTACATGCTTAGTAAGAACGTAATAACTCTCCGTCATTCGTATGATGAGATTTTCACTTGCGGAGTGGAATTATTGATCAAACGCAATGACATGGTGACCATGCTACTTGTACATATGGCCTGGCGGTGCATAACTGTACTCCCGGTAACTTGGAGTTTTTGGCCAATTACATTGTAAAGGTCTACAGAAACTGAAAATTAACACTTCACTTCAACCTATTCAGGTGGCTAAAACACAAAAATGTTATTAGACATTTTACTCTCATGAAATTGTTTAGACCGTGATAGGATACTCTTTCCATTACCAACAAGAACATTGAAGCCATCAGCTACTAACGAGACCGCTTCAGATGTTGCCCAACCCAAAAATTACGGATCCAAAAATGGCGCATGCGAAATGCCTGTTGCTCGAGTTGCTGGAATTTGCGACAATAATTGAAGAGTGGGTGAGCGTAGTCATGTTATTAAAACTCAAGGCCGTTTCGGTTAAAATTCAACGTTGATCACTTAACAGGGGTGAAGTGAAACATTGAGACACTAGGTCTCGTGTAGTGTCATCATTGGTCATTNGACTTAGGGGGGGCAGGGGGCCCGCCCCCCCCCCCTTTGGCTTCCTTAAAAAAATAAAACAGCAAGAGTGTAGGGAAACGTTCAGTTTACTAATTAAACCCGGTAATTAAAATTATACGGCTGAAACAAGATTTAAATGTGTGCAGTTTTAGTGTTGGGGGGGGCTCAGATCCAATTTCAAGAGTCAAATTTGGAACACGGGGCAATCGAAACGGAACTATGGCTAAGTATAGGCTCTCCCGCGATATCTCAGGTGACCGGTAGTCAGAGGCACTGGGCAATACGACTCCGTTTCCGTCGTCTGCTCCACTGTGCAATGAAGAAAATCACTTCATTTTAAAAGAAAATGGAATGAAAAAACAGANCCATGCGCATCTACAATCGTGCTTTGAGCAAATGTTTACACACAAAATATTGCCCCCCCCTTGTGATATCCTAGATCCGCCACTGTCGGTATGCTACAATCCAGTCACAACAAATGAGCATGAGGATATCTGAAGGTGGCAGGTCTATCGTAAGCAGCGAATCAACTACAAGTACATGTACCGTCGACTGACCATAGTAGCCTTTACATGTAAGTGAAGGTTCCCACTTAGCACAATGGTTTTCCTCCAAAGTGTGCTCTACGCCGTGACGTCAGAGCCCATTGTGACAACGTGGTGATCTATTATCGACGGGATACATAGATCTTCGGTACAAGACTGTCAAGGGCGGCCACCTTCGGGGCTAGAGTGGACTGGCAACTGCTCCTGATCACGAGGCGCTCCTATATTGATCACGCATCAACCTCCTAAAATAAGATCGGCAACTACGCAGTGGCGGATCTAGGATTTCACAAGGGGGGCAACATTTTGTCTGTAAAAATTTGCTCAAAGCACGACTGTAGATGCGCATAGCACCGAATGGGGGGGAGGTCGGGAGGGGGGCGAAGCAACTCCCGCTCAGGAAATTTTTATGTTTTTTCCTCTAAAAATCAAGCATTTTCCTTGATTCCCGAAGTATTATCCAAGAAAAAAGGCAAAACAAAAACGGAGAAATTGTCAAACAAGAAAAAGTGCAAGTACCACAAACTCGAACTCAAAACCTGGCGGATAAAGCGCACGTGTTTTACCACTGCACCACCACGACTTAACGCCCAACTTGATCTAAGAGACCTACATGTACTTGTTTATGGTTCAAATTGTTTGCGCGCGAAACCTCCTTCTTTTGTAATGCTTATTACACATTTTATATTTTGTGAAATCAGTTTGTAACAAATTTGTTGTAATTAAAATAGCCTTCAATTGCCCAAAAGACCAAATCCGTTTTGTGTGTTGGCAATAATGACACAATTGCTTTGAAAATCGTCTTAATATAAGGTTTGACAAAGAGAGAATTATGAGTTTCTGAGTGATTCACTAAGGCTTCGATTAAAATTGACATGTTACCAGCAGCTTCAGTTTTTTCATCATCACTTAGATTCCATTTTCTTTAAAAATGAAGTTGTTTTCTTCATTGCACAGTGGAGCAAACGACGGAAACGGAATCGTTGTGCCCAGCGCCACTGCCGGTCGCCTGGGATATCGCAGGAGAGCGCCTATACATTGTACTTAGCCGTAGTTCTGATTGCGCCTTGTTCCGAATTTGACACTTGAAATTAGATCTGAGCCCCCGCCCCCCCCCCCTCCCAAACACTAAAACTGCACACATTTAAATCTTGTTTCAGCCGTATAATTTTAATTACCGGGGTTAATTAATAAGCTCAACATTTCCCTACGCTTTTGCTGTTTTTTGAGGCAGCCAAGGGGGGGGAGGCGGACGCCCTGGGCATCCCCCCTAAATCCGCCTATGCTAAGTACATTTACGTGACTGTTCAGTAATACCACGTACGTGGTCGTACTGGACCATTCCAGATGGCGCAAGCAGGGCGTGACGGGACACTCTATTTTAGGAGTAAAATGGCCATTCAACCTTTCGTTTTATAGATCTGTTGTTAATCGATATTGGCACAATTAGTGATACAGGTGTATGCATGAGCATCAAAGCAAACACAACACAACTTTAGCAACACTTCCTGATTCCAGGACAGATAACTGGCAACTACATTTCAAGAAGGAAGAGATAGCTAAGTTCCACACACATAATGTACTTTCGATTCCGCCGATTGAGTTCTATCCCTACGCCCTCGCATGGCCGGGCCGATTTTCAATTAAATCAGTGATATCATTAATTAGGCTGCCAGGCAATCTTGGTAAACGCGCGACAGATTTTTTTATTCTGTCATGGGAATGGCGACGTAGGAAGCTTTATGACTGAGGCATATTTTTATTTGCGCGCGCAGCTGCATTTAATGACGTCCGCACAAGTCGACGAGGGCCAGACGCGATGTTAGATATAGTTCAAGCTAAGGGGATGATGGGATGCACAAGATGTGGAAACAGTGTCATTCCCGACGGCGGGAGTGGGTCAAATATTGTTGCTTTAGTCACATAAATAAGGGGAGCAGTATATATGGGGTCTAGTAGGGGTTGCGGTGTCTTGCGAAACCATTTTTGTATTGTAGTAATCGCTGCCAAATTGTCCATTGCCAGACCCCTTTGATCATGATTATGTATCTGGGCTTGAAATGGGAGCAAATAACTTTAATTGATGCCACATTTCGGGCAAAGGTGTGAGTTACTTGAGAAAACGTGTGACACCTTTAGTGTTGCAGGGAATGACGAAAAATGGCCTGCGTGATATGCTGACATTGTTCTACATGTATACGGTCTGTAGTGTACCTTTCTAAGCCACTGAGCGCTTGCATATACATTGTGTAAGCACTGAACAGTGAAAGGTATATTTCACGATGTAGAAACTCCACTACAATTGTTAGCATTGTTAGTATCCCTCGTATCCACCCTGAGTTTCGTCTCCGAGCAATCACGTGCGTTAATCGCACTCCTGTTCTCATTTCCCGAGAGAAGAAAGTCACTTGTCTGAGCATAATGACTACGACTTTTCACTTGATTAAAACTAGTTAAGTTAATATCGTAAACCATCTGCAGAAAATATCCCTAATTAGTCACCAGAATGAGAGACTACATGTAGTTACCATAGGGAGGAGCTATCCACACCGATATCAACGTACATGTACATGAAGGTACAACCCACATGTTCACATGAAATGCACAAATCATTTGCACAAACGTGACTAGAGCCATCGTGCGCTAGGTATCATGAGTACTGGGTAACGTCAGCATCCGTTTGCGCCCCGGCAAAAGTCAGTGGAGTCACTCTTGAGACTTTATTGCAACCAATCGACTTCAATCTTAATCTCCCCACGGTAAAGCCAATTCAATAGCTCTGATTATTCACTTAAGTCGGGTTTTATGCCAAATTAACTCGCAAAACACAAGGTATTTTTGTAAAAAACAGGGTCACATTCGTGTATCGCTCCGTACGTGAAAACTAAGCATTTTAAAACAAAATTCTTATGGAGTTTTTAAGACATAATGTAAAATTAAATTCAAAAAAAGTTTAGTGAAATCCACTGGGTTTTTTCGCTATGAATGTACCTTTCTTACACATGGAATTTTGACTTAAAGACGTGGTCACGTGACAATAATAAAGACACAGTAGTGAGAAGCATATTTTAAGAATCCTGGTTCTTTCTCCTTTCAGAAAATGTACCACTTTTGATGGTTGACAGAGCAGTTTTTTTCGATGTTTGAGGTAGAGTTGAGATCGTTTATTAGGACCTAGATAACCTTAAGGTTGGAACGGTGTTGATGTGTATTCAAAATTCACAAGTAAGCTTGCGCAGTCTGGTTCACGTGATTCAATTATATTCTCATTAAGTCAGTAAATTTGTTATATTTCTGATTTCACTGTAATCACCGGTTTTTATTTAGTCTGATGACTCCGGTGTACCTAAACTAATCAAGTGTTACCATTCTAAGAGTTTGTTGATGGCACTTCAGCTCAAGAGATTTGTATAGTGACTGCATGACGTACCACATAACGAGGACGAAAAAGACTTGCGTTTTCTCAACACAAAAAGCTACATGTAGAGTTGGCTGAGAAAACAATGTGCATTTCTGAAGATTCGAGTAAAAGTTTACCCTGTGCATTGGTGTGGAAGAAAATGGCAACTTTACCAGCCGCAACATTCCCCGTATAAGGAAATACAGGCATTTCTGGGAACACTGAAAAATGCAACGGTTCTGAATATAACGCGATGGGCTTGTATTCGACTTTAAGGCGTGCCGGCATTTCTTGGCATGCAAGGCTCGTCGTTATTCTCCTTGTGTTTTCTGCCGATCAGCCATGATCTGTGAATTCACAAGTAATAAAGTATTGACAGACTAAAGCCATTTCATGACAATGTTGGATTACATAATGAAAAATCAGCAAAAAATACACCTGCCTACCACGGCATCGGTGCACTTTCAAGCTTAGCATCTCCCTTAAGTTTTTAGGATGGTCACGAAAATGATTTTAGCATGGTTACATGTCTTCTACCATGACTGCCATCAATCCTAGAACTCGTGATCTAGACTCGAAAATACCTTCGAGTTACCGTGGTAACGATATCAAATTCACTACGTTTTAACAACGAAAAAAAAGTTTCAACGACAAGAGTCCTTGGCAAGGTTGCTTGCTTCTAAAAATGTGTATTTTAACGTCGAGTTCCAATAAAGTGCAATATAATATCGGCTCGTTTGCTTTGCCTGATGGTACGCTTCAGCAACTCGAAACCGTGGATTCGTGTATTGGAGTGTGCGGAATGTTACTTCTTACTGCTTTGAACCCAATGACCAGCCATGTTTGTCATCGACAAACATAGCTACCCCTTGAAGCTCTAGGGAGGAATGTATTGCAAACTTTGACGCCCTCAGGGAATTTTCACTAGTTTCACTCAGGCTCCGGTAGCTACTGGTTTCATCGCCACATATTATAAAACTTTACTATCCCCCCGGCGGCCTTTGCAATTGCTCTTCAATCTCCTTTTTTCCCTGGGAAACTAGGGCTACGAGTTGATCCAACTAGTTAGAGGATCATTGGNCCAGCCGCAACATTCCCCGTATAAGGAAATACAGGCATTTCTGGGAACACTGAAAAATGCAACGGTTCTGAATATAACGCGATGGGCTTGTATTCGACTTTAAGGCGTGCCGGCATTTCACAAGGCTCGTCGTTATGCTCCTTGTGTTTTCTGCCGATCAGCCATGATCTGTGAATTCACAAGTAATAAAGTATTGACAGACTAAAGCCATTTCATGACAATGTTGGATTACATAATGAAAAATCAGCAAAAATACACCTGGCTACCACGGCATCGGTGCACTTTCAAGCTTAGCATCTCCCTTAAGTTTTTGGGATGGTCACTAAAATGATTTTAGCATGGTTACATGTCTTCTACCATGACTGCCATCAATCCTAGAACTCGTGATCTAGACTGCGAAAATACCGTCGAGTTACCATGGTAACGATATCAAATTCACTAAGTTTTAACAACGAAAAAAAAGTTTAAACGACAAGACTCCTTGGCAAGGTTGATTGCATCTAAAAATGTGTATTTTAACGTCGAGTTCCAATAAAGTGCAATATAAAATCGGCTCGTTTGCTTTGCCTGATGGTACGCTTCCGCAACTCGAAACCGTGGATTCGTGTATTGGAGTGTGCGGAATGTTACTTCTTACTGCTTTGAACCCAATGACCAGCCATGTTTGTCATCGACAAACATAGCTACCCCTTGAAGCTCTAGGGAGGAATGTACTGCAAACTTTGACGCCCTCAGGGAATTTTCACTAGTTTCACTCAGGCTCCGGTAGCTACTGGTTTCATCGCCACATATTATAAAACTTTGCTATCCCCCCGGCGGCCTTTGCAATTGCTCTTCAATCTCCTTTTGTTTCCCTGGGAAACTAGGGCTTTGAGTTGATCCAACTAGTTAGAGGATCATTTGAGTCAGGTGAACAAAGACCTAGTACCATAGTCACAGAAAACACATGGTGAAATTCTCTCCTGAAGTTTTTAACTCTCAGCTTGCTGTGGATTGACGATGTCTGTGCTCTGCCCTATTCTATTCGATGTTTTTTCTATCAATGGAAGGAAATCCTGAAATAACTCTAATGCCCGTTCCTTCCTGATTTCGAACAAATTATTAAGGAAATACACCCTTACCTGAAACTGTATCACTAGTTTAGGTAACCATCTGCTTTTTAAACTACGCGTTTAAATGATATGCTGGAATGCACCCAAAGATCTGTCAGCGCCCACCAGGGGGCATGGCTGATTATATTAACTTGGATGGTCCTATAACTTTACAGTTCATGTATGTGTGTCCACTGGTGTGGCGGTGTGGCATTTTTAGCAGCATTTTTACTAAACTACTGAAGAGGGCATTACAAAACCTTGAAAATCTCCTATAATTATTTTACTAGCTCACAATCTGACTTGCTGAATAGAGCATATTTAGCACATGAAGATGATGGGCTTCGCAAACTTGTGTTTGGATATTTTAAAACAGATCAAGTTTGAGTCTAATACTGGAATAAAAAATTAGCGCCGTTGCGTCCGCATCTCACGGACTTCAGCATGGCATGTGACGTTATCGTTATTCTGGCCAATTGGTGGCGTTTTGACCAGACGGCGCCGCATTGACGTCAGAACACCATCCCATACATGTACGTGTGAAAAATCGAATCTTAAACCGCCTCTTTTATTGAAAGAGGGTAATACTTTCGTGACCGTTTTTATGGTGTGGGAACGGGATGATCCGTGTGCCAAGCATTCCCAAATGTGTCGAAGGTCAGGATAACAGCAGTGAGCTGGAATACAATTAAAGACACTATCTTAAAGAATAGTCTCCCAGCAGACCTTATGAACTGTGCCAGTTGATGCGTCTTCAAGTCGCCGTTCAGGGAATGAACCTAATAATCACAGACCTCTTTTTGCCGGTTTGTTTCGTCCTTATTCACTTGTTTTACTTATTTATTTACTTTCACAATTTTAATTGTGTAGTCGGCGTAACGAGCCCGTGGCTTATCTCTACTGCTTTCGAAACTGACTTTAATTTATTTATAGATGTTTTGACTATTGCCTATAGAATCGGCCATCTTGAAAATTATAGAAGCGCACTGCAACTGAGTATTTAACCTTCAATTTACATGTACAAGAACAAACATTCGATTTCGAGTTACACGCCTGTTCTGGAAAACTTGTAAAATGCCAGGAAGAAATTGATATTGACTAGTACACTTCATTGCAGACGATGTCATTAGTAAATGGCGACTAACATTTCTCCGTCAACCGTGAAATACCAATGGTAAACATATTTTCGAGATATTCATTGTGGTGTAAAATAAGCCTGGGCGTAACTTGTTCTCTTGTTTACACGCCAAAACAGCAAATGGATAAATGCCGTTATAAATATTTCAGCGTTCCAGAGATATTTCGTACTCGAACAGGGTTGAAGATTGCCTTCATCGATGTCAAGTTAATCAAGTGCGAGAGGTTAAAATTGACAAGAAAGACGAATGTTTAATATGACGTCACGTTACTTCTGTCGTCAAAATGGATCGAGTGTTTATATCAACAGTTGATGAATTTTTAATCTTAAAATGTGTTTTTATGATGGGAGGCAGGTACATAGACGCGCAAAAAGAAAATTAATTTTCTTGAAGTCTAAATCTTTTAACCCAACACTCAACTTTTGATTTCCGCTAAATCGAGCTTGTAACAATTGGATATCCATACTTACAAACGCTGGGACAATTTCCCTTTCCGTTAGTGAACGACTTCAGGCAAAGAGAAATAAATCTTCGGTAACGGAATTTATTTTTCTAGTTTTTTTTTTGTGAATATTAAAAGGGTATTCCTTGACCTGCTGATGAAAGAAAAGTGACCTAGTACGAACAATAAGGATACAGCTGTGAGTCACCGGCATTGAATTTAGACTTGAGATACAGTGTACTCCAATGCATATAGGTCACACTTCATTCACCGTTAAGTGAAGATTACACGTCCTGCTAGGTTTAGTTCTGCACTTACTGAAAAAATAGCTTTATGTGTGCACACACGACCGACCATCTTTGGATGGATAGCTTGTTGTGTCAAGAAAACAGGGGTCAGTTGTATATGTTCAAACAAAGATTATTAGGCGTTAGAAGCGAGCTTCAAGTGTTACCTCTCGAGTTGTTGGTGTACTGTATGCTTAAACTCGCCAAATAATTAGTGAACAAATGACGAAATGTTCAATGCCTTGGTTAAGAAAATTCGGGAAAACATGTCTACCCATACTGACGCCCTAACTTTATGAATGAAGACCGCGCAACCCAATATAAAATACTGTAACGATTCCATTAATCATTTTGTGCAGATAAATTATATTTTGATAATTAAATGTAAAAGCAAGTCATTTGATATTGAAAATTAGGAATAAAGTGAGAGAAAAAACCAAGAAATTCGTGGTCGGAAAGATAAAATAAGCCTATGCCTTAAGTCAAAACTGTTTTACAATATCGTCAAATTATATGAATGATAGAAATAATATTGATTTTAATGTTCATTCAATACGTACTTTGGTGAGGTAATCTGCACAGCGTATACAGGTTTTCGAGTTTGTGGGCAACAATGAAAGTCCTTTGATAAGGAAATAACTGGAAATGACCTTTGGAAAATTACACGCTAGATGCGCCGAATCACATTATACTTGAGCAGGAACATATATAAAAAGAAACAATGGCTAACGCAAGCATTTGCATTTAAGCTCTATTTTAGTCCAATTATCCTAAACAACGTTCTCTTTTTCATTCTCGTCATCAACCGTTGTCAGAGTCAGATTAAGGATTTGGTGGGCTGATGCAAATGGAAATAGGTTTATTTGATACATGACTCAAAATTCAACACAGTGAGTTACGCCAGGTCGCAAACTTTAAACTAGAATGAATATGTCGGAGGCGACTAAGACCGACTATATTCCGACAAAGAACCAAAACAACAATTTCCCAAGATAGCAGTTCAACTGTCCGTCGAATCTTGTGTTACATTTTAAATTGAGAAGCCCGATCATTCTCAGTCAAGTTCTATGATAAACCACAGGTGTAATGTCAGAAAGGTGGACCAGTGACTTGGTCGTAATTGTCGTCGTGTTCAAGGTGTCCTTGGTGACTCAAAGAAAGTCTCCAGTCGAATTAGTTGTGTCGTACTTCATGTTTTCAATTGTTTTGTATCATGCCATGTTTATTGAATATTTTTCTTGCGTTTGAATACACACACGTTTAGGATTCTAAATTAAATCACACATTTGAGGTATGTGTACATATCATTTGCAGTGCTGACATCATGCATTTCAAAAATATGGCTGCCATGTCATTATCATGTCGTATGTCGTAGAAAAGACCTCAAGGGAGTTCCGTACAGGAGCCAGCTGACACCGCGGCTGGAGTCCCTAAAATGTTACTAAGAGTTCCCTTCTTCTACCAACATACAGTGTATGCCTAAGTACAGTTTCTTGAAAAATAAGTCATTAAGTAAATAACTCTCTGCCGAACTACGATTATACTTAAATTGGAGGAGCACTAGCGCTGGCTTTGTTAGAAAGGTCGATCATTCGAACGTACATTTTTGCTTGTTAGCTGCCAAAAACGAAAAGAAATTAAGCCAACGAGACACTTTAGCTCACATAATTGACCCAAAATATTCCTTTCCGTGATAGGGCTTGATGTCCTTTACCGAACAGAGCACAGAAAACCTAGGCGGCTCAAGATAACGCTTTACACTGTATTGGGTTTGCCAACTTCAAAACTGCGAATTCAAAAATGGCGCATACATGTACATGAATTGCATCGTGACTTGAGTTGCCGGCACAATCGGCAACAATACAAGATCAAAGAGTGGTAGACTTTCAAATCTCAAAACCACACTTTGGTTAAGAATTCAACATTGGCAGCTGAACATCAGGGAAAACCTTGTTTTAGTTATAGATATCCAAAAGAAAGCTTTATCATCAGATATACATGTACGATGTGCAAACGTTGAACAATTCTACAAATCTTTTTTTTAAATTCGCTGAGACCATCATGTCTTCAAATTGCCACAGATTTGCTTTGGGGATACTCCAACTATTAACACCAAAATGTCAATCGTCTGAAAATGTCCGTGCATGAACAAAATTCAATGTCGTCCCTATGACCTCGGCACACCTTACACACCAGAAACAGAAATTGGAACGAGCGAAAGCCGATTTTGAGGTCCCACAACGGCAAGCGGTCGCATTTACAAGTACATGTAGAACCTTATGCTATTCAGGGGCATTTTATTTCGACAGCAGCTTATTTAAAGCATACGACATTCGAACTTTTATCGACTGGATATAACGTACATGTACTGTACATGGCAAAAAGTAGCACGCAGGTTCCAACAGGTAGAGGACATCTGAGTGTATGTTGCTGGATGAACAAGCAGAATTGTTAAAATCATCAATTTGCTAGGGGTCCAATAACCACGGATGATCATGAGAGCGAAATCTGAAAACGAGGTCAACTTATGTCTGACTTTACAATTCTCATACGTAATCTGCCACCAACATAATCGTTCGTGGCATAGACTTGTCACCCATGCTGTCATTGCGCCACGTATTTGCAAAATGTGTGAACATGGCAATTAAAAAAGTTATCATAAATGTTCCCTGACATTAATGCTCACCTGTGTCGGTTAGATAAGCAACAGTGATGCCATCAACTGGTATTTGCGGAAGGATTCAAGCAAGATTGACTTATTTGAACGAAGACGTCACGCTCATCTGTTCACTTTACTAAGAAACCACTATTTGGTGGATATTTTCTTTAAAAGACCGTTCTGAACTGTTTGTCTTGCTATTCACGAATCTAGAAATATCATTTAGCAACATTGCCTTTCGCAAGCCATGGTGTGTTTGGCTAGAATCAAATTCTTTACTAAAGTCAAGCACCAACAGTTCTGTATAGTCTCTAATCATTTCACTATCAACTCTGATTTTGTGTAAGGCAGGCCTCTCATAGGGATCGTTGACTATGATTTTTCTTAACAACATTTTCGTTCTCGTCCTCGCCGAAGTATTCATCCTCATACCAAACGTCGCATGTGCATGTAACTCTACGGACATTGCGTACAGAAGGCCTTTACTTACAATACAAAGGCATGAATTATCACCAAAGGTGTGTCTCCTATGAAAAAAGTACTTGAAGAAATAAGGTGTTCTACAGACAATGTGCAATTGTTTGTAAAACCCTAATCTCAACTCTGGATGTCAACAAGCCAATGTAGAAATGTAGCAGTGTAGAAATTTTTATTATTTGACCATTTCCTCCTTTATATAACATCACACGAGTTATACATGGTGGTAAAAAGAAAAGAAGCCAAAGTCTGACGCTACTACTCCAGGCACGAGAAATTTGGTTCGAATTCTCCAAAACCACTAAACGTGATGTAAACCTCTTAAAATTATGAAACTCGGTTCGATTAGTCCACACTGAAGTGATTTTTGAGCTCGAAATGAAATGACAGCTGTTGAATGTTTGAGGCAAATCAAATTATTATCCCAAGTACATGTACCATTCAGGTCATTGCCATTTTTTAATTCATTCAAGCCCCTTATTCTGAGAAGGAGAATGTTTGCAACAACAGTACGTGGTCAGTTGGATGGGAATTGGTAAGATAGTGCAAAATCATTGGAACAACGGGCAACAGAAGAATTCGTAAAACGTACAAATTCTAAAAATTCGATGAAAGACGAAACAAATGTGGGTTTTACACAACACATGGAAGACCAATAGAACATTCTGTTTTCATGCTCAGGGCTTTTCAGAACACGGCGATTTCCGGTAACAATAATGAACATGCAAATTACATTATTAGTGAAATCATGTCACAATTATGATGTTTATTCTGAAGTCACACATTTGCGCAGGAGATGCATAATTTAATGATAGGCGCGAGCCGGGACTAGTGTCACCATCTATTTATTTAGAGAACTAAAACCTTGATGCAATTCGTTTTTAATCCTCCCGTCGCCGTAAGATGACACACTTCTCACGGTATCTAAGCATCGTCCTAATGAGCATGATGGAGCGTGATCTGTCTCCTGTTGTTTAGAGAGAAAATTCCTACCGAGTCACTGTGAGCTAAAGGAAATCTGAAATCCCTCGATTCGTGATTTAAATCGTCTTACCTCTGACTTTTCCACTCATTGGCAGTGGACGATGCTTGACTGAGGGAAGCCCGATTCGTTCTGCGTTCTTGTATAGTGTAATAATAAGTTTGAATCTAAACCTGCAATCCGATCTTGGTCAGTGAAACTGCAGTGAAATGCCAAACGTCGGTACGAAAATCAACGAGCCGTGAACATACGTTCAAGGCAATCAACTCGGTGCAGGCGATCAGGACTACATCGATCGACTCTGAACGCTGGTCGCTGAATATCTGATGTGCCAGGCATTTAGGCACACATCAAATAGCAATGAATGAGATGGCACAGGCACATTACATAGGTCATAAAAAGATAATGATGAATGACCTAAACTCAGTTTAGTTTAATTCAAGGCGTATAAAGCCCTCGCTTTAAATGCTAAATACTTATAAAAACGCAATGATAAAAACGGTAGCTTTGCCAACGGTCACTTCTAATCATTCTGGGTATATGACATGCCCTTCCAAAAACGCAACCCCCTATTCAGAAAAAAACGTCGGTTAACACACAGCGACCAGTATTTAGACTGTCATTTAAAGAACGAATCTGAGATTCTGATTTTTACCTCAGATCAAGGCTTAAAAAACTCTCCGGCGTAGCGCTATACTAAATGTAATTTTGAAATTTACAGCACATATTGGCTCATGTATACTGAGGTAAAAAGCATAAAATCTGGATATTTTAGCTTCATTTTCATTGTAAAATATCACTGTCGTATTAACAGATTTCTTTCAAAATCATTGTTTCCTTGTGTGTGCAACGAAAAACATTCTTCGATAAGGAAATACTAATACTTCACCACCCCTGCTTCGAAGTGCGCCACCGATGCACATTACAAATGCATGTCAACCAATGGGGATCTGACCTTTTTTTCCCCGCTAGTATCGCTAGCAGCGCGCGTCGTTCCGTTTGCCTTCCGCCCAAGTATTTAATATTGGCTGGGTTTGTTTGTCGCTCGTTTCTCGTATCCTACCTTTTACTGTGGGAATGGATTACGTTGAAATGTTGTTACTCGTTGAAATAGAATTTCCCCAAGGCTGTGAGTTTGTCATTATTTTGTTCCTTGCTTGGCGTTGTGGTGGCCATTTTTGCTTTTTTGAACCGCGGACTGAGCCATAGTTCCTCTGTTTCTGGTGGGATTTTTCTGATATTTTTCTTTGGATAGCTCATTTCAAGGGCTGTTGCAACTGCGCCATTTGTTTTTCTCTATGTTTTCTCGTTCTCGAATTGTTCGAGATTTTCCGAAGACTCCTCTTGAATTAATTGAGATTTTGTGTCGTACAGTCATTGACGTCCTTTGACGGATCTGTGTGAAACCGCTATCAGCATTGGGAAACCCGCTTTTTGCTACGACGTACCGTTCTCGCGATATTCGAGAATTACTGCTTAGTTGACTTTATTGACTGGCTGTTTACAGCTGCACTTGGTTAGCCTATCATATTTGTGCTAGATATCGCGTTAGCTTCCGTCTGATCGACATGGAATTTACGTACAGTGTAGTACATGCGCGCACCCAGCCATCAATATGGGGACTTTCGAATTCCTGACTTTGTGGACGCTTTGTAACAAAAATAGCGGGTGTACTAAAAAAAACTGATGCACCTCTGTGAATTGCGCGTTTGCGCTAGTTTAGTGGACTTTTGCCTCAGTTTCTCGGATTTTTNCCCCCCCCCCCCCGAGCCCCCCACTTGGGTGCGCGCATGATTTAGTAAATAGCCTGATAGCTTTTGTTCTTGAGCGAAATTGGATGCAAGATGACGCTATAACGGTTGTTTTTCTAATAATGTTTGTGGAGCTCTAGTCTGCGATCCTTTGTCCGAGCCTTTTAAAAATTGGCATGTAAGTAAACCTTCTCACGGGCTATCTAATGGATTGGTGTAATATGCGTGGCTGCTGATGTTCTAGGCTTCGTCGTTAATTTCACCAAATGTCGCTACTCAGAGCGCTTTCATTTGTTTGATTTTTTCGTTTCTTGTTCGCACGCTTCAGATTACATTTCTTATCCAATCACCGTGGAAATAACACAAAACATTTGTAGGGTAAATAGTTCGAAGTCTATCGTTTATGTTTGAAATCGGCGGCAATATGATGGTGTACCTAGCCACCGGAACGACTCTCCCCTCTAACAATGCTATTAGCGAAAAAATGAGCAGGTCCCCCATTCTCTATAGACTATGAACGTGTCACACTGTCGACAGTGTGCAGTAAAATACTTCAGTCAACCAAAAAATATGCGTCACCTTTCGTCCTCCTCACTTCCTATACCCTATGGCCAACCCGTTTGCTTACTTGTGTTTGGCAGCCATGTGACTCTCAATACTGATGACTGCTGGCAGTGAAACTTACATTCGTAAATGTACTGTTTAAATCTTCCTAGTTCCAAAAATGCTAATGAAGGCGCCACCAGTCTCTGTAACCCATAGGTCACGAACTCCTCTTCCCGCCAGCCGCTCAAAAGCATATTGTTCTGATATAAAGTTTCAAACAATTCTGACATTGGGCACGACCAGTGGTGCGCTAAATAATTCCCAAAAGAATCATAGAAAAAGAGATATCTACAGTTCCATAAGATATTTGAGCATTGCATTTAAACCTTTGTAATGTAAATAAAAACTTGGTTGAAGGTATGACTGTACTTTTTGTTAGACACCTTGTGATATACTCGCTCGTAGTCTCTAAACGATCTCTAATCTTAGGCGTGCAACTTTGCAGCAAAACACGAAGAAACATAATAGACAAACAAGCTAAAACACTAGCTACATGTACATTTCGATACCACGTGTCTCGTCATCAGGCAATGAGTGAAATGACCATATATCAGGCGAAATAAATAGTGAAATAAACGGTGACAGGAGATAGATGGGAATACACAATACAAGTTCAGAGTGTAAATATATCACGCGATAGGAAGCCCACAAAGCTAACGGAACAGATCCAGCTTGCAGTGTGACAAACCTGTGAGTTAGTTGATCATTCAGCACAGGTTTTTCCTGACTCATATATAAGCACTCCAAAATCTTTAACCGAAATGTGTCGTTTTCAACATAGCGAATTGTATTGTCTACTTTTTCTGGCCCAGTTATTCTTTGGCCATGTAGTTGTCACCAGCCGCGCAAGAGCATGGACTTCCGTCGATAGAGGGAGCATACCGTGTTTCCAATGTAACGCTGCTACGACTGTTTTTGATGAAAAGGTGACGTGATTTTATATTTTGATAATAAATACATGTAATTACATTCGATCTATCACCAGGTTTGATCACCTTAAGGTTATCTCTTACGATCTTCTTAAGCCCATCCAGATAACTAAGCATAAATAGTAGATAATGCCATTATTCGCCATGTTGATAATGACACAGTTTTGTTAAGAATTTTGGTGATCGTGTTGATATTTCACGAAAAACCTTTGATGAATTAGTAACTCCCTTGTGTGTACCACAAGCAGGCTCTGTTCCTTTAGGCTTGTGGGCTTCCAACCATGTGATACATACACACACACACACTCTCTGCTTGTATGCACCTCTACATGATTTTACCGTTTATTCCACTGTTTATTTCTCTTCATATATGCTCATTTCACGCATTGCCTGATGATGAGACACGTGGTCACGAAATATAGCAACTATTTGAACTTGTTTGTCCGTCATGTCTTTTGGTGTTTTGCTTCATAGCCAAAGCTGCACGCCTGAAAAAAGTAGAGGCTACAAGCGAGTACATGTACATGTACACTGTACATCACAAGCTGTTTAACAAAAACTGCATGCACAGTCGTGCCTTCAACCAAGTGTGTGTCAATGAAGGGCTGCTATCGAACTATACTGAGTGTAATTTAAGATTAGTAACATGCTGGATATGTGTTGCAAGTGCATTCGAGGTGTATTTTTAGTCAAGTAGATTATGTCACTATATTTTTTTAATAAGAAAAAAAGAAAAAAACATTTCGTGAGTAGTGGTGCCGCCGTACGGTTCAGTCTGTCGTTGGTTAGGGAAATTGTATACATGTAAGTACATGTTAGCAATGTCCCAGTACATTAATTCAAAACGCCGAAAATAATCTATGAACGGTGTAAAGTGTGCCTAAGTTATTCACGTAAATTACTCATAAACGCAGTAAACTTGCATGAACGTCATACATTAATTGTTATAAAGTCTGTGTGGAAATGTATAGTTTGTAACATATCCACGCGGTGATCTGTGTTATCAGAACAAAAGGGTATTGTCTGACCATTTGGTTTTATGCTTTCATGTGTCTTTAGCATTAATAGATTTGCGTTGGTACACATGATTATGTGCCTAATTCGTCGATAGGGAATAGTACACGGTGGGCGATAAAACTGAAGTTGAGCGATATCAAAAAATACGAACACAAGGTATAAATGCAATATACTCATATTGCATGGAATGACAAGTTTTATTTCAGTAAAACGGGGATTAGCAAATCTTCAGACTGCCGTTCATCGTGTCAAATATGTGAGCTGCTCGAGACGTGACAAGCTTTTTTACCAGGCAGGCCCACTGTACTGTGTGACCTGCCTCCTGCTGGCGAGGCTGGCAAACGTTTTACCAGCCATGAGTCAAAAGCGGAGGACGGAAAGACTGGTGGTTACAGAAACCATGTAACGATTCGTCTTTGGTGGGCACGGTTGAACGTTCCCGCTCCACTTTCATTAAAATCTGGTACCTCCAGGGTTGGCTCGACAATTTAAGTTTTGTTCTGCATGTGAAGGCACGACTGTATTTATGTTAGACAGCTTACTAATTAATACATTCATGTACTCGCTCGTAGTCTCTCAATACAATCTCCTAGCATCAGGCGTGCAGTTAAGAAGCAAAACATCAACAGACATAACGTACAAATAGTCTAAAATAGTTATATTTCAAGACGACATGTCTCATCATCGTATATTAACTATCCGTCCCACCCCATGTCGCCATACATGTATAAATGGCAAGTTATTTTTAGAAAAAGACGGCGTCAGTATGGGTCCCCCATTAGGCTCAACTATACATGCGCAGACTACGAATGACTTCCGTGCTTGATTTTGAGACTGCTCTGGCTGATGGATTGTCAGTTGTTGGCCCATTGGACCACTTTTTGCTGTGTCGTGGCTTTTCATGAACCTTTGCTGCTTGCAAGCAGGATTTGTAAACAATGGAGCTGGTCAGATACCCCAACATGTGACTCCTTAATGCTCGTCAGCTCGTCAGATGTCGTGAGAGTATAAAAGTTATTGAAACACTGGTACATGTGTTTACCGGAATTAAAACGGACTGTCACACCAGACGTCGCTAATGAATGGCGACGTCACGATAGTGAAACTTAGTTAATAGACCCTGAGCTATACATGTAGGAACATTAAAAAGGTTTTGTGACTGGCAATTTTATGTTAAAGTTTTCAGCCTCATTCCTGGGTTAGACGTACTTCCCAAATGTTAAAAGTAACCACGTTAAAGGTTGCACATTACCGAGAATTTCGCCAAAGAATTTGCTAAAAATGACAACATGTTGAAACTTAGAGTTTACAATGTCAAAAGACATTGCTTCGATAGTTTGACACATTTAAACAAAGCAAATTAGCTAAATACGTTAAATTAGCAGTGAAAATAAGCTTTTTTAAACCACACCGTCACCAAGTGTTACAATTTAATCTCTTTTATAAAAACCTATGTATCGTTTCGGTGTTTATAGTATATACCTAATGAGTGATGAATTCAAGTTTCAACCTATTTTAACTGAACGAAAGGGTAGAGGGGGATAATATTTTAGTATCTAAACATAATTATGTAGTAATAGACCGAATCAGTGAATGCACACGTGCGATATCACGTGACCTGAATTGGGGGTTGAGTCTAAACAAAGTGGGGGTGTGTGTACAGCCACAACGAAGATGCCGCATTTTTGCTGCAGTTGCAGTGAATGCAAAAATTCGTCGGAAAAGTCCACAGATCTGTCATTTGGCGGACTGCCTATGGACAATAAGCCCCTCCTTTCACTATGAATCACAAAGATGAGAAGAAATCCAGCGTTTTCAACGTGAACGTCCACACCAAAATCTGTAAGTGATCTCTTTTACCCGTAGGATTATATCAACCCAGACGCTAAGAAGCGAAGAATAAATAGTGCAGCAATATCCTCGCGTTTTTAAGTGGAACGGCAAAGTGGACGAAATCAAAGAAGTACACCAAAGAAGAAACTAAAATGTCAACATTTAAGCTTTAAGAAGCGAGACAAGAAAAAGACGTGGCAACTGGCTCAGCAACTGAGAGGGAAAATGACTCACAGTCAAATAGTCCTCTCTTGTCAAGAAAACGCAAATATACATGTATATACGAGAACGACGTGCCAGTGGTCTGCCATGTGCTCACAGAGTTTCTGTCAAACATTTGAAAAGCAATGTTCAACTGATGGAAAAGACCTTTCGCATTCTGCTCTCGCGCTGATTTCATGCAAAGACTTCAATGTAGTATGCCAAATGTGGATAGCAAAACGCTCATTTATTGGGACAGTGCCCTTGCAAAGTCCAAACTTATTGACACTGAAAAGCTCTTCAAGAAAAGATCCTCTGAGCCCCTTGAACAAATGAGTGAGATAAAATATTACACGATGAAGAACTGGAAAACGCCATTGCAATACACAGGAGCCTCGTTTTGGTGAACTTGTAAATATCCAATTCAAATCACGTGACACGCAAGCCGATGGTGTTTATTATGAGGAAAATAAGTGGGGAAATAGGCAAAAGTGGACCTCCGCTATTTCAGGTTAGTTTCAGCGCATTTTATGAGATACTCTCAGCATTTCATAATCAAGACACAGCACAGGGTCAAAGAAATGTGTCAAGTCAACGCACAACTATTTAACTTTGTCAAACACTAGCCAAACACACGCGCCAACAAATTTCTTCCTTGGAACTTCTGAAACAATTTGGGTGTGTCCCGTGAAAGTATTAGTAATGTACCCCCCCCCCCAAATTAGTCAATTTTTGTTAATAGCAATACTTCTGTATTCTAATAGTATACAAAATGTAATACAAATTGCTTGAAAATTTACAACAAGTCAATGAAATAGGCCTAATGGAACCTTTCACTTATTCATACAAGCCATGGCAAAATGTCTTTTCACTAGTCTGATGTTTTCTTAATAGTTGCCTTGGTACCACCAAGTGTTTCTTGCCAGTTTCTGGGCAAAACGAACATAACTGTTTGTGGTTTGCTAAATGTTAAGGCTGGTGCAGCTCCATTAAATAGCGCTGACATACCTACATGTACATTGTAACATACACTCTCTAGTAGTCATATCACAAATCTTTTTACATTGGGCATATGCGTGCTGATGGTAGAATTATCATTTATGTGTGCTGAGCTGGTAGGAATTGTTTCACAACATAAAACAACAAAAATGCGTGGATGGTTGTGTCGTTTCTCTTTCCTGTCGTGTCCGTTCGCCCAGTACTATATGATATTTAGATTTTAACCCTAAATATTGTTTTTATGACTGGAAAACATTGTAATCGTTATCGCAGTACTAGCAGACAAGTTAAACACATCTTCTCGGTGGCTTCGTGATCTTTAAAATGATTACAAATTAATTTTTTATAGAACCCAGCTTTAAGTAAAACGTTTTGAATAATGCCCTTTAAACATGAAATCATTAGTTTCCAAAATAATCAGGTTCGTAAGTCTAGGCTACTTTGCTTCACTGATTAAATCCTCAGCAATTTGATTAGTTTTCCAGGAACTCCGCGAGAACACTCTGACGCATGTTATGCGTGTAATACATTTTTACTGTCTCCTATTCCATGGTCAGACATAAAATCAACAACTTAAGTAACTTGGGCGAAAACTGTTTAATATTTTTTTGTCTATAAGTAAAGCAGTTCTTACTCCGGTACCCGCAGTAGATGTACAATCTGCATTTACGACGGGTACCAGAAATGGGTATCTCAGTTTGTGATTCGCTAATGATGTCGTTGTCTCATCATGACTTACAATTTGCGTGTACAAATAACTCCCCACTCGCCACATTACTCGCAGGCAGCCCAATACCACATCCTTTGTGTTTCCAATGCAATAAACGTAACCTGTTGGAAATAATTACAGGTGTCTAGCTTTCTAACAACAATTTACTCACGCAATTAGCTCGGGCATGGCTTCATGCATAGGTTTGATTTGGTGCTTGGCTGGGGCGTACCTTGCAGTCGGCAGAATTATTTTGCTTTCCTTAGAGATCGCGCGGGTTAAAGCATCTCGCATAGCCTAGTCTTGGTGTAACGAGGTCTGTAAACGCTAGTCCTACACTGTATGTCATGAGCGCCCTCTATTGCAGAGCATGTGCGACACGTTTTTACAGATTAAAATGTGTTGGAACTTTCTAAATACTACACTACAAATACCCCCATTTAGTCATACAATGAAAATATAAATTGCCAGGTGAAAATTCCCACAGCTAAGAACCCACTGACTACCTATAGTACACAAGATAAGAAATCACAAAAACGCAGCGGCTTTCTTGTTTTGTTCAAAGCTATAAAACTTCAAAAGTTTCTTCCCATCAAATAGTAATCCCCAAAATCCGCTTCTCGGCCGTTAGAACGACAATGTCCCTTTAAGAGGCAGTAGACTCACCACTTCAAATATTTGGTGACCACGTAAATACGGCAGTTTAGAGTTGACGAAGTGAACTTATATCATTTGAATCAACATACGGTGGCTAATTTTTCGTGATGGATCACTTGCAATAACGATGTCGATGCGGCTTTGTATCAGCAGGAAGTCAATTAAGATTGATTCTTCATTTTAATTTAGAATCCGGCGGCTCGCAATGACTATTGAGAACACCATCGGAAAACCGTCTGGATGGTGTGGGCGAACATATTTGATTTATATGAGCTCCGTTATGTGTTTTCAAACAGGCAATCTGCAAACTTTAGTGGAATAATAACACATATTTAGCACACATTTCTGTTATTGCTTTTTTCTTTTAGGATAAACTTAAGACGTGGTTCTGTATAACGACTTAAAAGTGCAAATGTTTATCCACCAACGGCTAACAAAACACTGTGGATTTGTTACAATAGAAGGGCTAGCGACCATTTCTGAGTTTGGTAACTGTGCTTCGTTTCTTCAGATTCTCTATCTCCCAAATTGCCTCTTAGCCGAATTATTTTTGAACGGACTCACAAAATGATGTCGATTTCCCGGACTTGTTGTTTGGCAGTTCTGGGTAAGCTCATATGTGTCTCACCATGGAATGTAAACTCTCAAACGTGGCCAGTGTATTCTATCATTAGAGCTAGCGATCCCGAGTCTAGCGGCGAGAGTTAGCATCGTGAATTTTCGCTTGTCTGCTCGAGTTTTGGTCGAGTGTTGTAGGCTACAGTAGCTATCAAATTAAGCCTAATTCCATTGCTTCATTTTTGTATTGTCATTTTAGTTCATCAAGCTGGATGTCGGGAAATGTCTGACTTCTTATACCTTTTCATCTCTAGTCTTAAAAACGTTTTTGACAATCTAATAAACTACATGACAGGTGTGTGTGTGTGTGTGTGTGTGTGTGTGTGTGTGTTTGTGTGTGCATAGATTATTATTATTTTCATTTGTTTCTATAATAATTCATGTGCACAATGTTCACCAACTACCCAAATACTTTCCTGCTAATTCGTTTTCTGAGCAGCGAAGGTCATCTGTAGGATTTACTTACGCTCATGAATTATAATCTAAACAAGAGCAACGCGGAGCATTGAAATGCGCCCACGAATGCATCGCAAATGATGTGCTTTTAGGGTTGTTTATTTGTGTCATAAAATGGCTACCAGATGAAACAAAAACTTACAATCCATCTGAAAATGAGAACATTTCATTGTTTGTTTAAAAGAAAGCTATACAAAAAAAATTCTGGAGAGGGTTTAAGAGATACAGCTATGGGCGCAAAATAAAACAACCTATCACTAGGAGGCGACACAGTAGTCAATGTCGTCATCGTAAACCGTCCTCTTCACATTGAGAACATATGCGCCAATTTTCAAAACCATCCTTAGATTGATTTTGTTGATTGAGGAGAAGACACCAAAAAATAGACTCCAAAACAGCAAAAATGGCCACTAGGTGGCGCAAAATACCTTGATTCAATCCGTAAACGGGAGGATAGCGTCATCCCACCAATAGATGATCGTATTAAAAATTTTATGAAAATCCGTTGAGGACCTTTGAAAATACAGAGGTTAACGTAAAACTAAAATCGTCACCAGGGGCACATCGGTAGTCAGATCCATCCAAAAACAGTCGTCGTCCGTTGTTAAATTTAATAAAGATCCTGCAGCCATGGGCGCAAAGAAACGAAACGGCCATTAGGAGGCGCCACAGTAGTCGAAGTCATCGGAAAATCATCGTCAGCCATCTACTTCATAGTAAAAACATACATGCCAATTTTCACAATTATCCTGGAAGCGGTTTGGATGGGCGCTAAAAACAGACTCAAAAAAGGTAAAAATGGCCACTAGGCGGCGCAAATTACGTCGAATCCATCCAAAAACGGGAGGATACTGTCGACTCATTAATAGATGCCTATATACCAAATTTTATGAAAATACGTTGAGGACCTTTGAAGATATAGAGGTAAACGTAAAAAACTAAAATTGCCACTAGGGGGCACACCGGAAGTTTGATCTGTCTGAAAGTTCGCTCATACCGTCCCATCTAAAAACGAAAAACATGTGCAAATTTTCATGAACATACGTCAATCGGTTTTGGAGATAGAGCAGCGGACGACGGATGCCGGACGGGCGCCGCCCGCACGATCGGAGATGACGGCATAACGCGTCCACATATAATATGTGAGCGCATAAAAATGAAGTTCACCTTGCGAAATAATCCAATACTTTGTGTTGCTGACAAAGTACATTGAACTTGACAATTGTCCCGCTCTTGACGGACTGTCACGCTTTTTGATTTTTACACCATACCGACACTCCATCAAATTTCCCGCATTTTCACACACTACGAAATTGGCATTTTATCGTATGTTACGTGTATTGTAGCTTCCCTCGCGACATAGCTCTATTTTTCTGTTCGACTAAAAAGAAAAAAATAGATGTTTCATAGGTTCCTGACACAACCAAAATTTCTCCTTCGACTGAAAAAACGCCATCGTTTGACAAAAAACGCTGTTAGGGCGTTTTTGTGTGTTATTGCTGTGAACATTTCACCCTTGCGTTTTGGCATAGGCCCAGGTGTCTCGCTTTTATCTGGAAGTCCCGCTTTCCAGTAGAGTTGTCCCGTTTTAGCATTCTCGAATGTTGACAACTATGCAAAAGTGTTTGAAATAACAATGCCCCTTCGTCATGAATTTTGCCCACTTGCTTTAGTAACATAGCAATTATAAAAATGTTCCCATAAGATTTCTCGTTTACGGTAACACACACTGCGTGTACCCGGATCACTAATTTATACTTACTGAAGAAATAAGTTTATTTATAAAGTACTACGGAAAGCCCTACAGTGTGCATCATGTAATGATCTGTCTACACTGCATTTCAAACGTACACAATGGAAGCTTGCTCATTTTTATCTATCAGAAAGCCTTCATCTAAAAACTTCAGATAGGTAGTAGGAGTATAATTATCTGATCTGTAAACGTCACTGTAACTGAAGAATTGTATCAAACTTCACCAAACGTCCAATTAATACATAAATATGAATAAATTTGGATGAATACCTGATTAGGTTCCTAACAGCAGCTCTGAGGGTCCAATATTCTAAAATCTTTGTCTCGACAGGGTTAAGGAGTCTTTTGAATCATTGAAATTATTTCACTGTTGGTTTAATTTGTCATTTATGGTTCGTTTTGTTTTTTATATTATCGGTACCATAACGCCCTGTTATTTTTCGTATTTTGTAAAAAGCACTTGGTTATCAGAATTAAAAAATAACCTGTAAACCTTTTAGGTATGCAAAATGATAATTATTTGTGAATTAAATTATTAATCTTTTGCTTCTGGCACACCACTAAGAACTATTGAAATGACTGTTATGCGATTCGGTAGTAGAAAGGTGGTGTGGCGAAAAGTTTTATTGACAGGAAATTCGATAGCAAAAAACAACACCGGAACAAACAAATCCAAACAAATGCCACGCATGCGCGGAGCAACCTCAGCACCGTAAGATCGAAGTTGGCATTCGAGAGGACGCTCTCGCCACCTGGTGACTGGTTTGAAACTGGGTCAAACAGAAGTCGCTTCAGACATTTGTACACTCTCTAGATAAAGTATGGTCTCGCCACTCATGTCACTCAATACTTTTGACACCTAAGAACGCCTTCTAGTTGCTCACAATAATCATGCAACTCTAGTGCTAGAATGCCAACTCCGAACTTGCGGCCTCTGATGTTGCACCGCGCATGCGTAAGAGCTACTTGTTTGCATTCGCGTACTTGCTATGGAATTTTCTGGCTGTAAGACTTTTTGCAACTCCGCCGTTCTTTTTCAAATTGAATTGCGTAAGAGTCACACCATTAAGAGAATTCCTTTGTCAGCTCTTGATGATTATACAATATTAGCCTCGAATGGCAGATACAACCCTGTAATAACCCATGAAGTTATCTCCCTAGTGAGATAACAATTTGGCGTTAAACCGAGGCAGGTTTCGAACCCGGACCTCAAGAGTTTCGAGTTGCCGACTTTACCTCTACACCACTCAGCGGCAGACGTCACCGAACGTGAAAACAGAATACTTAAATGAGCATGCGCAACAATCGCTTGCTCAGCAAAGGGCATTGCACCGACATTTATAAGCTATGAAAAATAAGACGCATAATTTCCATAAAAACGATATTTTAATTCAGTGACATTTTTTCTCTCGTGTTCATTCACTTGTACATCCCCTATCTCCAATTTGAATGCTGGTATCGTGACGTCGGGATCCTTTGACTTGAGCATTATAGTCAGTTACTAGTGGTAACCTACTTTAGCAAACGATATTTTCCCGGTCGAAACTTAGCGTGATAAAATGTGTAGTAAGCTATAATAGTTGCTAAACCTTAATTTATAGATTCACTTTATTTCTATTTTGTTTAAATTTTCAATTGGTTTTGAGTATAAGCATTACTTGACAAAAATAGCTCTTAAAAGGTCACGACCTCCGACCCCGGGCCTCTGACAAAGAAAGTAGATACAAAGCCGAGGCGAGTCGAGAAAGGTAGATCGATTCATTGCAATGTTTCTCGTTCAGTATGTGGTATAAATAGATTATTACGTGTTCTCAGTCGTTATCGCTAACGCACCCCTCGGGAGATAATTTGCCTAAATCCACTCGGGCTCTAAATAACGGGGGATAACGACTTCGCCATGTAATAATCTATATTTATTTATCAGTAATTATAGTTTCACATACCTGACTGTATAAAAGTACGTTTAATTCTAAAAACCAGGAGTGTTACCAAAATGCGAAATATAACAGCGTGAAATTGTAACATAAAAAATGTAATGAGAGGTTACATACATGTTCATGTAAATGACTGAAGCCATTAGGGAAATGACGAAATAATTTCAATGATTGAAAAGATTTCTGTCCTACATGTATACAGACAGAGGTTTTAGCATATGGATCCCTCATTCTTGCTGTGGATAATTAAGTCAGGCATTCATCAAAAATTACACGTCTTTATATATTATGATGATTAATTGGACCCTCGATGCCGTTTGATACAATTGTTCAATAAAACTTAGAATCCAGTGGCACGTACGAGAAATGCAATATACTACTCCAAGTATCTATCTCAAATTTTTAGATAAAGGTTTTCTGATAGTAGTCAGGTTCACTATGTGAAATTTTGACAATGTTGGAATTTTTTTGAGAAAGTGGAAACTATACATTTTTTGGAAACCTCAGGGAATGACGAATCAGAAAATAATTGATACCATATTTGGTGGCCATTTTCGAGGCTATCTTGGATTTTCAAAATGGGGCCGGTAAAATAGATTTCCCCCAATATATCCGTCCTTGGGTCACTGAGAATGTTAGTTTTTATGGTTACACCTGCAGTTCTGAGGTCAATGAATTGGAAATTTTATTGGCGGCCATCTTGGAATTTCAAAAATGGCGCCCGTAAAATACATTTTGCTCAGTATCTTTGCTCTTGGGTTACTTAGAATGTTAGTTTGTGGTAAGGGATTGAAAAACACTATTTCTGAAATGATACATATAATCTAAATGATTTTAATAGCAGCTACGAGCCCCCAGAATATTTAAAGGAATCACAGAAACGCAGATTAACCTTTATTTACAATATATACATGTATATCTATACTTTTTGAAAATACATTTGAGACATATCTTTTGAAGATTTCAATATTATTTCCACTGTTCACTTTGGAATCCAGCTCTCCTCTACTCATTGGAAGAACATTTGTCTTTGACAGTCGGATGGCAGATAATTTTGGCAGTAATCAGGCTGAGGATCAATGACGAGAGCAACACTGATCCCTACAAGCCAGTCTCTAACTGAGTTTGGTGCCATATCACTGCTTCTATAGATGGCCCATGAGTGGTCGACCCTGCTAACTGTTGTTTTACAGACGAGCCAGTTGAGGAGGCTGTTTGTTGACGAGGCTCATCCAACTGTCATTTCGTGTGACATGGGTCTATTTTAGAGGGTTGTGCAGCTCCTAGATACCAGACCTTAGAGTCAATGAATATAAAAGCCTTTGGTCATCAGTCAAAAAGCTAAACAATAAGATGTGTATGTCAGGGCACAAGAAGACAACCATAAAGTTCTGTGACGTCGCCCTGAATCTCGAGAAGACCATGGACGTTTTTGACAGGCTGCTGGTAATTGTCAAGTTAAATAGGCAAATCGACCAGAAACATGCTGTCAGCCACTATGAATTCAACCTAAGACCAAGAGCAATCTTTGCTGCCAGTGAGGCAATGCTGTCATGCACAGAAAAGTCGAATCGAATCCACCTTCTGCACAAACTTTCCGAAGCAGACGTCTTAGAACAGGACAGTCCTCAAGCTGCAAGAGAGATTTTACATCCAGAAAAAATGTAAACGACAGAGTGTGTTCACCTAAGCCACAAAACTGCACGTGTGGATATTGTGGCAGTGATGTTCTTAACTAGAGATTATAACGATATCATTCTGGTTTTTGACACCCACAAAGACAGCTCTTTGAAACAAGCCACAAGAGAAAAAAGGAGGCAGAGAAAGGGTCAAGTACAGTATCAGATAAGAGATAAGATTTACATACCGAACATTCCAATGAGCCGTTTCCTCTTTCATGGACAAAAAGGCTCAACTTACTGAATATCTATCTTCAAAGACACTTTATTATAGCAAAGACTCTGCCAAGGTAGCCATTACTTCAGCTTCAGGATGCACAAAGAGCAACCGACGTGATCTACGCTTAGAAGAAAACAATCACGAAAAAGCAGATATATTGCTAATTCATCATGCAGTTTTGGCATCACATCAAAACGTCCCTGCTTCTCAGCTGAGGTTTTTTCACTTGAAACAGATTTACTGGTACTCGTCATTGCCTATTATGACAAGCTTCTCAGAAATACTTCAGTCTCCATGCCATCTGGGTTCCAATATGGACAACATTTGGTGCTGTCTGGGCAAAGTCTCTTCCGGCTTTCTATGGTTTTACATGTACAGACAATCCAAGATGGTCGCGAGAATGGCCGCCAATAAAATTAAAACATTCTAATTCCTTGACCTGAAAAATGCAGATGTAGCCAAAAAATCCAACATTCAAAGTGACCCAAAACTGGTGATAATGGGCAAAATTCATTTTACGGGTGCCATTTTGAAAATCCAAAATGGCCGCCAAGATGGCCGCCAAAAATGGAATCGATTATTTTCTGATTTGTCAATCCGTAAGGTTTCCAGAAATGTATAGATTCCACGTTCCCCAAAAAAGTCCAACAAAATTACACAACAAACCTGACTATAGACAAAAACTGGGTAAACGTGCATCACGTTGCTTTAAAATGTACTGTAGATAGTTCATCACATTGGTTGCAATGTAGGAATTTTTCATAACTGTTTAGAAATAAACTCTTTTTTCAGTAAGCAAAATTTAGTGTTCCTAATGCACGCAGTGTATGTTACCGTAAATAAGAGTCATTGGACCAAGTTTTGTTATATTACTAAAGAAAGTGAACTCTGTAAAACATTGATATTCTTAAAAAGAGGCAATGTTATTTTGAACATCTGTTGCATAGTTTTCACGGTCAAGACTCGAGATGAAATAACGGAGCAAAAATTGGGTTGAAAAGGGTGACTTCAGGATAAAAAGTGGGATATATGGGTCTAAGACACAACGTGAAGGTGAGATGTTCGTAGCAACACAACACACAGAGAAGTAATGCCAGCGTTTTTGTCGAAGTGAGATGTAACACCCAAAAATGCCCGAGAGCGTTTTTGGTGTTTTTTTGTAGTTGAACCGGGAATTGCGGGTGCAGCAAAAACACACGTCTCGTTTTTCCTTTTTAGTCGAGCGGAAAATGGCTGTTCCGTTAGACGAAAACGAATTGATATTTTTGAAAACTGTAAAAGCGTTTTTGATATCTCATTTCGAATATTTTAATAAACCAAAAACTTCATCGTGCTATTGGTACATTTCTTTTTTGTAAATTCTACTTTACAAAGATGGTCACGTGACTCTGTTAATGGCAAGTTCTACACGCTGTCACATTCGCGGTCAGAAAGCATACTTGTAATGTTTTGAAATGTACAGTTTTGTAGTTATTTGGTCAAATAGGCAGATTTGCCAGTAAGATCCAACATAAACTTAACAAACGTTATTTAAGGAAGTATTCACGAAGCAATCTTGTAAAGACCTGCGGAATGGTGACAAGACATTTTGCCTATCAAGACGTATCTTTGACAATGTGTGTGCTTTTATTCGGCACGTCGAACACGGTACAAATTTTATGATTACGTATGCCAACGGAGTACAAGGGTGAGGTGCCGCTGCCGTCTGTAACTTCTATGTGTTGGGGTTTATTATTAAGCTGGTTAACTGACTCACGGCTATGATAGTTTAATGGATGCATACCTGTACGTTTTGCAAATTGTAACAGGTAGGACCTCGCTGTCATTCAAGTGTGAGCTCTGATGAAAATTTAAGTTTACTTGTCTGGACGCAATTTATCTAAATTTCCATCTTCAGAGACTCATTGATTTGACTGAAACTGCTTATTTATTCTGGTCACGTGATTGACTGCAAATCCTCAGATGGAAAGTGTTTATTATTATATCAAATGATTTGCGTGAGCAGGCTTTAAACCCGGTGGACGATTTTTTTCTTATGGTGGTGAAAGACCTTCCACAACTTGAGTGCGTATAATTATAATCAGTTATCATTATATTCACTGCACAGATGGAGAAATATACATAACTATGCATTCTAATTCGAACTATGATCATAATGAGATACGTGAAATTACACCCGCGTCTACGGTCGTTCGACGAACTGTATAAGCACGTGTCTGCTATAGAGAACACGTGACCAATAACATGTACACCGGTTCCCCGACCCAACTGTTCCAATGCAGAAATCTCCTAGCGCTCGTTTTTCCATCCATTTACAGACATAAGACTATGCCAAGAAAAAGAAATACCCTCAACAGTGCATGCACTCTGGGAGTGGTAGTACTGAGAAAGCATCATGTAACTACATAGCTCTCAATTGATCAGGGCATCTTTTGGACATACCAACTAGTTTGAAAGTAACATTTCGGCATTATGTTTGGTTGATGTTGAGAAATGCATTCATCACGCCCCATGTTAAGCGAACATTATTTCATGTTTTGCTGGAATATAAAAGAGATCAAGACTCAATTTGCTGAAACGATTTTGCCATTCTTAGGCGATTTTAGGGCTAGCATCCAGTAGTTTAGACGTGCTCGTGAACTTTCCCTATTCAAAGTCAACCTATATTTCAATTCACAGAAACATCGTCTTCCAGCGCTATTTATCAATACCTATACGCAAGCTTCCCTGACTGGACACTAGGTGGCGTGACATCTATAATGAAAGAAAAACGCGTGCTTCGTATTTGGAACTGAACAGTTGGGCTGCTGCCACGGCCAATTTGCAGTGTCAAAATATTAAAATCTAGGGGTAGGCCAGGCTTGGGGACACTTTTAGGTAGACATTGCATGAAGGCTCTGTGAATTTATTTTTTTTTGTATTTGTAAATATGTTGAGAATGAAAAAACACTTCCCCCGATAGTGTAGCTGCACTCTTCTTCACGATGGCGGCTTGCTGTTGCAATTGTGCATTGCTGGGTAGTGACTGAGAAATTGGCTGCGATTTCAGGGAGCCCTCAAGCAAGCCAGATTTGCAAAAAACCTAGATGATTGACAATGCTTTTGGACCACAGTTTTAGAATTGGCAGGAAATTTGCTTTCGGAATCTAATGTTGGCTTTAGTCGTGTATCGGTAGAGAAGTGGTGACTTTTGGGTGAAAAGTGTCGATTTTGTGTTTTTGACCTTTCTTTTTTTAGTCTGCTTTGCAGACTCAAAACTTTTCATTACCTTGTATTTGCATACAGTGAAATCGGTGCTGAAAACTGCTCGTCCGGTGATGTGAGGCATCGTGGGTAAACAGGTTTCCAGTTGTGGTTGGAAAGCTTTGGATTTAGAAAGATAGGCACTATTCAAATTCAAACGAAACTAAATGGTGATCACGTTAAAAAACGCTTGCAATTTCCCGAAATATATTTTGCTAGAAGGTTAATAACAACTACACTTAGAACTCTAACGGTTTGTCTGCGGTTTTGAAGTAGATTTCCCAAAGCTTATTTTATACGGACTAAGTTTGTGAAACGAAATGATAGCGCAGTGCGTACATGCAATATGAAAAGCGTTCAATACCGTAAGATTTACAACAATTACTAATTGCATGACATTTGAAATGTGACACGAGGAACAAATTTTCTCTCAGATGTAAGTTCAGTAGAGTATACGTATATCAAATGAATCACGATTTATTCCCTTGCTGATATTTGCTTCATAGCCACCATGCATTATGAGCAAACACGGGAGTCAACATGTACATGTAAGAGAAAGTTAATCGATTGAGCGCTCTTCAGAAAGACTCTTGCATTTTTGGGTTAATTGTTGTCGTTTATAATATATTAAACGCTTAATGCTTAAAATCACACATAAAATGAAGATCATCGAAACACTGACTAATAAATATACTACGTTCGCACGTAGCGTGTAAATTGCGTACCGGATATGGCAAGTATTGAAATATCGTTTAAGACGCACATCCCGGCATCGGATGGTAGTTGTAACTCTTTCAGTTTTGGGCAAGCATTCGTTCCTTAAACTGAAGTTACAAAATATTTGACACCATTATGATTGTCTAGTCTTAGCTCTATCTAATGTGTGTGTCCAGAAAATCAGTATGTCTCTACCAAGTCATAGTAATGTTTTCGGTGCATCAACGTGTTGTATGTCAAGCCACTTGAATCACATAATTGGCTGCGCTAGATCTACATGTAGTTCGCCGGTTCAAATGGGTCAACCGACTAGGGCGTACGACTTTTGTCTGTAAACTGGAAGTCCTCTTGGAGACCAATCACATGTCCCAGCCGGCTCACCAGGAGAAACCAAAGTGAATCAAGTGAAGCCAATGTCTTCTTGATCACTACCTTTAACGCTAATGATAAGCCTAGTGCTACACAGTTACACAAACAAGTACATGTATGTTTAAACTTCAACACACCATGATAGGAAACTGTTTTCATTTCCAAACAGATCATACAGCTCAACGTTAAAAGAAGGTTAGTCGCCACCATGTGGTAAGGTTAGTCAGACATTCATACTGAGACGTGTCGTTTTCACTCCATGGACCAGGCTCTAATCTGTGTACTCGAAATCGAATTCAAAACTATTTTTGGTAATTTTCCTAATCTACTTTTGTGCGACGTCGAGATAAGTGGTCGACAGTCTGTGCTCGAGCACACCATTGTTTATGCATAAAAATTTCTAGTCGATGTTTGCACTTGATGACCCCAATTTTCGTGCTGCAAACTCGAGTAAACACTCGAAATTTCGAGTTCATACTCGACCATTTAGCTTTAATGCTGAGGTCATAAATTGCAAACTAGGTTTAGAAAGTTACCTAACTAAGTCATCACAGTGTATGTACCCAAGCATCGAATAATGCCAAAACTTTTAATTTCAAGTTTGAGTAATGATTAGACAACGACCACAAACCTCTCAATTCTTTCGATTATATAAACCAATTGCTATCGTGGCAAGGTAAATTTCGAGAGACGCTTTATATATAAGTTGGAGGGAAATGCGTTCTAATATTTAGTTATAGTATAATGCACTACATAATTGCGGCAATCTGTTTTTGGCAACGAAGAAGACGAAGCCGGGACTTTTCATAATGACGCTCTCTATGGTAATGAGAGCGAGAAAGCGACTTTCGCTTGATTATGACTTAGATTTGGCAGACAGAAACTCATTTCTACATAGTGATTCATTAATTCAAAAAGAAAAAAATAAATCTGATTGTTAACTCTTTCCATTGTTAGGTTAAGTCATAGAACTCTAGCCCGGTGGAATGCCAACTCCTATCTCGCGGCCGCTGAGAGTCGTTTGCATTCGTTTGTTCCGTTGTGTCACGGTGTATTTGCTATGGATTTTTGTCTTGAAAACTTTTCGCAACTCCGCAGTTTTTAAACCGAACTGCATAAGAACCATATCATTAGAAAGGCCGTTTGTCAGTTCTTGATGATTATACCAGAAGCACAAGATAAATAATTCTACTCATTAGTAATTATCATTTGGCATACCTGGCTGGTTTATTTTTCAATTCAAAAACTCAAGAGTGTCAACAAACTGAACCTTTGGTGTCGTTTGATACAATTATATGTTTCACTAAAAATTCAGAATGCTATAACATATACGAAAAATACGATAAATTACTCCAAGTATCGAAATACATATGAAGGTAAAGGGTTGATAGATAAAAATGAGCAAACATCTATCACGTAGCTTTGAAATGTACTGGGGATAGCTCATCACGTTAGTTGCAGTCTAGGACTTTCCATAAAAGTTAAGGAATAAACTCTTTTTATCAAAAAGAACAAGTTAGTGACACCGCTACATGTAGTGAAAGTTAGCGTAAATAAGAGTCATTGGAACACATTTTACAATTGGTGTGTTACTAAACAAAGTGGACTCTGGAAAATAACAATATTCCTAAAAAGTGACAATGTTATTTTGAACACCTGTTGCATAGTAGTCACGGTCAACATTCAAGAACGAAAATACGGAACAACTGGATTGAAAAACGGGACTACAGGATAAAAAGCGGGATATCTGGATCTAATCCAAAACGTAAAGGTGAAATGTTCGCAGCAACACCCAAAGACGTATCACTGGACAACGTTTTGTCGAACGGTAGATGTACATGTAGCACCCAAAAATGCCCGACAGCGATTTTGTTGTTGTTAATGTTGAATGGGGCACAGCGGATGCCGCAAAAAAACGTCCCGTTGTTTTGTTTTTTTTTTTAGTCAAGCGGAAAATTGGGGCCATGTCGTGTGGGAAATTACAATAGTATATGATAATATGTCAACTTGGCTGTGTGTCAAAAAGCGGGATATTCAGATGGTGAGGCAGGAATGCAGAAAAAAATCGAAATGTCAAGGTCACATCATTTCAGGGCACAACTGAGCTAGTTTAGGGCTGCTGCTCCTCAATCTCACCGACGGCCCCCCGAGCAAGGCCAGTCAAGACTATAAGTGTTTAGAATGCTACCCTTTCGTTTCCAGTTTTTACAAAGTAAAGGAGTCCCATCTAGTGTTCTTAAACTTAAAACCGTCTTTGGTCGCAGCAGTCTGACACGTGCGCCACAGTATTGTCCCAGCTTGAGAATGAATCGTCAGTTAGATCCAAGAATCACGATTGGCAGTTTTTGGAACTGAGCTCATTTGTAAGCAATGTAACCAATGTTTTAAGTCTGTTCAACTCTTGCACACCCTTTAAATGGTTACTACATGATGGACACAAATACAATACTTCATTCATGTCAGTTCCGACTCATTAATGAACTGTCGGAGTTCTGATTTCGGAATTGTGGACATTCGAAGTAGTGAACTTTTGAAGGCAGCGAATTTTCGGAGTAGCGAACCTTCGTAGTAGTGGATCTTCGGTGTGGTGAACCTTTGGAATACTGACATGTAAATCTAATTCATCAAATTTGTTGCTGGTATGAAGTCTGCGAGGCTGTGTACCAGTGTCACTGATGGACAAGAGAATACATGTACTTCCTTCATTGACCAAAATTTTTATTAGGTCTAGACCTGGTTTTTCCTAATACTGAGAACATGCTCGTCGACGTTTTCTCAGTGGTAGTTACATGTTTGTTTGTTTGAGCAACAGAGGACTGCCTGTATTGAACATGCCGTCAGCGTGTACTGGGTTTGAACGAATGGAAGCGCACACATGCACGCGTATGCATGTCAATCCACCAATCCACTATCAAAGTGGACACTGGATGAACAACAATCATTTGACGATCACCTTCAATTCGAAATTCGCAAATGCCTGCATCTTACCAAGCTATGCTAGCAGGTATACCAAAATAACAGATGACAAATCTGCTGTTTTGTTTCTTGGTCGATTTTAAGGCAATCACACCACACTACTTTTTGGGAGCTCTTTCGCTGCTCAGCTAGTTAGACATTTACTACTAGACTCCTTTGTTACACTACGGTGTATCGTTGGGCCTTTAAATTAAGTGTAAGATAATTCTTGTTGGAGGCGTTAAGTAACTATTTGCGGCGTAAAGTAATTATTTACGGTGTAAAGTATTTATTTGCGGCGTAAGGAAACTTTTTACGGCGTAAAAAATTATATGCGGTGTATAGAAATTATTTGCAGAGTTAAGTAACTTTTTACGGCGTAAAGTAATTATTCGCGGCGTAAAGTAAGTTTTGTCGTCACAAATAATTACATTTCGTCGTAATGTAATAATTATTTTACGTCGTAAATAATTACTTAACGTCGTCAATAATTACTTTACGCTGTAAAGAATTACTTTGCACCGCATATAATTACTTTACGCCTCTAACAAGAATTAACTTACGAGCGTAATTTAAAGGCGTAACGCTCACCCATTTGGCCAACGATAATATCGACAATAATGGTATAGCAAACAATCACGTTCAATGCCAATTAATGACGTAAAACCTCCTCTAATCATCTGCACGATGCTGTCATCTGCGCAAACACCACTAGGGCGAAGTGGGGCCGGGTGCGGCCCGATGACTACGTGAAGCACTTTGAATCAGAAGTAAATTTAAAATTACTACTAACTTAGTTATCATTGTAGTTAGCAGTACCAGCAGTTGCAGCAATTCTGTTGTTGTTGCTGTTGTTGCCGTCATCTATATCTCTTTAGGCTGGGCCTCTGGCTGGACTTTTTCCGCGGAGGGGGATTCGATCGAACCCGCCCCCCAAACCCCCTCCCCCCGGCTTAGGGCCTGACACGACCCAAATAAGATAACCTAAACAGTATATTTTCACAAGGATTATAAGGCTAACACAGCAGTCGGGTCATTGACTGACATGTAGAATACCAACTATTTCTGTATAATTCTTCAGGAAACGCATTACTTTAAATCTCACAGAGTAAGACAGTTCTTAATTACGTTCGTATCGGATTTTCCGCCTTGCCTTGTAGATAGCTTTGTCATGAAAATTCAAATATAAATAATATGGGAGAATGACAGCATCGACCACTATTAAAAGTACTGTACCAGGAAGATCTTGGTACCCAATGCACACTAAGAAAGAATGGTATTCGTATTTCACGGAGTACGCAACCCAAATTATATAACCTATGCTACTTATTTTCGCAAGAAATGATTACTTGAGCACAGCAGTCGAGTCAGCGCCTGAATAAATACTCTACGTCGGATATTAATTATTTCGAGAAGTTATTTTGAGTTACATTCGATATCTGATTATCAGCTTTGCACAGGATGTAGATGGCAGTCGTTGACACGCTGGGAAAGTACGTTTAGGGAATGTGCTTGGTTCGTCACATTATGGCTGTTCCAATCATCTGATAAGTCATACACTGACAATAGTTTCAGACATATCCTCATGTTTTCTTTGCTTGTGACGTATGCAAGGAGCTGAGGGTACAGCTTTTCCAGACACTCGAGCAATACCCCAATGTCTACAAATAATATTCTGAAATTCCGCAATTGTACAACAAAATTATTTTTATATGGATGTCAAGAACTCAACCCGCCAAATGAAAATAAGGTTTTATTTGAAATAGTTTCAGAATTTCTTTATAACATTATATCTCTTTGTGTGAGTCGTTAGAATTGTATACTTGTGTATGAAAATGAATTATTTACATTCGTAATCATATATCATTGTAATCTTAACATCATGTTTTTAATTTATGTATTGGTGTATAGTAATTGTATAAAGGCTTCTTTGTATTTTTAACCCAGATCTAATGCCTCTTGGCGCTTTCTGGGTTATGTATATTCATTGTATTCTGATGACTTCGTAATAAACATTAAAAATTAGACAAGTTTCTTTTCGTATGTTCCATTTACCCCACGGACACTGGGCATCCTCGCCGGGAATTTTGAAGCAGAATTTATAGAGTACAAGGAGTATCTTCCACACACCCCCTCCCATTTGATCCTGTATCTCGAAAAATGATATTGGGTTGAAAAGTGTAAACAGCACAACCAAATTCGATTTTTCATGCAAGTGCAACATTTACTATACGTAGAAAGACGTATTCTGAAAACCTTAATGTGTACATCAATACTTTTCAATCTATGAAAAAGTAAATCATGGAGAGTACGGTCGAATGCTTTTGAGATGTTAATAAACGCGTAATGAAACATACCACCCTACTTACTATATTTATTGCCCGAAACTTGAAACGTGAACACCTGGCGTGCGTTCAGTAGACGCTAGGACCTACGCTAGGACCTAGCTAAAACCTAGTCAAAGTCACGTGCTCTCATTTAAAATACACGACAATATCTCACGTAATCTCGCGAAGTCTTGCTTTTTAGCGAGGTCCTAGCGCTACTGAACGGGAGGCAGGTCTAGCGTAGAGTATCCCTTTCAGAAGCCAGCTTGATACTCAAAAAGATTTGCTGTTGTTTTCATCCGAGACATAAATGTACATGAATAGCCAATTACTAGTCTAACTAGTAAACAAAATTGTGATTGAAGCCCCTTAATCAAGTTAAATAATATACTATAGTACATTGACCACCAACTACGTATATTTTCAATGGACGAAATCTGCGATCTTCCACATAAGCCATGACGTCATTATTCACTAGCGACACCTGGCAAACATATCAAACTTTACTTCCGGTGATTTTGCCCAACTTTCATCCGTGTTTAAATAAATTGAACGCTCGTAAAATGTTAACGTCTTGAATAAAGCTCATATTATTACGCCAGAAATAACCACAAGGCCTACTCAAAAACCAATCTTGCACTTCAACAGCAGTTTAATTCCACGGGACGTTTCATTTTAAGCTCAAAAGCACGCTGGTGTCGCTCAAACTATTGGAAGACCTTGAACAGCGTTTCAATGCCGAAGTTACTATTTTTTCGTTATACTAGACAGTAAAATAGATGGAAGAATTTCCCGTCACAATACCCTAACTGGAAGCTGAGTCTACTATGTTTAGAGGGTGGCGCCTCCTCTAGGATATTTCGCAAGAGAATGTCGGAGTTCCAAATCTATTGTTTATGAACTGCTATTGAACACAAAATACCAACACGCGCTGCGTTCAGACAAAAAGTGCATGGAACACATTAAAAATCAAACGTTATTCCCATCTTTAATGAGTGCCGTGTGCACGATTAATTCAGTTGCTAAATAGTTACCGTGAGTTAGAAGGATATCTGGGCAAATTTCATTTCATTTAAAACCTTTGATCTTTAATTCATACCTTTCGATTGATTTGTTATTTTCGTCCTTCAAAAGACATAGCACGAGCAATGCAGGACTTGAAATGAAATGTTCGTCATATTGATAAAGTATTGTTTCAAACAGACCAAGGAATCCTGCACGACCTGAATCGAATATACATATACTGAACTGTTTTCAGAAAACGCAATATTTAAGTCCATGCGTTCTATGTATTCTAATATCAAATATAACGAACGGTTAGTCGGGGAAAAATGCAATAATATGGTCAATTGGATGAACTTTTTTACACCACTTGAATCGCTAATTATAAAAACCAGTGGGCAAACGCGATTCCGAGGTCTATTTTTTTATTCGAAATCGAAATCGAAAATATTTTTACCCTTTTCATTCTACATTTGAGCTAACTCAGCACATACAGTACAGTGTATAGTTTGTGCTCGAGTACATTGGATGATTTTCTAATTCTATCTTGTACTTCGTAACACGACATAAACTATAAGTTACAGATTGAATTCGGAAAATCGAATAGATTCTCAGTTTTTCCTTAAGTTTTATGCTAATTTGGAGCTCAAATATTAGGAACATCAGGTACAAATTTGATTTAGAAGCTCATAGATATATTTGTATGCCATAATGTGCTTGAGTAGAGAGTGACAAGATGCTTATCTTGAGTTCACACAAAACTAATTTCGAGTTCAACGTCGCGCATTAAGACTAGACCATAAGACAAGATCTTACTTTTCCATACTGCAACAAAAAATGATTTCACAATCAAAGTATCGACGAGTACAAGAGGCGACATCACAATATTTCACAGTCCTTCCGTGATTGGGCTGATTCGCAATAGTTGCATTGTGATATATCAATACTTCCTGAATGTTCATTTTGAAATTATGACAAGGAACAATGAATATGAACCAGCTTGTTGATCGAGTTAATCCACGTTTAGGATATAATAATGCCGAAATGTCCACACAGTGTTCGCGTAGTCCCGGGTTTTGAGAATAAGCTCAATGCCCTGCACGTATATTCAGTGGAGAAAGGTGGCGGTCAAAATTACAGGCAGTTACTGGCCGGTTTTAAAATGATCATTTTTCCATTTCTTCCCTAAAATGTGTTCACGTTTTATAAAAAATAATGGTGAATACTTGTTGAAAAACTTAACTGGCGTTGAGTATTGAGCTTATTAACGTATCCGCCGGCCATGTTACGCTATGGAGGCTTACTTGTACATTGTAGGTTACATGCTTTCAAGTTGGGGTCGATGTGAGTTTCCGGCCCTGATATGCTTTTCGGAAACCCAATACAATACAGATTCATATTCCTGTTCGAAATTTTGCTACCCATATGCTCTATTATAATCGTCATCCGAGTGTCAAGTTACGCGATTTTACGTTCTAAAAAGGGTGACCCGTTAACCGAAAATGCAAAAGGGTCTCGTTTATAGAGCAATTTTTTAATGTTACAGTTACACCGCTTTGAGAACAAAGATGGTTAACGCAGTCTGGCTAAGAGCTCGATGCTAACCACTGACCTTGGCACTAATCCATTCATTAAGAACGACTTTTTTACTAATAGTACAGGCAAATAACAAATTATTATCGTTCAAGTCATCATGTCACAGACAAACGGCACGTACTTCTGAAGTTGTTTTTCTTCGGCTACCAACATGAATATATAGAACTGTCTACACTAAAGTCTTTGCACGTTTCGGATGCCACTAAAATCTTCGCGACTCCTCGGGGTGCTCTATGCACGTACATTACAATCGGTGCACGTGATCTCACCAGATTAGTTCATCATCGAACTAAATACCGTTATAACTGTTGAACCAATCAAATGTTTTTGCAGGTTGACATTAACGAGCTAAAATTGTAATATTCAGTGCAGTCGACGAATAAAATCAGGTACGGAGTGCCACCTGGAGGGGTAATGCCACAATATGAACACAAACATCAATTACTAGGAATGGCAGCCATGGGCACTCCAATTAATCACTGAAATCCAAGAATCGTTGGCACGAGAATCTATCAAAACCAACACACTCTCGTCAGCGAGTAGAATTTTTTCTGTGACCTCACTCAGTGCAGACAGGATTTCTAAAATTTAGCCTGTGAGGTTGTACTAAGTTTGACACGTACGCGCATGCGCAGATTCGGCTTTGTGAAGGATTACACCTAGTTAATTGTTTGATAAATTGTTGTTGAAAGTGGGCAAGCGCTAAATTATTAAAGTTAGATATCTATCATTTATGTGAAACCTTCTCCTGTAAACCTCAAAAATTGGCGCTGCAATCTTGAAAAAATATGCCATTGAAATTCCCTAACGCTTTCTTAGTAACACTGCGCTGCAAGGTATTTTTTACCATGCACCATTTTTCATTTGTTGACATGAATGAGACGAGATAAAGCGTAACAGAAAATAATCGTTTTAGATTGAAGCGGCAGTAAACCTACTTTCATCTCTTTCAATTTAAACATTAACGACAACACGGCAATAACGCGATCAAAATCATTTAGGTCACAGACAGTGGTGTTCTACCTGATGATCGATCACACAATAAAATAACTTCTTTGACATTTAGCTCAGTACCTTTGCCAACATTATGACTGGTTTGTATTGATTCGACACAAATAAAATTGGAATTAAGGTCATTAACTGGCAATTTTGCACTTACTTTAAAAATAATTCTGCATACGCATATTACACTGACAACTATCTTTAACTCGGGGCTTATGGCTTTTGGCTCTAAAAAAAGCGTTGACATTTCGCTTTGGTACTCAATCGGCTTAAACAAGGTGATATTTGCGTCCGTAGGCGCTAACCAACACCGTTAAATAATCCAGTATTTTCGCACCTACAACCTGCAGAATGCGCCAGTAATGATTGCGCAATTCAGAAAAATGGCTAACTATGAAGTGTATGCAATAGATCTTGGCGTTAAAGAACTTGTAGCAGAATTCCAATAATTTTAGGACTAATGTTTTGTAAAGACCTCTCCAGCTCACACATTCCGCTTTTTCGTGTAATACACACTGTGGTAAACAACCATTCGGAACGTGAAGCCAGGTGTTCTGTGACACTACTTTTTGAGCTAAAAGCTCGTAGACAATGCCACCCATGACAATTTTGATGTAAAGAAGTTCAAAAGTCGTGTACAGAGCCGTACAGATTCGACTGTTCAACTTTCGTTCTACTCAGACCTTTGCAGACCAAAAACATGTTATGTTATTCAGTTTCGACACAAATCCTAGTAAAATGGTGTAAACGGACCTTTACGACAATCGGAGAGAACATGCATACAGTGTACATGTACAGTGTACACTGTATGGTATACTTCTGAGTCGGTCAGTAGAGAATAAGAGCAACAAGCCATGCTCTGTTTATTCAACATGTCGAATACGACGTTTTAGTTCTTAAAGTCGAATCGAAACATCTGTCTAAATAATCTGACAGACCAATCGTTCTAACCCATACGACGGATTTGCATGCGCGCACCCTAAAAAATTGGGGGCTCGAATTTTTGAGAATGTGGACCTTTTACTAAGGTTCATAGGCTACGTTCAGAACTATGATTTGTGCATTCGCCGAATTTTGGTAGTTCCTGCCTCTTTAGAGGAATTTTATCTCGTTTTGTACTTTTTTCGTAGATTTTGTTTCTCTGAGGCCGAAATTATTGCCCAATCCGAGCCTCTCAAGCTCCCCCTCTCCGGGTGCGCGCATGATCTTGTCGTGTAGCCGGGCCTTTGGAGAAATGATTGAGCTTCATCACTCTTTCCCGGTCCTAATTATTTTTGCTTGAACAACAGTGAAATAATGCAGTTAATCCAATAATGAGTTAGGTTGTTACAAACGGGAAACTACTTTTTGATATTGAACCCGTACATTGCGCTATAAAGCTGGTTTGGTATCTGGGCCTACATAAAAATGGCCGGACCGTGACAATCCTGCTTAATAAGCATTGTCTCTTGCCCAGAACTAACCTTTGACAATTAGGTCAAGTCCAGGCCGACTTTTAATTAAATCCATCTTTTTGGACAGAAAGTAAGATTTACAGCAGCTGAAAACAACACAAATATGTTGTTTCAAAAATGAGAGGTCGTGGAAAGGAAACCTCAATTCTCAACACACAAGCGCTACACTGCTGGTGTTGCGGAATCTGAACGTTTAGTATGACCAAATCCACATGACACGTACTGTATGTGAGAAAATAACCAGCAGCAGATCCGCAGTCACCGGCTTGTCTCTGAAATGACCAGGCTTGTGTCACAGTAAAATTAGTGAGAATTTGGTCAAAAAATAAGTGATTCCATATATACATGTAGCTAACGTCGATTGACCGAGACTCGATTAACTGAAAACTCTCAAAGGGCGTGACATAGAACAAACGAGTTGCTTTATTAAATTGACGTGGTGACAGCTAACACAATGTTCATGATGTGAACATTGTAGCAATATCCAATTACCTGGAACGTTTGCGTTCTTTCGAAAAGTTTTTTATTAATNACCTCCAAAAATTGCACATCGTCTTTGCGCAAACTACATTGAGATTTAAGTCTCCCGAAAAAAGTTGACGATCGGATAGTGTTTAAAAGTCTAATTCTAAATTTCTCCAGTTAGTGCACAAATGAAGTAAAAGAAAGTAGTTCTGCTTGTCGCGTCAGCTGTTGGTATCATTATCTCGATTTATGACCCACAACGCGTGACTGGACAAAGCCTTTTCAATTTAGCCGGTGGAGCGTGAGACCCCTGAGGTCCCAATCGAGTCCTCACGACAACTTCGCGTTATGAGCCATAAACAGCAGAAATTAGTTCCGCCACTAACATAATGAGATTTGAAATTTGCATTTTGTATACAGGTACATTGTATTCATCTTCCGACCGTTGTCAGCAGCAGAGTTCTGATAGCTTGGTTCCGAAATATCCGGCGACACTCTAATTCTACTGTGTTTGTCCACAATCATGCACATCCGAATGTCCATATACTTGCTGAAACAAGAAACTTACACGCATGCTCCAGTTTAGGCTTACATACACTGCACATGTAGATACAGGGACTAATGTCTGGAACTGGGATGACTAGACGGCATTTCGAGGTGTTTACTCAATTTCTCGAAATATGCTTAGCCTGTGTCAGTGCATAAAATCCAAGCACACATGTCTAGTACAACGAAAGTAAACTACCGTTCTTAACAAGCCTGACCCGCAAGTTGGGAGATTCATGCATGTCCACCATTTTACCGCCACTATACATGTACATGTATTATTGATAGCTGGCAGTGGCTACAGGGTTTGAATCATTAATTTACACGCACCGAAAACATCTGTTACAAATTTCCTTTCTATTTTCAGGTAGACCTCATTATGTTTGGTAAAATCTCAAAAAATAAGTTTGAACTGACTTCCCACCAGTCTTTGAAATCTCTGTGTTCAATTAGGTCAAGCCATATCTGAACAGTGGCTTAAGCACAACGAACCGTGGACGCAAAGCACTCGCTGGACATGTCGCGAAATCCTTGTTTATGGACCTGAAACTGTGAATTTTCTAACACAATTCAACAATTCAGCCAGCGATGTCAGTCATTGTCTTCAGAGTGAGCGTGTTACTAGTCTGCTATTGTAACCCTGGAGGTTATTCGCAATACAATGGCCATTCACGGGCGTGATTTTGCGTGGTTTTGCCGTACGGAAATCATCCCAAATTGCGCGAGGCCCCCTATTGTTCCTCACTCGACGATAAACCGTTATCAACCGAGATTGAGCTCATACACAGTTAAACAGTCAGAATAAAATTTCAGGGCAATCACAACAAGAAACAGAGAACGAATACGTTCACTTCCAGGTAAGCATACAATAAATGTATTTCTGAGTGATAACTGAATTAGCGTCTGCTTGTGTGTGTTCTATTCGAAGAACACTTTTGAACATTGAAACTCTATCCTAAACTGGGTATGGTCATATGTATCACAGAACTAGATTTGAATGAACAAACCGTCGCGCCAGCTGTTGGTCTAAACACAAAGAATTGTGTACATGCATAATTTCAATACATTCGGTCAAAAACTGAGCAATTTCACTGATTTGCAAATGCACTTGCGAATAATTAAGATTCGATCTAGGTTTCATCGGTTATACTAAGGTTACAGTTTCCTGCAGCTGGTGCTCCGCTGTTCAATATTTGCACCTTGACATGGCTTTTCTTGTTAGCTTACACAACATCCGTGGTACGAATCTTGTTCGAAGGTGCCTGTGTGTTATGCTTTCTTTAAATGTGCAAAATTGTTGAAACATATACTACACACTCTTTGTTTACAATTTTAATGGATACACTCTCAAACTCGCGGAATATTTGTCGATTCTCCAATGATCCACCAAGCGACACAATAAAGTAAGATTTACAAAATGACCGCAATATGCAGTACAGTAGTTTCTGTAGATTGCATGTGGAAATACATTGAACGAGCTGTTCGCTTGGGTGCGGCTCTGTTCCTCAGTGTTGCGTCTTATGTTTGTACAAGTTCTGTCTTGTAACTTAAGGACGTTGCGTAGACCGAGTTTTTGCGATAAAAGCGAGATCCTGCGAATCTCGGCGAGATTTCACCTTGCATTGCAACCGAAGCACGTAACTATTCTCTCAACTTTTCTACCCAGTGTCTTCTAAAGTCTGGTTCGAAATCGGCCATGGCGTAGCTGTAAGCTTGCTTATTTCACTTCTTCCTGAAGCTGAGACATGCCTAACCGTGATTTTCCAAACGTTAGTTGTTAGGTCCTTTGCTGATCTGCCCTGTTGCAGTACCTTTGTAAGATCGACAGCTACATGTATATACCGCTAGTTTGAAAGAGCGTCCATCGAGGTTACTTTGGACCTAATCGACAAGCCTTTGCATTTAGCCAACTATCTAGATATAAAAATCATAAAAGTCCCATTTCCGATAGTCCCTCATGCAAAAGTGCAAAATTTAAAAAAAAACTTAAAGCGAAATGGCTGATCGTACTCATAGAGTATGAAACTTTCAGATACCATTTTTAAGCACTGTTGTCCAAAACTCAGTGTCAAAATATAGTCTGACAGTTACGTATTTTTAGTTGTATTGTTTTGTGTTGTTATTCTGTTTGATTGGCATGACCCCTGAGTTAAGTACAATGATGATGTAATTTGTTTACTACAAAATAGTGTGGAACTTTCTAGAAGACTGAGGTCAGAACAGTGATGATGTAATTTGTTTACTACAGTATAGTGTGGAACTTTCTAGAAGACTCTAGCAATTCAGTCTGGAATATTCTAGAGACTAGTACATATTTGTAGAATGGTTGGGTAGATTCAGGAAAGTGCTTAAATTGATGAAAAGTTCCAGAACAATGCATTAGGCTATAAATACACAAGCACGGGTTTGTGTTAATCAGATCACGTCAGTTCAAGAGAAAATCAAGTCAGTTCACGAGAAGATCAAGTGAGTTCAAGAAAGTTAATCAGGAGAACTACAGTTGAGTTGCAGTGAAGAGAATCAGCAGTTACAGCGATAGTCAATAGAGAGCCAGCTTTAGAGGCAGCAGGTTATTGAATCAACGAGTGTAACAGTTGCTGAACATGTATCAGAAGTTCGTCACAAGTCAAGACTTCGCAGCACTGGTTGGAGCATAAACAGACATTACGTCGGACGTTTTGTTTGAGTAGGCTTGTGAACGTACGGTCGGGATTAATAAAGGATTAACTCGAACCAGTCTTCAGTCAATCGTCGCATCAAAAACTATTAGTACCTGTCTGTAACAACCTGCGCCCACCCACACACGAGGAAAAACATGACACTCAATTAGGAATTCTAATTTCTAATCGACTTAACTGAGACAAAAATCGTTTACTTACAATAAGTTGAACGATTTCGACCGTTAATGGCTGGAGTCACTCACAGAGTGGTGACTGTAGATGGACATACAGTCACGTGATGACGCCGTTCCAACCTTGGACCCGTTATACGATGTCATAAATGTCTAAAAGATTGTACTAACCTTCGTCACGGTTCATGAACCTGTTGCCTGATTTCCTGATACATTGTACATCAGTACTACGCTTTCGCTTGATCCAGTGTGTTTTCTTTCCGGTATCACGGGTAGGACATTTACATTATGCCAGTCTATATTATGGTTGTGGACATAGCAAAGAGTTCAGTGACAGCCCGAGGTGTTGATGGAAATCCGGCTGGCTGCTGCTACAAATGTGAGGCCAAACCTAAACTCTTGAAGACGTATACATGTACTGATAATATCCTAGAAGAAACATCCAGCAATCACTGAGGTGAACAATTTCAGTGACCATGTCAACACTACTGACCAGACCAACTGCGTCAAGTTTACTTACGAGACTGAGTCATGATCCTTGTTTAACGAAAGAAGACCTATGCACAGATCGATACTTGTGTTGACCTCCAAAGCTCCTCTTATGTCATAAGTTAGGTGTGATAAAAACCCAAGTTGTCACGCACCGCAACAACGAAACATGTTCAGCCGATTTCATGAAGGTGGTTTAACAAAACCAAGTTTAAGGCATAAACCTGGTCTTCCTAAACCTGGTCTAATTTTAGACCTAATTTGCATTTCACCAACATGGTTTAAAAGTCTGAAAGCCTGGTTTTGTTAGACCATACAATACAGCGGGTTAAGTGAAACCAGGTTTAAAGTATCCAAGCCACCCTATTATGTTGATCCGGATTAACTTAAAAAAGAAACTATTGAAGTGCTTCAATGAAACCTTGATCACGGGGTAACAGAGTGGCACACAGAAGTAGAATCAGTGCAGTCATTTGCGAAAAAAGGCTAAAAGCTTTTCTCACGAGGAAAAATGTTTCCTCCCATAACTGCCCAGAGAAAAAGCCAATGTAACGTTCGAGAACAAGAAAATTGGTGCCAATTCAAGTCAAGGTAAGCAGCTGGCTTGGAGAGTTATTGCTCCAGAATAAAGGCCAGAAAGAAAATTTCATCAGTGAAAATTTTGCCCAGAAAAACTGTGAGGGACCCAGTGGCAGCTCTAGGATATCATGAGGAGATATTTTTCATTTTGTAGTGTCTGTGTCCAACACAAGTACGCACATTAAAGTACTTGTTCACGATTAACCGCAGCATAGTAAATGCACACGTTTATAACAGAGTCATTTAACTTTTTTGCGGCCAAAGGGTGGCACAGGGGCGGATCCAGGATTTTGAGTTAGGGGGTAAGGGTAAAGTATTAGCCAGGGTTTTGTCCGCCAGACATTCGAACCCCCGAACTGCCAAATGGAATCTGGGAGAATTTTAGGAGAGGGCCATGGCCTCTTAGCCCCCTCTAAATCCGCCACTTGGGCAGGACCCCTGCCGGGGACCAATTGAGATGGAACATGGCCAGAATAATCATTAGATGCCTTTTTAGTCATAGTAGCGCTCGTGACGATGACGCTCTGCTCGAACCGTCATATTCTGAGAACATAAGGACACCCTTCTGGTCTACGTATGGGCGGATTCAGGGATTCAAGGGTCTGGACCAAGTTATTCCCTTGATTTTAGTGATATCAAATCTATAATTTTCAAATTCTTGACCCAGGCCCTCCTTTTATAAGTCCTTGATCCGATCCCCCCCTTCAACAATTTTTGGTCCCCCCTAATACGTTTGATCTTGTGTTGTCCTAAAATTGAATATTAAAAATAGTTCGTTCTCGCTCTAAGACTGCATCGTAAATGCACACCACAGCATCATTCAGTTGCACTTATATGCTGCAAGTCTGCCATATTTAACAGTATTTAACCTGGGTCTAACCAGATCTAAAGTTAAACCTGGTTTAAGATCTTAATACAGGTCTAAGAAATGGTGAAATGAAAACTGACTTAGATCAGGTCTAAACTGGAGTAAAACCGGGTGTTACGAGACCACTGGTTTAAAACTTAAACCATCTTTATGAAATGCAAATTATCTTTAAAGCTGGTATAAATCCAGTTTAAACCAGGTTTAACTTTAAACCACCTTTATGAAATGGACAAGTTCAGCCGATTTCAAAACGGTGGTTTAACAAAACTAGGTTTAAAACTTAAGCCTGGTCTTCCTAACCCTGGTCTAATTTTAGACCTAACTTGCATTTCACCAACGTGGTTTAAAAGTCTGAAAGCCTGGTTGAGTTAGACCATGAAGCGGGTATAGTAAAACTAGGTTTAAAGTATCCAAGCCACCTTACTGTGTTGACCCGGATTAACCCAACAAAGAAACTATTAAGGGCTTCAATGAAACCTTGGTCACGTGGGTAGAATACTCAATGAAACACCATACTAGAATCAGTACAGACATTTGCGAAAAAGGGCGAAAAGCTTTTATCACGAGGAAAAATGTTCCCTCCCACAACTGATCAGCGAAAAAGCCAATGTCATAGTTGAGAACAAGAAAATTGGTGCCAAATCAAGTCAACGTAAGCAACAGGCTTGGATAGAAAGAAAACTTCATCAGTGAAAAAATTGCAAAGAAAAACGGCGAGGGACCCAGTGGCAGATCTAGGATATCATCTTGAGGAGATATTTTTCATTTTGTATTGTCTGTTTCCAACACAAGTAAACACATAACAGTATTTGTCCACGATTAACTGCGACATAGTAAATGCACACGTTTACATGTATTTCCGTGTCATTTTACTATTTTGCGGTCAAAGGGGGTACAGGAGCGGATCCAGGATTTTGAGTTAAGGGGTCCAGGGCAGACTATCAGCCAGGAGTTTTTCCCGACGTCAAACATTCGCAGCCACGAACTGCCAAATGGAATCTGGGAGAATTTTAGGAGGGCCCTGGCCCCCTTGGCCCATCCACTAAATACACCCCTGGGCAGTATTCCTGCCCGGCAACCTTAAATCGGGGACCTGGTTGAGATGGAACTCATTAGATGCCGTTTTAGTCGTACGCGTAGCGCTTACAACGATGACGCTCTGCTCGGACGTCATATTCTAAGGAATCTGAAGAACACCTTCAGTTGGTTCTGGTCTACGTATAGGCGGATCCAGGGGTTCAAGGTGTTTGGACCCCCTTTTTCCTTTGATTTTAGTGATATCAAATCTATAATTTTCAAATTGTTGACCTAGGCCCTCCTTTTAGAAGTCCTTGATCCGACACCCTCCCCCCTTTAAAAACTCTTGGTCCCCCTTGTTTCGTTTGATCTTGTGTAGTCCTAAAACTTAATATTGAAAATAATCTGTTCTCGCTCTAAAACTGCGTCGTAAATGCACACCACAGCATCATTCAGTTGCACCTATATCGCACAAGTCTGCAATTATAGTATTAAACTGGGGTCTGACCAAGTCTAAACTTAAACCTGGTTTAAGATCTTAATACAGGTCTAAGCAATATATACCTCGTTAGTGAAATAAAAATTGACAGACTAGGTCTAAAATTGAGTTAAACCAGGTTTAACTAAACCACTGATTATACAAAAGTTAAACCCCTTTTCTGAAATGCAGATTATCTTTAAACCTGGTCTAAGTCCAGTTTAAACCAGACGTGCGTTCAGTAGACGCTAGGACCTACGCTAGGACCTAGCTAAAACCTAGTCAAAGTCATGTGTTCTCATTTAAAATGCACGGCAATATCTCACGTAATCTCGCGAAGTCTTGCTTTTTAGCGAGGTCCTAGCGTTACTGAACGGGAGGCAGGTTTAACTTTAAACCACCTTTATGAAATCGTCTGGTTATGTCGTGCTGTGGATCCCGATGGACGACCCACAGGGTAAATAGATATCCAAATACCAGTCGCCGACTGCATGAACGAGAACTTACCGGTTGCGTATCTATCCCTTGTGTTCAAGGAACTTCGGAACCGAGAGCCGTTGTATTTTCCGGAAATAAATTATGATATTGGTGTGGCCCTCAAGTCGGTACGTGCTCTACGTCAGTCATTGATCCGCCATCTAGACCATCGGACGTTTATTATTCCAGTCGGCAACTGCGACCAGGAGTACGTTGTTGAAACCACACACCGGTTCGGCACCCGTTTGCAAGAACAGTCGTCGCGGGCACGCAGGCTTACTTCATACATGTACGTTTGCAGCAACAGCCAGCCCAGGATTCCGTCAACAAATCGACTGTCACTGACCTCTGTCTTCCACGACCATATTATAAATGGAATAATGCCGAATTCTTGGCAATGATGATAAAGGAAAGCAAACACACTGGATACGCAAAAGCCTTTTAAGGAAGCGGGCAACACGGTCATGAACCGTGACGAAAGTCAGTACCCTCTTTCTGACTAGGGCTACACCAAATCAAGTGGCCCAAGGCAGGAACTTCATCACATGACCTCAAGTCCACCTAACTATCATTCTGAAGATGACCGCAGTCGTCGTGTCTCAGAAAATTCGCCTGAATTTTGACTCAAAATTGACATTATTTAGTGAGGCTGTTAGGAAATCTTCCACTGTTTTGACAAAAATAAGACTTTGGTAATTTTCATGAAAAATTGAAAGTTTCATAAAACGGTAAAGAAGTAATAATTAAGAGAAATGTAACAGGTTTTTGAGATGCTAGGATACAGGCTATGGGCGGTTCTACATTGTGGGGCAGACTGTGGGTATCTTCAACAATTTTCTCAAATGATACAATACTTGGTCATGTTATTCATACCGGTGTTTGGTTATGAATGTACTTTTCTTTTTGTCAAAAATTATTTTCTACTGGCTTTCAACACTCAGAAATGTATACTTTTGCTGATTTAAAACTATAGTTCTGTAGATATTTGGTTGAGAACGAAAATTAGGCCAGTTGCATAACTCTTAAGGTGGCCTTACTGCTCAAACTTAAGAGGACACACCAAATTTACTTTTTAAATCACTCTTTTTGCAAAGAAGATGCGATGGATTCTATTGGTCATTTTGTGGCAAACAGTTATCGAATTTACCTGATTTTCTTCAACATCACTTGGACGCTGGTTTTCTGTTTGCTCTGAGGTAAGCACGCGTGGTTCAACTGAAATAACGACAAGAATATTACTCTAGTCTGCTTCACGTGGCACCACATACAAATATGAACGACGCAAAAATAGTTAGATCATATAAAGGACATTTTGATAGAGCATTGTGGCTACTGATACTAGACCTAAGTGACAAGTGCACCAAAACAACACAAATAGAAATTAAGCCTGTGTTCAAAATAAAATTAATAATGTGACTCATCAGGTGATTAGTCATATGTCTAATAAAATAAAATTAGTATACGCAGAATGACTAATCAGGTAAAAGTAACAATCTGAGTAGTTAGGAAATTAATAATCTCACTATTCATGTATCGAAAGTTGCACAATAAAACAGAGGACCTCAAAGTTTTTCCACCATAGTCCACGAAGAAGAATGTATACAGTGTTCTGTTTTAAAGTTCAGGCCACTCACGATGGAACAGCACAAATGTTTTCAAACCAATATCATTTGTTCTTGCGATTCAATGATATGACATTGTAACATATCGTTGAGTGACTTGCTTCATCGGGATGGTGGCCCGATACTCCTCGTTAGAACCCAACATGGCGGTGTGCTCAATGGGAACAAGTGTGTTCGGCGTGACTTAATGACAGCCGACATGTCTAGAACTTGCGATATTGCAGTGTAAATTACGTCATTGTAATGCCAAGCGTCTCACAAGTGATTGTTATTCTGGTATCAGTCCAGGGGCGGATCCAGGATTTTGAGTTTAGTAGGAGGGCCAGCGCAGAGTATTAGCCACGATGTTGCTCGTCAGACATTCGCACCCCCGAACTGCTAAATGGAATCGGGGAGAATTTTAGGGGGCGTTGACTCCCTTGTCCCCCCCCCCCATGCAAATACGCCACTGCCGTCTGATTTCGTTTTCATTCAAAACAGAAAATGTCTTCCCAGGGTGGCGTGGCCTGCATGTGCGACAGTTAAATCAATGAAGTACAGCAAGCCTTCCTTTTAGTAAGGCGTCGCTCCAGGAGAAACTCAATCTCAACAGAGGCTTTGCCGGGTCAACCTCTGAATTGCGGCGTAACCTTGATAAACAGACTTTCAAAATGCTTACAAATATGTGAAAAAGGATTTTTAAAATTCACATATTTCACTAAATTGAAATTGGAAAACCGGTACAGAGACAGAGTAAAAAACAGGACTGAAGACAGATTGTTGTTTTTGCTTTGCAGACAGCGGTTATGGGAAAGATTTCACTTCCATTTAACGCAGTGTTAAAGTTGCAGATTATTAACAACCTTGAGGCACGAAGGTGCATTCCAACGATCTGGGAATCCTGGCATCGTCCAAGCACCGAAAATATGCTGGAATCGGTAACACAGTAGTTGGTATTGGGCCACGTTCCGCAGACCGTAATACTTAAGGTTAAATTTGCGGCGAAAATTCGTTTGTGGAACGTGCGAGCTGTATGAAGATCGATAACACGTGTAAACGCGAGAGCAGATAGAATGTCCGGAAAAGGTGACAGAGTAGGGAGAATTGATAGTTCATCTCGTGTCCCACTGTATGCGGCTGTCGATAGCTGAGACTTATAAATCTCGTGTTTAACGTACTCGCATGTAACATTTCATTAGTTGTGAGAATTTGTGATATTAATTGCGTCATTTGAGTGGTTTTAACGTACTTTTCTCTACAAAATGCCTGTAAAACATTGTTGTTACGGAAATTCGTTGCAACAGTGACACAGGATACAGCGACCGGGACGGCACGGGTTCACTGAGCCAGCCAGCTTGCTGTATGACTACAGGAGTCAAAATACATCTAGGACCCACTGTGTGTTAGCTTCCTCAGGCCCTGAAATTTCATAAAGCCTGGGTAGTTTTGCTCGTCACCGTGTAGTGAAACTTTTCATTAACATGTAGAACTAACGACCGGGTGAGTCTGTGCATGCCAACGACGACACTCACCTTTCCCGTTGCAGCCATTCAAATGAAAAAATCTAATTAACGGCACTTTCTTGCACAAATCTGTTTTTTTTTTGTAACAAAGGCAAGTCTCTGTTTTCAACCGTACGCTCGTGACACGCGCACTCGCCGTTTCCAAAAAATGCGACATCTCTCGGGAGATGATGATAGCTTCGTAGTAGCAAAATTTGTTCTGAAATTCGGTTTGCTGGTATTAAAGTATCAAAAATTTGTAAGGAAATGAAACCAGTTCCGATAATGTTTTGTGACATGTACTTAACCTCTTTGCTGGTAAGAGAAGAACAGCTGATTGAAGACAGAATCGGCGAAAAAAAGAAATTGGCCAATTTGTGACGTAATATTTCGTGGCACCGAAAGCCGACACAGAAGACCGCAACACAAGTTTATCAGCGGAATAACTTTAGAACACCAATTTTCCAACGCCGGTAAATAATTCAGTTTACTCAAGGAAGCGTGCAGTTTTTAATGACACTAATTTTGTGTCAGATTTTATTTGGTCAGTTTTTTACCTACATCGGCGCAAAGCTTTGCACCAAGGCTACACAAAGTGGTACATGTAGAAAGCTGTATTTTGACGGCAGTGGTTCTACGATCTAATAACCACCGACGAAGCTGTCGGTGGCACAGTAGCCGACGCCAGACGAACTTACATTCAACACAATAGCAAATATGACAGGTTCTATCCCTCCACGCGAGACGTCATAGCTGTTAACGACAACCGCGAATAAACCCGTAAGTGGTCTATTCAATCCTACAATTCAGTGACCGCCATTTTGCTAGGAGCTTCTCGTAAGCTTCGGAACATACTAGTGAAACACTTGCTTTTCATTCGCTTAATTTTGTGAAAATCTGCGGGAACTTGCTTGTTTCGCAAGAAACTAGGTCTCTTAGTTCTTCCGGAAATGATGTAACTGTAGTTTGGTTAGTTGGATATGTTCACTTCACTCTAGAGGAAGGAGTAGATACATGTTATTACTTTTCTAATTGTTTATAACGATGCAACTCCCATTTAAATGTATTTATCCTTCAAGACACGACAACATGACCTCTCAATATCAAAATATCATGTAGCTGCAGTGTACATTACATTATAAATAGGTACGTGTCCCCCATAATTTGTAGGGTAAAGAGGGAAACTTGCGACCGACATAGTCATAGGGACGGGCGTAAGGGACAGTTGAAGAAGAAAGGCATGGTGAAATATATAGAAGAAGGGAAATTTAAGAAAACATTTGTCGACTGCCAGTGCTAGATTTACCCATTTGAGGGGCTGGTCAGGTCAATTTTGCTAGGGATATCAGTTTTGTGTAGTATATATGGTCTATACATGTACGCACTTGAAAACGTACACTTCGGTTGGAGAGGCGTTTCGCTGTCAATTTTGAATTATATAAGTGAAGCGCTTTGGGTTATAAAAACGAAACAACACTTGGTTTGCTGTCCAATGAGCCGACAAAGTAAATTATTGGCAACGCGTATATGCGGCAATTTCCATTTTGCAATTTTAGGGTTGTTGAACTCCAATCAACACTGAGCAGTGTTCTTGTGTCGGTGCTGGCTTTAACGTTCTTGTTGGTTATAGAAATCAAATTGTGTCGCGGTGACAGATTTCGTAAAAGTAAACGGATGTTATTTTTAGAAAGCCAAACATGACGAAATGCAGTTTTAATCATAAGTAGAATTGAAAACTTCGAGAAGACTAGTTTTGCACAGCTTTTCCACAGAATATTGATTCAATACAGGAACAGACTCTGTAGGAAATGCAAATCTGTACTTCTCCAGAGACCTCATTCTCAGGCAGTGGATAATGGAGTCATATGTCACTCTCTTTTTCCGTTTTTTAAATTATGTATCAATTATACAAATAGGAAACGTGTCTGAAGGGGATCAGGTGATAGCGCCAAGCGCTGATTATTTCCTCTTGTTATTGATATCCTTGCAGTGTACACATTAGAGGTGAACAGTTGAACCACTGTCACCCTTTCCTTTGTCTGTTTTGTAAAGACCTTTCTTCTTAACGATACTCATTCCGCTTCGTTATAGTTAAAAACTTCATAAACGAATTTTGACGCAACTGAGCTCAATCGAAATTAAGATAAGCCTGAAGTCATTTTTATTAAAGACTTCTCATCTTCTGATCGATCAACCAAAATTAAAAATGACCATAACAAAAAGGCAATAATAATGAGTCTAGGGCGGGTTTTCTGAAACAGTTTCTGTGTATTTATGCACTACTAGGGCATCGCAATTGTCTTTGGATGGCGTCAGCTCCGGTTTCTTACTGACTTTTAAGATATCACCACTGAAGCCTAATCCGTAATGCAGTGAAATTAACTCTCATAAAATTTCTAATCCAATGACACCAGGCAATCATAAGCGCGAGCATGGAATCGCTCGCAGCAAATCCCATAATCCTTCACCCAAACCATTGAATCACGTCTACAGCAGATCATCCATATGCGAACTACCAACTCAGTTCGCACAAACGTATAAATTGTCCTCGCAAGCCTCCAATCATCCGCGTGAACCATTTGTCACCAGTGTTTACATCGTCAAAAATGATGGTTTGTATTTGCAGATTCTTCAGTGTTCGTATGACTTTTCAGCGAGGTGGAAAGAGTTTGTGGAAGATATGCATCATGTAGTGGTCTGGTGCCCTTGTAAACGAGGATAATATACGAATTGGGCTGAACAATATGCATAGGCATTGGCATACGAGAAGCTTATATGTAGAAAACAATGTAAACTTGAGACTAATTACAGCGTTTTTTTCAGGTAAGTATCGCATTAGGTCACAAATTCTTTATGTACCGATCCCGAGGGGGAAGTCGAGTCATATGATCCTAGGGAGAGCAATGTTGCCCGAGGGTGAAGGCGGAAGGCATCACACTCGGCTATCCCGAGGGCCATATTATCTGCTATGCCCGAGCGATCGGTCAGCTGTTTTATTATGCGACCACTAATGTTTGTTTCTTCTGATTTCTTCACCTTGGCAGGTTTTATCTGCTTTGATCCAATGCCATTGCCTCTTCACTTTATTTACATGGTCAGGAATAGATAGTTTCTTTAGCCAATGGTCACGACTCATAGCTATCGACGTCTGACGCCAGCCGGAGGCTTGAATGAACAGTGGTATTCAACGGCTAGCCAGTCAACATTACCCCACAACGGAAAGTATCGTGTTTCTTGTTCTAGCCAGTCAGAAGACATGTCGTTGGTTACGTGATGATGTTGACTTGTGCAGGTAATCATACCCGGATGCTTTAATCGAATGCGCTCAATCCCTTTACACGCACCTACTGATTGACTGAGCCAGCATCCGGTTTTCAAATTCACACTACTGAGTATGAATAACGCTTCTACACAACAGCTGACAGTTTTCCCAAAGGTTTACAGAACCGACTTGATTCTTGTCTAAATGGAAATACACTGAAAAGCTTAGTCATATCACCTATAGTTGGTACTCAGCATCTAATAGTAGAGTCACTCAGCAATTTTGACTTGGTATTCAACGATGCTGACTTTCAATAGATAACCCTATCATCCAACTTACTCAGAGTGTACCGAGCGTTCTGCATTACTGCAGCCGAACATACTTTGTTCGTTTTTTCTTGATAAAAAGGTTGGAAGTAACATAACATACCATGATGGAACGCGAAATCAGCTTGACTTAAACATTGCAGTAGTTTGTGACAAGTTGAACAATTTTGCTTCTAATGTACATGTGCGCCCGAAATAAACCGCTAAAAAGAAAATGTTGGAGATTAAAAGCGCATTTTTGCATCCTATTGCTAATATTTAGGACTTACCATGTTCGTATTACAAACTGTAACTGGAAATTACAGGTTGGTCAGTGACAAGCATCTTTCTGTGTCAACGGATTTAAGGTAGCTTTTCTCAACTAGGTTTTAAGGTCAACATAAATAGAAACAGATGAGATGACATTGACATCAAAAGTGATTAAAAAGTGCGCCATTTGCATCCCGCAGATAGCCAGGTAAGCGACAGTGTATTTAAACAGTTAATTAGGGAACTCGTAAAGGCGATTAAGTCTGAATCTCCCACAGGCGTTCGGTATTTCCTTATTCCCAGTACGTTTTACATGTGCATTCCCACTTGACCTACTATATGTATAAGCAATGTGGGAACCTACAAAAATTACAAATTTGGCTAACTCCGGAGAATGGTGTTTCAGAAACGGTTGATGGGATCCATATAAAACTTTCAGACGCACCGTTCTCCAAAATGCTATTGTGACTTTTTTTCTTTTGTAATGTTCCACTTTTCCATGCGGGTTTAGCAAAAACAGGACTTATGAAAAATAAAACATTCGTTTTCATCGAAATTTTATTTCATAAAGTTGTAGAAGTGCTGTGAAGTTCCATCTTTAATATGAATATCGAACGAAATTTGGTCATGTTATTAATAACGTTGTCCTGCTAAGAGTGTACGGGGGATTTTTTTGTTATTTTTTTGTTTGTTGCTACATTTCACAACGTTCGGTCTCGTAGCCCTGTTAATGGCACATCGGTAGAATGTCAACACATTCTTTTCAAAGCTTCTATTCTGAGAAAATATATACTTTTACTGCGTTAAAACCAAGTATAATTTTGCAGATGATTTGGTAAATACACAGACTTCTCGACTACATGTATGCCATGCATAACCTTAATGCGGCTATAAACAAGTCTTTCGTCACAAAAAACAACTTTTGATTAGAACACAGTCTGTTATGAAATTGATCTTAAATTTTTCCTTAGTCATGTTGGAGATTGTTTCTGGGATTCAGGAGTCCTTTATGGCTTAAGATCAGGCTGTACAAACCAATTATTGGTTTATCATGGAGGGTGATTTTATGAGCCAGGCATGGTCTCAGTGAATAACGCTGCCAGTTTCTCCGAAGTCTTCGTCTGATTTGAGTAAGCAACAAGCTGAAACAAACTTTAGAGCGGTGAGTGATGTAAATATGAAGTTCAGTTCTTGAACGGATCGCGGTGTTCTAATAAAACTACCCAGGTGCGCGTAACGTCGTACCAGAAGACAGCACGCAGTCGGCTTTACGAAATCTAAAGGCCCTGTCATACTGACTTAACTCCGGTCTGAGCGGATGTAAACTGCGAATTTACCTGAACAGTTCATACTGGCTTCAGCAGTTAACGCAAATGGTGACGCTGTCGTCATCGAAGTAATTGCGAGGTAGCGCTGCACGCTAAGATTTTTCAATGTGACAATTTGGGAACATTTACCTGTGCTAATTGACATAAAACATATTTCTAATTCGATTGGTGATTATTCCCGCAAACAACTATTAGCGAAGACACTGCCCTTTAATTATTTACGACAACAGTGGCACCTGACGATAAACGTTCCGCTGCTAAATCAACCTGTTTATTGCGAAGTTAACTGGCGCTGTTAACTTCGACGGATCCATTACCGAAGTCAACCGTTCATACTGAACGCAACTCCCTAAAACATCGACGTGTCGACGTTACTATGAAAGGGTCTTAAAACACTGACAATATTGTTCACTTCCGTACTTGGAAACTGATTGAATTGACTTACATGTACAGAATTGTTGAGTAACTACACTGTTGAGGCGATCACAATGTGCCCTGGTTGTGAAGGCAATTCTTCTTTGCTAATTAAGTTGACGTTATTTTACGACGAACCATTAGTAAGGGGAGATTAAAATAAACTAATTCCAACTCAGGCTAGGGACTAGTCCGAGATGCGCGTCTCGTGAGAAATACCAATTACTCCTTTAATTCACTATTATTTTTAGGTGATCTTGCTCCGTCTCGACACAAACTACAGTTCACTTTCACAGTCGCGAATGTATGAAAGTTGTTTGCCAATTTGTTATCGATGTTCCAATGTCAAATTTTCCTAAGTCAAAACTCGACTCAAACATAGTCTAAGCATCTTGAAACTGCATTTTTGACTGCATTTTCAACTGCGGTGCCAGTGACAGTAGTTTGTTTCAACGTGTCCTCTTCGTAATGCACATTAATTTATTACATTGTTCACTGTTATCAGTAATTAAATGCACGAACAGTGCTTGCATTTTAAAGCCCTTTGATTTTCAAGTGAACATTTTTCTTACTCGATTAATATACAGGGTTTCGTCAGCTTAGGAACTAATAGTATCACCGGTATAGAATGTCCTGGGTTGATTTCAATATGCTGAATTAATCGGATTCCTCAGGGTATTAGAATTATTTAAAGATGAATCTCCAATTGACCATGACATTGAAATTCCCACGAATTCCCTTAAATGTTGCCGTTTACTGACCTGAGTAGGGTAAGCCATTTGAAGTCCATTGTAGCCTGAAAGTAAACCCACTATCCCTGTCGCACAATGCGCACGTCAACAGATGCTTGAAATGCCGCGAACTGGAAAAACGTGCGCATTGCTTCGGTTTTACATCGCAATTAATTGCCTTAGCGAGCAGAGAGGGCATCAAACGATACGTTGCTATGGAAACTTAGTGATCGTGGAATTCGTTAACATTTATTTCCTTCACTTTTAATGTTGGAAATAATGTAAGAGTCGTGTAGCGCCAGGCGCTATTCTTTAACCTTTTAAAAAGTATAGGAAGAACGAATACGGCTGAGGAATATCTCAAGTCAATTTGTCTAATACTGGACATTATGAGCTATTATAAGGTGTTGCATATAGAAATTGAACCTTCATGCACACATGGACAAATTCAGCATCAATTAACTCCCTTGTTTGATCTCCCTAACAGCAATGTCCGATTGATACTTAGTAAATCCATTTTTGTGTTTAATTCAAAGGTTTGGTAATATTTATGTGATTGTCCTGTAAGTACTTATTAAATTACTGGAAATTTCAATTTATTTGTTCGTATCATAAAAGTTTAGCAAAAGTGGCCATTTAGAAAAAGACACAAATGAGGACTTTGTGGCAACTTCTTGTGGTCGGCCAGAACGCAGGATTTCGTGTTTTGTGAAGAACAACATTTGTTGGTTACTAAGACGAAATTTGAAGTTAAACGCATTAGGTTTTCTTATTGAGATGAAAACTAAGGTATTGGAGGTACAGGTGTATGTGAGCTATAACATTACCACTCTATGTTACTCCTGACTGCATGTCTTAGACACTGACGTGCTCACTACAGTGTTGTGTTCATACATGTTGCATTTGCTCGTGTTCATAAACGAGTTCCCGACAACATAGTGGTTAGATGATTGATTCATTCTGAATCTGTATTTCATATTTGGCAAAACAAACTTAGCAAACTATCTTTGCATCATCAAAGTTCAGATTAAGTGTCTGTGATGAAGACTTACACGTTTTCTGTTTTCAGGTGAAAAATGTACTTCAACACGTAGTTTTAGTGACGTGCGTGCATTGGTAGTTAATTTTGACATTAAATTATAGGCTCTGTCTGGTCTGAACGAGAGTGACAGACAAAACATATTTTCTGTCGGATCAATCACTACCGGAGACAAACACAAAAAAAAACAAAGCACAAGCCTTTTAGCGAACAATGTCATATTTACAACACTACGTGTATCTACCACATACGAAGTGCAGTCGTTTCGTTTCATTTTAGTGCTTGATCGTTCTGCACTGTTCAATGTGTGTGGTTTAATTTACCACTGAGCTAAGTAACGAAATGTAAGTGTTGTAAATATGGCAGCTGGTAACTGAGTTCTCAAACAACCTAGCTTGTCGTAGAATACTCGTCGACGGGACGAGAACAAGTGGTGACGACAATTTTAGGAGACCAGAACAAAAACAACAGTAGAAGAGATCCTCACAGTAACTCGAACGCTCTAGAAACGAAATGGTGACAAATTCCTAACCCCCTAAACGTCATTTCCGGAGTAATGCAAGATTAATTAATAAAATTTCGGGGAGCCGTAATTAACTGGACTAGATGTCTGGGATAATCAACGAAATTTTTACTAAAAATGACACGAAAAAGGGTTGCCATCCCCTTTAAGCTAATGTTAATTTGGCCTAAGACGAGAACTGTAAAGAGACGACAGAAGTAAACAGTTATATGTTACTGATCAAATACGCATGAGTCACGTAATGGGCTAGCCACTAATCATGTTCCGAGCAGCTTCTTTTTTCAAAATCGGTGTTTCACTCGAGACCAACGAATATTCCACATCCGTGGCTAATACTGCATTTTCATAGTCTTTATATAGTGTCCAACCAACGGGGGTCGCTGGAAATTATCGCGAGACACACACCGCAAAATCTTTTGGGACACGATATAGTTTAGTTATACGTAACTCGCTGGTTCCCTGCGTGTCCGCTAGGAGGAAGCGGACACGCAGGGTAGCAACGAGTATACGTACATGTCACTGCACGCTGCCAGCACTCGATTGGTTACTGCTGTAAGGACTATTCGCCAGTAGTCAACTGTTCATTCCGTAATTTAACGTTGTACAGTACGTGACAGCGCCAAAGGACACCTGTTTCGCGGAACTCAAAAGCTATTGCAACCTCACATGTATAATTTAATTTCTGATTTTCGTCTGTAGCAAAGTGTTTCAAGTAATTAAATTAAGAGTAATTTTTGTCCGAACTCATTAGCTAAAATATCAGCCGGTCTTTAGAAGCAAATTTGCCGGCAAGGAAAGTAATAACAATGGGTTCAAGAAAGGCCATGTTCGTGTCATCGTTAACTTTAGAACGAATAACTAGAGAAGCAGAAAGAAGTCAATTTTGGAATAATTTGTTTAGACATTGATTTTTTGTGCAGTATTCTCTGGAAATGGGTTCGTGTTGTAAAAAAATGTGAAGACATTTCGCAAAAAAATCCCTTCCAAAAATACATTGGGGTCATTTACGTAGTCAGTATTAAAAGAGTGTTTATAATTGGGTCATTTGAAAGCAAGAAAATCAATTAGGGCCAGTAGCCTCATATTAGCCGCGAAACATGTGGGGGTGTTGAAAGAAATGAAACAAAAGCAAGACTTAAAGGAACACGAGGGTGTTGATTAGGATTGACCAGAGTTATAGAATAGTAAAACCTGTTGGGCTTTTGTGATTTATTACCATTCATCAATTCCTCCCAAATGCTTCCAGTCAAAATTAGCTGAAACAGAGGCGGCGACCACATCAGTTGTTTCGTTGCTAGGCGTTCGGAAGATAGCTGACGCTGGAGGTCAATTGAGCTGATCCAAGCCGGGTGAAAAACACACGACCTAATCTCTTGAGTGCTTCTGAGGAAAAGAGGAAAAGAGCTGCAGCACATCGAGGGATTAATCTCTCAATAAAAACCCTTTGAGAACGAAACAGAGCGCAGGAGTTGAACATTTCCGTAAATGCAGTGATTGCTCGGGTCACCGGAAGTTATCTTAGCCCATCTTTTAGAATACATCTTCTGGATAGGTTCGCACCCAAAAAGCTGCCTCTGCTAGAGAATTCTCATACAGCTGGAGTAAAAGTAAAAAATGTCCCACTGTATTAAACGTCCTACTTCCATTTATTTGAACATGAGCATCCAGATATTCAGAACGACCCATACCTGCATTCAAACATTTGCTGGCAGGACATTGTTTACAGATCACTAATCCTTGCTACAGGTGTTGGTGACATAGCGAGATGCTACAGTGAGACATTGTCATTTGTAGAAAAGTTGGATGATGTAATTATAAATCCAATGGCCTTGACCTTTCTAATTAATGTGCAACCGGCATTTTTTAGAAACTGCAGATCGTGCTGTAGGTCAAGTAATTATCTGATGGGTACTAGGCGGTATCTGAAGCAATCCCCCCTTGATCGAAAAAGGTGCTGTAAATTTCAACCTTTATTCTAACAACCATTAAAAGTACAACCACGTTGTCTATTTTCATTCTTTTCACATCAGAATATACTCATGTAAACTATATGAAGTACTGAACAAGTCTAAGTGAATGGACATACAACACAAATAGAGAGTTGCGGATCTTTAAACACTGACACACTCGAGCTCTCGACAATCAGTCAACAGAAAAAGGTGTTGAAAGAATTTCCCAGTAGAAGGGTCTTAACCCAGGTTTTCCAGAACTTCATTTAATAGTTCCCATCTTAAGGATATCTCAAACCTTATTCACAAAAACTGGCCACTTTTACAGTATTTCACATGTGTCTAGCAAAATACCTTATCTTCATTCTCGGGAAATTCAAAATTTAATATAAAATGTATACAGCGCGGTGGATTTCACTGAAACTTTCCAAACTTAATATTTAGTCATCAATCTCAAAAACAGCCCGAGTATTAGGATTTTGGATATAAAGGCCTAGTTTTTGCATGATGTAACAAAGACGAATACGACTTCAATTTTTTACAAAAATACCTGACGTTTTGCGAGTTGATTTGTCAAAGAAAACAAACTCAAAAACTAATCGAAAATTCCTACCAGCGTTTTTTTGAGATAACTGGTGAAATTTTCATTTAAAAAAGTTTCATTAAAATCGACCGAGGGGTTATTTTGCTATGAATGTACCTTTCGTAAATATGAAATTTTAGACTTAAAAAGGTTTTTACGAAAAATTGATAACGGTACCTAAATACAAAAAATATTTTTATATTCCCTGATCTTTTTTCGTTCCGAAAATATACACTTTTGCTAGTTGTCTAATTTTTTTGATATACGAGTTAGAATGATTTGAGGTAACCTTAAATTTTCTCACTTCATCGTTTGAACGTCTCTATCCCTGTGCAAACTTTTAAGAAGGCAGCCACTGACCTTGGCCTCTGTTAGCCAGTCATTTCAATTAAAGCGTTTTTTTCGCCATCTTACGCTGACTTCATTTCCTCAGCCACTTGATGACTTTAGGAGTACACTTTGACTCCACTTCTTTGGCCAGCTGCAAACTTTTCGTCAATAACGCTTTCACGTCATGAGCAAATCTGGAGCTCCGTTTGCCTTTGCCAACCCAGACTCAATTTCATTACAAGTGGATCCTGGCCTCTCTCTTCATAAGAAGCCGGCGGAAGTGCCGTTGATCCAAATGAATTCGGGGCAGACACACACTTCTTTGCAATGTCATCATATCCAATTTCCCTTACTAGATTACACTTGTATCTGTCAATGTCCAATTGGACATTTATTTCACCCAACGGCAAGGAAACAAACGACCGTGTGCATACATGTACGTGCACCGACCACTATAAATTAAAAACGCCCACTCTGGCCAGGTGAGCTCATATTCAAAAACTGGCTCACTCACATCACATGTATATCGTAAATGTTCTGCTGCACTTCTTATGCCGATTCCCTCTTTGATAAAGACTTCGTGTGACCATTTTCATGGAGAATGCCTTTTAAAACTGCAAACCACGACAGACATATTTCCATGAACAGGAAGTTCTGCTACTGTAGCGCCACAAGGTGTCACTTGCTGAAATTCTGCACTGGAAGTCTGATTTCGACTCTGATAAAACCAACGTGTCTGAGAGCAAACTATTTGCAAAGAAGACAATAGTGTACGCTAAATAACGTTTTCTATTGCCAATTAAAAGCAGTCAGTCACTGTTTGTAATTTATATTACTGCACAATTTACAACAAGTGACACTTGCACACAAAAAGTGCGCATTTCAGTTAAATTTCTAGGCATGACATCAAAAGAAGAGCAGACTTTTGGCCTTTATTGTTTTTAGTAACTTTTATTCATCGTCTACAAATTTCAATAGTAAGTTTGCTACATCCTTAGCAATAACTTAGTTTGAGTTTGGGTACTTAAATTAGTCGGTACGACAAAACGAGTTTCCCCTGTGAATATTACACATGCCTACACAGTATTGAATATCAGTCCCTAATCTAGACGGATTAGTTCTGTTACCAAAAGAGGTCACTTCCACGCTGAATTCTTTGAATGTTTCATGTAAAAATTTCAGGGGAGTATAAAAAGACGGAGAGATCAATGATGGTTAGTGTCGTTTGAGTTGGATATGAATCCACTGGTAAAATTTCAGCCAATTCTGTGACTTGTCACTCAGAGTTTTTCTTTATTCCATAGGTTCTATCAGCAATAGCTACTTTAAGGATACCAAACCCTGTTTTGATGATTTCAACCAGTCCTTAACATTTCACCGGCTAATGCATCACTGGCGTCAACATTGCAACTTAAATACAAGAATCAACTAAACTCATCCTTCCTTCCTTACAAATTGGATATTATGGTCCTTGATGGTTGGTCTTTAGCGAATTACCCAGTTGCAGTGCAACTCGCTAAAAGCGTAGGTCGACACGCTTGCCCGTTCAGCAGAATTCGAAAGGAGTTTTGAAATTTTCCTCCAAACTTTTGAGGGTTGTCGAGGGTTACAGGTCATAATTTCATTTCAGGGAACTGGATGGGAAAGTTGTATACGTCACAACCGGGTTTGGTATCCTTTTAAGTGAACGCGTTATTTCGGGGGTCTGAAAGGAATAGATCTAAGTCCGGTGCGTACCTGTTTGGCTGCATTTTTTTTTCCTTTATAACGAAAATATTCACATCCACACAGTCTCCGACCACTTGATAATAAGATTTCGTTTGCATGTCTAAACCATTTCGAACACGACGGCGGATATTTTCGTTGCTTCAAATGAATTATCCATCTGACTCACTGTTATGACTGAAGTTCACACATGCGCGCATGTGAAACACCTCTGAGGGACAATTTGAGGCTATAAAAGAAGTGGTATTACACAATGACGTCTTAGGATATTGACGAAACATTTTTATCACAGGACCGACTATTCTTTAATCTCAGCCGTTTCGATTTTTGTATTAAACATCTGCAGTGCAATTTGTTTGATAACTAAAATACCTCGTCTTGACCCCATGACAGGTCCATGGTTCGACGCTCCTTGTAATGAAATTGGAACTATTTATTAATTCGCTAGTCCACAGGGAGTCGTGGCTTGGTTCCAATCCTGATTTTGCCTGAGATACTCGCCATATTGTCGACAGGAATGTGATTAGTGTCACACTGTTAGATACAAATGAAGTCTACTGTCCCTCCGGACGTCAGGATTCCACGCTGTCTGCATTGGTTGCAAAATGACGCGTTTACCAGCACTTATAATTGAGATAACTGATTATGTTTTGGCGCGATACATTTATCAACTCTTATAAGACCTATTTATGTGATAAACTTGCTGCAACAGAGTCTTCTGCATGGAATAACTCATAAATTTATTTTAGAAATAACGAAGAACTGTGTTACATGTCATTGCAATTTTGGCGTTATTCAAAATTTGTGAAAGAATATGTTAATTTGAGCCAGTTATGTCGGTACATAGAATTGTAAAGGACAAAAGGCGATTTGGAATCGCTAAGTTTAGTTGAACTGGAACAAGAGTGACGAACTTTATCGCAGCAGACTCAACACTACAACAGTGAAGAGGTGCGTTAGAGTATCGCCTAGTATGTCTCAGTCATCACTGAAATTAATGAATAAAGCGAGGTTAACGCAAATGGTGCTGAAATGCAAGAAAGTCCTGAATCAAGAGATGCCGGTGATGGGAATGACAAACATTGGTGGTCGTGACGACTGGCGTGTGAAATGAAGTGGACAGACAGAGAGGGGGGGTCGTAAATGAGATAGCTCAGTAGGTACAAGAACGGGAAACAAACATGTGTCGAGTGTCATGGTGTCCATGGGAACACGAGCTTATAGAGGAGCCAGAAACTGAGGGGAGATCTTAGATGAGAGCGACAGAGAGGAACAGTGTGGAAAGCAGGTGTAATAAGTGCCGATACAAGAGCGCAATGGAGCAGAACGAAAGGTTGGTGAGATTGGTTTGGAGATGGCGGTGGTAAATAGAAGAAATGAGTTTTGATACCGATGGGAGCGTGGTATGAAAGACACAGAAAGGATAAGGGAATTTGTCCTTTATCATATGACAGGGCTTGTTTTGTCATGTGGCGTTTGTTTTGCGTGCAGAGCCAACGTTACATGAATGCTAAGATTGATTTTACCAATATCAGCCAAAAGTCAATGACCTGACGCGTGCTTTCGTGATTTCGTGCTAAATCTGCGCCGACAGAGGAAATCTTTGAAATATCTGCCGGTGTTTGGCGAGCGAACGACAAAATTTATTCTTCTAGCCGCTGAAGGTCCTCCCGTAGTTGTACTCGTCATAGAAAATCAGATGAATCGTTAGTGAAGCCAACGTCAAAAATAAATCTGTCCTTAATGAAAAATGCTGACTGACAGAAGTTCGTGCAGAGGAAAATATTTCAGTTTCATACTGAAATAGAATGTCGCAGAGGAAACCAAAGCGCACTTAGTAGTTGAGGAGAGACAGATTGCTATTCCATGAACAGATATTTACGTGTGTGTATTAGCATATAGTTAGGAAGGGGGATAATTCTTCCATGTACTAGTAAGTGCGTACAATTCAGTATAAACCATAGTACACAATTGTTATCGCCACTCATGGCGTCGTCCTCATCACTGTCATCAGCATTATGATTATAATTTAAAACAACAACACCTTTGTCAATATCATCCTCTTCCGTCTAACGATAAGTATGAATTTACTTTTGACGTCGGTATCAACGTCGTCGTGCACATATCATGAAGACTGCCGTTTAGTATCGCGCTCATTGACGTTTGTCATCATCATCTTCATTCACACTGCCACAATCACTGTTAAATTAGTTTTCTTGTGTTTTCGGGCGATCTGAATAAATCATCGTGACTAAATTACGTGATATTCGATCAAACGTAAAGTATCCAGTGCGCGTTGCAATTAGCCTGGGTCTCCATTGAACTCAGTTTCCAGCCGCTGATTGTCTCAGTAAGTCAAGTCTGAGTTAAAATGGGTCACTTGTGAGTGCCAGGGTAAAAAGTTATGTTTTGAATAGAGTCGATTATTGATTTGATCATCAGATGAGGAAAATGTCCATTTCAATATCCCTTCCACGATGGCAAAACCCTACATGTAGGTGTCACCACTGAAGAAATGTCTGTCAAGTTGATTAGTTTTGTTTGACTTGATTCACGGCCCTGAATCAGGGCCGTGGGAGAGCGGAGGCAGGGGCCACGCCAGAAGGCACATGCCTCAGACTCTGTCAGTCAGTAAAAGGCAATCGTGAAACAGGGCTCGTTTCTATCACTTACTTTTTATGCTTTTGCCCTGAACAAGACTCCGCCATCCATCATATCACAAATGTATGGAATAATCAGTTTAAAACAGTTCATTTATTAGCAGGATACGAGACCATCTGGTTCAGTTTTATATTACCGCCACATTCATAACAGTGGTACGTGATTTTTATTAGGCTTTAAAATTTGCATAGACTATGCATGTATTCGGCTGAAAGTAAAGTTAAACTTCAATTTAATTCTAGTTTCAGCGGAGAGACAACAGTTTAAACTCGACAAACACAAGGTATACGTTGAAGTTGGCTCTAAGGCCGTTTTACGATATTTAGTGAACTAATAAGCCTTGACAGAGTCCCAAAAAACTTGCAAAGTTGCGTAGAAACAACTTAGTGCCGGTTTTGAAGGTAAGCAAGCTGTGTACTATTGGGAAGCTATTTTTTATAAGGCAGGTGGTGGTCACAAAAAAAACAGCACTTACAGTATAAAGAAGTATTGAGCTGCTGGCCGAGCTAGAGCGTATACATGTAGGAGTGAAATTTGGCCATCAGCTGAACATAAGATGAACGGTGACCCAGGCGTGGAGAACAAAGTTGATTTTTTGACGGGAGGCGGTTGTTAGCCGTTCACAAAGGTTCACATCAGTTTCCATCAATCTATACAAACCATGTCCGCTAAAGAATAGACTTTATTTAATTTAGAATCGTGAACATCTCACGATCGCGTGTCTCGCTCTTGATTGCCTCACCCTGGTTTTCCCCCGTTGATCACTAAATACACAGAATCAGGGCCCAGTTCCATACGCCGTATAGCAACAATCAAGTCGCATTATCACGTGTCACGTTGTTATTTTTGAATAATGTACCTGGCGTCATGCAACAATCAAACTTATCCAGTGGATAACTTTTGAAGTTTCATGCAATTCAGCCCTCATGTACACGTCTGACATTTGGTTCTTTTGAGGAGGTCAACCGCCATATTTGAATCAGTTAAACATGCAAAAACATTATTTTGAAACCAGCATTCCCTTAATATGAATCATAATCCAGCTGATTAACGTTTAGTTTGCGATCACCAACCCTACTGCTTAAGCAGAACACTTTGTTCTGATTCACAGTACAAGTGTGCTTCTATAATCATATTCCCGTAAAAGTAATCCAAAAAGCAATACCGTTGAAATGAAATCATTGAGCAGCAATTGGATAAATACTCATCTCAGAAAAGATTGCAAAAATAACAGGAACAAGCGACAATTAATACGAATACAAATCAAGTCATAACTTCGTTTTCGAGATCTACACCAAACTTGGGTTCAAAACGGTAACTTGTCTTGAATTGCATTCAAATACCGAAGTAAGCTATTTTTTCACTTTTGAAAAAAGTTATACCGCTCAAATTTTTACGTATTGTTGTTCGATGAATATGAACAGTTGAAATCAAGCTGGTTGCAAAGTAAACTTTCTTTGTTTTTACACTGTAGAAATGCCATTAGTGACAAAATTATATACTTGTAGCTAGTTCACTGAAAGATTATTGGTGTAAGCGAACACGAAGACACAAAAAAGAAAAGCCTCGTCGTTTCGCACACAATACACACAACCTACAGTTGTAACACTGTAATATCCAGAATACTCGACTACCATTCGTAAAAGAGTACGAAATCCATAGACATTCAGGGCAACATTTATTTCGATGAGAAAATTGACGAAGTAGAATTCAGTGTGTGCTAAACAAGGGGGTGTTTTAGATAATTATGTTATTAGTACTACTTGATTCGACCTACAGTAGTCACAAATGAACATAACCGTGCCCGTGATAAATCGTACAATCAATATAACGAGTCACCAAACTTGTCTACTATGCAGTAAGACGTAACCTCGTGAAGAATTTGTCACATCCTTCGCAAAACTGCAGGGAGAATTTCCCCCAAACTCTTTGTGCTTGTCAATGCGCAGATTGCCGGTTTCATCTTCCAGTGAACACCAGCTGATTCCGAGTATACAATGGCGTAACTTGAGAGGCTGTTACACCCGAGCGCAATCAGCGCCGACACGCTGCCACAGCCCAGAATCCTAAACACTCGAGATAAACTCAGGGACGAAGATACTTTGAGTCTACCTCCGTTTCGCCACCATTTTTGCAAAATTCTCCGATACCAGTTTCGATGACCCAGGTTCGCATGAAATTTCGTCGCAACGGCTTAACAGGGCTGTCAACATTGTTTATAAGTGAAAAAGATGCTTCATTAGTGCGCGAGCCATGTTGTTCGAGTAGTCTGGAAATGCCTGTGAGTAATAAAAGGTCAATGACTCCGTGTATTCTATGAAAAACAACTTTTAATTTAGGCCTCTTACAAAATAGGCCTCACGTATTCTTCAGATCTGAAATGAATTCTAGATTTGAAAAGAATTGTCAGTTCGTTATTTCCTCAGGCTACGCCTATTAATTCATTGGCTTGACCCGGCGTGTTAGTTTTCAAGTTAGTCGCTACGGCAGTATGGCTGCTAATCTTACAGTTTCAAATGAAGCAACTATGCTACAACAGTGCTTTGGAAAAGCGCATGCGCACGGACGAAAGTTGATGTTTTAACACCAGAACATGGTTTGTTTCGGCTTCAAACTATGATGTACACAGAATGAAACGACAACGCGAGCTTATTTTTAGCGTTTCACGCTTCCTTACTGCCATTGGAGGTTTATGCGTAGTGTTCAGCTGACACAATGCTTGGGCTCGTGTTTTTAGCATTTGGAGGTATAGAACCGTGGCAGAAACGACAGAACATAATGATGTCCTTACTGGTCTCTTTACGAACGCCTTCGTGGTCTAACAAAACGTTTGACCTCGTCAGCTTTACATGCGTGATGAGGGACTTCCATACATACGATTATATGGATATTGTGGCGAATTTAATGGGCAGCACAAGCACACACCTTCTATACAGAATACATGACAAATGCCTTTCACATTAAAACATCCAGTCCTACCCAAGGGCTATGGAAAACCGTTCTACTTACTTAAACAGGTTGACGTGAAGTGGAATCTTAAACAACAAGATATTACGTCTCCTTTTCTTGTGTCACAAATTACGAATCGTTTCTTCACGCTGTGCGATCTCAGTTATTGATTTTTCGAGTTATGGTGACAATTTAGAAATGCGATATTTCATTGTGACGAAGTCGCGTATTGTGCTATATAATGGCGCTCTAGCGCTTAATTAGTAGAGACGAAAAACAATTAGAAAATCACGGCATACGTACAACACAATGTCATGACGCTAAAACCTGTAAATTAATGCAGCCTTACAATAGACGGGATTTAATTTAGATCTGGCGATCAATTTAATGCCAAAAACAGGGACACTCCGTAATTACAGTCTCAATGCCTGGAAATTTAATTGCGCTTCAGTCTGCGGAGCATTTCAAATCTATACGCATCAATGGATTCACCAAAAGTACGACCAAACAGGTAGGTATAAAGCCATGGAAGCAAAATGGCAGTGTCTAATGCTTAATCCCGTCGTCGGCGTCATTGCCTTGAGGCATACATGTAAATTGGACGCATTACAGCTCGAACATAATGGAGTAAGGTCAATAAAACAGATTGTTTTGAAAAGTCTGAGGTCTGATGAGAGGATTTCCACAACAATTTTAGAAAATGGATAACACAAAATCCCAAAAGTGTCCCCGTTGTCCAAAAGATTGTAAACAGGACAAATGCGGTACTCTACTTTATGTGAGATTCGTTTGAGAACTAACATCCGTAATAGGGCACGTATAATTTGATACAACATCATCTACAATCTTTTTCGATAGCATACCGAGAAATGGAATCATTCGCACTGACAAATAAATTCGGTTTCTTAGCAATGCTCGTGTCTGCATGTAGCATGTTTCGGTGAGAGTAATTTCTATTGCGAGCTACTGTGTACATTTTAATGTTAATTTCCATGAATTCAGTCTCCGCCCAGCCACGTTCATGTACATGTACGTATTCCGTCATACACGAACGTGTACATGACGTATTATTAATCCGGCACTGTGCAGTTAGACTGTAGCCGTGGGCAATAATGTGCGCTACAACTAGATTGTAGCCGCGGCTAATTTGCCCTCAGCCGCGGCCAATAAAGAAGTAAGGAAACCAACAGGTTTGCCGGCAGTTTTGTGGTGTGCCAGTAGTTTCAATCAATCTGGTTTGCTTGTGCCCGTGAATCATGAATGATGATGTGAAACAGAAAAGATCATTTGTTCTGCAGAAGATTGTTTCCATTTACTTCAAAATGGCTGCTTACGGAAGAAGTTGCTGCTGTATTGCACTGCACTGCAGTGACTAAGAAATCTGATGCCATCTTGTGCATTTTAGCTTATGTCGACAATTGACAGGAATTGATGGTTCGGGGTTGAAAAGATTTCAATTTTGCGGGTTTTGCAACCTTTTTTCTGACCCTGGCTCTCATTTCAGTGTCGGACACGTGAAAGCGAAAAAATACGCGTCAGAATAAAATTCCAGCATTTGTGTCAGGCTCGGAGGTGAAATGAACAAGTTCTCGTGTTAATCAGAGTTTTCGACAATAAAGTGATGTGCGCACTTCCAGGCAAAACCCAATAAGGCCAGCATGGGTACATTACCCATTATGCCTTTGTTCAGCCACTCTCACCACAGGAGACCGTTGCGAAAGAACATATCAGTAGCCCAGCATCGTCCCCAAGCTTCAAGATGACGCTGGCCGGTTTAACCATTTGAAGTTTGGTTATGGGAATTACCGGCGGCTTATGGTTTGCCGCTGCCTAGACTCCATTAAAACAAAGGCAGATTTTAATTACTTTCACAGGCGTTGTTGCTGCAATTCATGAAGCAGAAGTCGTTGTTTTGTTTGAAATTAAGGTTGTTCCCGTTCTTATTTTCAATTCTTTTGTATAATAGTGTCATAAAAAATAATCTGTTTCGAATCAAAATACATCATTTTTGAAATAATTTGCTGCAATATACCGTTAGTTTTCACTTTTATGTAAAACCGCAGACAATTTCAAAATTATGTTACTCGTGATATTTCAGCGATTCCCAGAATTCTGACACATTTCATTTCCCATAACCAAGTCTCAAATGGCTAAACCGATCAGCCCCATCTTGAGGCTTAGGACGAGGCTGATCAGTAGCCAAGCCAGTCAGCTGACCAAAATACAGTTACAAATGTAGAAACCGCAGTCTGTTAACTTCGCAAACAATCACGAGTTCAGCACCGCCCGGTTAATTCTGCTCAGTCCCCACGTACCTCGACATGATACAATCAAAATGTAGAGCTAACGACCATACGAATGCATGCAAAATCTGGAAGTCGGTCAACATTCAACATGTCCGTTACAGGTGTTTAAGGCCTAGAAAAGATCCGGTAAATTTCTAAATTTAATATTTTTGAGTTTCCTTCGGTGTATGTTAGATTAAAAAGGTGATTGAGCTATAGATTTTACTATGCTTAGGTGTTTTCCCGATATTCTCTTCGTTACCCCACGTCTGCGCGGATCCCGAGCATCGTTAATGCTTTGAGAACAAGTGTCGTTCACGTAGCCACTTCACTGCCCCCCTCACTGTTGTGTTTCCGTCAGTTTCTGTTTGCTGTTATCGTTTGCAAAAATCGCGGTCTGTAAACGGATGATCAAGACACGAATCTAATGCTTTCTTTCATCGCGCTCCGTCTTCTGTATCGCCGAACAGAATCAGACAACAGGTGGAAATGTCGCCAGCTTACAAAGTTTAACGTTAGGAGGGTAAGGTTTGGGGTAAGTGTTAGCGTTAAGGTGAGGGACCGATAAGGCTCAATTAAGATAGGTTAGGGTTGGTAAGCTCTGTGGTTAGGTTTAGGCTGGGATTTGTGCATGTGGCGTCACTTACTGTACACTCAAATTCTGATTTTGCTCGTTGATATTTCTCTCAATGCTTTACAACCTAATGGCCCCATCCCGGCAAATTGAAAATCGTTTGCTCTAGATTCGAGAACCAGGAAAGCACCGCAGAGAAGCAATGCAGTGCGACTTTACAGGAAAACTGAAGTGGTGTTTTCCAGAGCGTTCAGGTCTTCTAAAGTACACAAGATCCAGATTGCATTGAAGACCAAAGACCAGAAACCAATTTGCGTTCACGAAATGGTCTTTTCTGAATTTTCCTCATTGTCTTAACTGAGCCCGAATTTCAGCCTTAGGTGTTAGGTCATTTGTCATGAATAGGGCCCTGGTTTAGAATTTTATATGCAAACGTTTGGCATTTCCATGTGAAAAACAACAAATTTAATTAGCGACGTAATTATAAATTGTTAATGAGTCTTAAAGTGGAGAAAAGTAATCTGAAATCAGGTTACAAGAGAAAACCTTCTACCGAAAACCTATTTTCCGTGAAAACATCTTCTAACAAAATTTACCGCCCACTAAATACAATTTTGTAAGCTGGCCGCAGTTGTTTAAGTACTACTCACCACGTGTAAAAGTTGCAACATGCTGTGACCACCCATGTCCCAGAAAAACAGTAATTCGTTCTTGCACCATGTTTCCAAATGTTTACCACGAGTTTATTGCACTGAGTTACATGGTTTCTGTGAACATGTTTATCACGATTTTGTAGACTGAAGACAAGCTTCCTGGCTCTGCAAGAAAATGTTTCACGAGAATATAGCAAACAGCGTTCAATAGATGTTATTATCGAGGGGCTCTCGCATTCACGCGGTATCTCAAGCTGCGCAAACGCATAGCGACGATATTTTGAAGATTTTTAACTGCCTTAAAGATGCATAGTCTCATTAAATTTTGAATATGCAAATGAAGTACTAATTTACAAACAATCCTGGGCAGTCCAGTGTGCCGGAAACCATGTGAGAACCAATTACCATTTGACTGATCTCACGAAAGTCTCGTTTTACGAGACTGTTTTTATGTAACATTTTATCAAGGCGGACGAACACACGATGCCGATGAGGTCTAGATACTAAGATAACTCTCCTCACGGTGACCACAACGAAAGAATTGGTGCTGTAATTTCATTTTGCCGTCACCTGGACAACATTCGACACCATGCCACTTTGCATCTCTAGTAGTGCAAATCTAGATATTTGCACACACTTCTCGTACAGATTGCTGTTACCCTAACAAAACGAGGCACAGTTTTTATTTATGCATTTCACTATCAAATAAGAATTGGAATTATTGTTCTTTTACACGTGTATCAGTTGTCGTGGTGTTTTCTTTTAACCGCAGTTTATTTACAAATTGTTTCTTATCCCGTTTATACGTGTACACAGTTCTCCTGAAAGTCACTAGGTGGCGCTTGCTGCAAATTAAAACATTCATGATTTTAATGAGACATGGTATCTTTAAGTAAGCATAGCATGATTAATCAAGAATATCTCATAACCAGAGGAACAAGTATGCAAATCCAAAATATGGTTGCCATACTTATGTACAAATATCTGAAAATTTGCACAGGTAATGAAATACATATAGATTTGCATATATCAATTACCCAAAGCAAAGACTGACTGCTTGGCACGTATTCCAAAACCAGCAGCAGTTTTGAAAATCCAAAAACAGTTGCTTGGCAATTAAATGCAAATAAACCTGTCAGCTACTTTTTAACGACATAAAAGATGCATAAATGCATACAACAGAATTAATTAAATAATGCAAATATTTTTAGCTTGATCAAAGGTGTGTCGTACTTACATCTTACATTAAAGTTTAAAAATCTAAGGGTTGCCATGGCTGTGCTAACGCATATTCACCTCAAGTATTGCATATGATGCCTGCTCAGTGGCATTGCGAAATAGTGTTCACCTTTGGATAGAAGCACGTGGTTCTTTGGATTATTTTTAGTCATGTTTGCATTCTAATACCACACTACTTATTTAATATTTAGTTTAGCTGAAGCACTCGCAGTCATACTTTCATGCTTTTGAATTTGTAGAAAAGGTTACACATCACGAGTTACAACATTTGAGAAAAAGTATCACATAATTTGGTATGAAAAGGGTTTTTCCATCTATCCAAACTATTCACATTGCCTACCGAGGTTTCCAAATCAGTGGCGGATTTCGGGGAGGGGGGGCGCAAGGGGCCGTGCTCCCAAATAAATTCTCCCAGATTCCATTTGGAAGTTCGGGGTGCGAATGTCCTGGATCCGCCCTTGCAAATAACCACTTCTTTTTTTCTCAAACATGACCTTTTTAATTGGTATTATACTTTACAATTTATAAGTTGATAATGAGCATGGTAATATTGTCTCTCGATTTGTAAAACTTTGTTTTTTCAGGATTTAGCAATTACGCCGATGAGTAAAATTTCAAATTCAGGTAAAGGGATGGTTACAAGTACCTCAAATATAAATGGAACCCAAGACTCACAAATTCCCAATTTGACTTAATTGAAATAGCATTGACCTAGTGTATGCCTATAGGCTGATGCCTTGATATCAGACGCTTGCTTTCGACGGACATGCCAGTAAATTTGAATGACTGTTGCTTGAGTAGCATGTTCTTGATATTTGCTGTTTTCCGAAAGACAGTAAATCTGCAATCCTGGGCAAAACGCTTAACTTTCGGCGTTTTGCTTCAAGCAGGGTGCCAAACGCCCTAATCAGCTTTTTAAAAAAGTCTTTAATTGTCGTTTGTGGGTAATGTTTGCCTTAAATCAGTTCACGGCAATTTACACCGCAGCAGTGTAAGAGTCAGACCTAACTATTTTTTATTTTGAAAGTTCAACGGGAAATGAAATTAGGGACGTTCTTGCCTAGCTAAGGCGTTCCCGTCCTAGTCTAATAATGTAGAATTGAATAAAAACGGGGACTTAGACATTTATAGCAGAACTCGTGTAGAATGAAACTTACCAGTAAACGCCACTTAAAGCAAACATTCACACCAATGACAAGTGGGTTCCCAGAAAGTAGTCAATGCACGTGACCTTGCCTTTCATTGGCTGGTATATATCGCATCAACCACCCATTTACCAATCGGAGTGGCGCTTACTTCAGAACCTAAAATTACATATTAAGCTACCTCATTAACAAAACACAAGCTTAAAGAGAATCGTCCTAATTTGAAACATTAGTAACTTTTTATTCTTAATTTTGAGCTTGGCAGTCCCCCAAACATACTGACAGTTGTGGATAATCTTGATATGTGTCGTTTAATTCTAAAATGGCTTTGCCGTCCAAATTTTTTTCAAAAGACCAAAAGTTTTGGCCGGCAGACTGCGTGGTCTTGCGGGATCACGCTTTTCGGAACTCTCTCCAGTTTGCCGTTGGTCATTGTCGCAACATTAGTGACATAGATTACCGAGCACGCTCACGGATACCATTCGTGCTTGTTCCAACGGGCCTCGTATTTAAACGCATGCAAGACTGGACGAAAAGTCGGCATATCAGTTCTTGTATAACTTGTGTTCGGTTAGTGTTGTGTAAACGACACCTAATAAAATCTCAGTAATCAAGTAAAAGTAATCCATTAAAAGACGTCTGTGATTGACTGCTGAAATGAAATCACTGAGATTGTGTTCCGTAAAAATTAGTTTTGACTGAATAGTTCCACGATATACATGGTCGCTTGCAATTTGCTAATAGATTTGACATAGCCATCACGATTTCAATTATTGTGATCGAATGGTCCTACATTTATCTTTTCAAGACTTCGACAACGGAATTTTTAAAATCTATCTAGAGGTGTCTCGAAACTGTCATGAAACAAACCCTTTGCCCTCCCACGCAATCCAAATAGGCGTACAGGCCTATGCAACCTTGGGACCCGTTCCAAGAAAATTGATTTGCATGTAGCTCGAGTTAATTATCCTAATTTCCTAAGAACTTGTAGCACACTGGTGATCCAAGCGTGCATATAGTGGTCAATCTACGCAAGACATGATGGAGCAACACACTCCGGGATCTGTTCTGTGAAACGTGCGATTTGTCAGAAATTGGCCGTAACATTCACACTATACCTGATGAATCTCACCAGAGCAAAAGTGAGAAGTCTCTGATAACAGCCATAAATGCTAGTCACTGAGATAATGTAAATGAATTATTTAAAGTGCCAGGCATGTTCATAATTATTTTGCTAAACTCATTTTCAGCTATTTCTGATAATAGCTAAACCTCACCTGGGCAAAAGTCTAAAGTTCCGGAGAATGTACCGTAACTGAAAGTTACTGAGATTATTTCTATGAATTACTTAGAGCGTGAGAGGCGTTCATAATTACTTGGCTAAGTGGGAGGACAAGACTGATTTTCTGCCGTCTCAGGCCCGTAGCCACGAGGATTCGGGGGGGTTCGATCGATAACCCCGCGGCAAACGTCCAACCCCAGCCTATCCGTTAAAGATCGGATAGGACATACATTGTAGATGGACAACAACAAAATTGTTGCAGCTACTGGTACTACTAACAACAACGATAACCAAGTTAGTAGTAATTTTCACTTTGCTTCTGATTGAGATCACTTCCCGTAATCATCGGGCCGTATCGCCGTTGAATTACGTGCGTAAGTTTTTTTTATTTTTAGAGGAGTAAAGTAATTATTTGAAGAGTGAAGTAATTATTTACGCCGCAAATAATCACTTTAAATCGCAAATAACTACTTTACACAGTAAATAATTACTTTGGGGCTCAAAAAAATTTCTTTACGCCGCAAATATTTACTTTACGCGGCAAATTTTGTTTCAGACAACTGGATGGGAAAGTCATTTTAGTATGTGTCGATAGGACAAAACCGGGTTTGGTATCCTTTTAAAAATGCAAGAACGCACTCATTTTTCCGCATTCGTAAGACATGCGGTCAATTTCGTATGCGCATGAAATCAATAGTACCCGGTCCTTTTTTTCGGTATAGGTACACCACTCAGTGCATCTAATAACAGAAGTATCGTTTATTTTTCCACGCAAAAGTATAGAAATTAAACTACCAGAGTTCAAAACTGAGATAGTTTCGTAGGTGAACCTTCGGAGTAGTGAACCTTCAGAATAGAGGGCTGTTCCCATTTCCAACGATGTATCACGCAAAACGAAATACAACCAGATAAAAAGTTTCGTCAAATCATTCTCAGAATAAAAAAACTCTGTCCGAGTATGTAATGAGTTGAAATCAATCATTTAAGCACACCTGGTTTGAAAGTTTGGCGGAAGGTAACGCGAGAACATTATCGAGCACATTACATATCGTAATTTGAGTCCTCATTTCCGTCTCAGGAACATGAAGCTGAGACGGTCATCGTTGTGTACAGATTTATCTCCCCCCCTAATTAAGCTGCGTCAAGGTCCTTACTGAAAGCTCTACTTTGCAAAATATCAAAGGTCCACCGTTTTAGAAATTCGAACCACATCTCGCACAATGTTGGCTACGGGCTTGCGTCTTCAAACAGACTCCGGGATGGGGAATAACGAGGCACAAAGTCCTCAAGAAATGACATTGAGGAAAAGCTAAACTGAGGCAAAATTAGTGAAATATTGCTGACCCCGGCGATCTGTCGCGTTCCTTGCGTAAACATCAATAACAATTTGTCTTTAATTGAAGGCCTTCCTTACCGATCCAATAAGTTCGTTGTTCGTTCTTACTCTACGTTTTTGCCGCAATATATGGCTGCAGTGGACTACGATTTCTCGTGATGACGCAACCATGATGTACAACAATGCTACATGATGACGGCATAAGCATACCCAACTGTCGAGAGCATTTCAAACTGAAGTCATGGGCATTTCATTGACAATTATTTCTGTTTTTTTTTCGGAGACACAGAAAATTCGATGCACGGAGAATGCAAGGACATGCAAGTTTGTGGGCGGGATTCGTACCAGGTCGTATCAAAGATCACGCACGATTCGTTCAGATGTATCGGGGGAGCGATTGTCTGACAGGTGAATTCCTGACTAATACTCTGCCCTGCCCCCCCCCTCCCAACTCAAAATCCTGGACCGCCCCCGTAGCTAGTGATTTAATTTGTTCTTTATTTCTCTCGGTGCTTTGCTACATACACGTACAGTAGCTGCACGCCCGAAGAACGGAGATTGTCTGGACACTACGAGCGCGTCTGTATTCAGCTGTCAAACAAAAACTACAGTCGTGTTTTCAACGAAGTTCGTAATGCACATATGCATACAACGCAACTACATAGGTTAACAAAGCATGATTTATTAAAGGATTAAAACAAAATTGAAAAATCAAACTGGCGGCAAACAAATGAAAACACGAGTTCGTCACTGGAAAATAACCCCAGCAAGCTAAGAATGTCTAGAATGACCAATGTGGCACAATACAGCTCACTACTAGGTATATTGGGATTTTTATACATAATTTAGCTGATAAGTGTCAAGCGCTGGGATTAAAACGGGTCGTTCATCTTTGCCGCCTATCAAAACCATAAATAACTGCAGACAAATTCCAGTGCAGGTCATGGATCAGCGCCAAATAATCACTAAAAACCTATACTTCGTTCAGGCCTCTACTTGAACAAATTCGGCACGTACGAATCCCATTCAGCTAGGTAGAAGTTGCCCGCCACGAGCGGTCCAAGTTTGTACTTGGACGTGAACTCGCGCATGTTATGTTTTCCACGGTGTTCAGGAGCCTTCTTCAGCTTTTTCAGCTCCGGAAATTGCTGCTTTCCGCTGGGTTGTTTGAAAACGGCAAACACGTAACGATGAAGGCCTGCAAAATTCAAAATCTTTTAGTCTTTGATAAAAATGCAGTCGAAAGAAGAAATTATCTATGCCAATTTAAAGGCATATCCGGGTGATTCGTTCAAACAGGTGCCGTAAGTAGCAGCAACTGTGACAAGACTAAGCGGTCTCCTAAGCACGAAGCACAGATGGCAGAGGTAAAAACTACCTGATAAATATTGAAAGCTTTGTAAAGTGTTCGCTGCAGTTGCCCAGTGTTAAATAAAGTTTTGGGATCGACGAGATCATGGTTAAAGAAAGTAGTTGTGAAACGTCGAGAAGCATTGCCTACGAACACCCATGAGAGACCAACCATACAATCGGTGTCGATAGTGAGGTGTTAAGGGGTCATGCAGGAATGTCGATGCATGACTTCGTAAATAGTCCGGCCAAATGCATCATGGCTTGAAAACCGCGGTTTGACTGATAAGATTTGGCCAGTCTGCGAGTGTTGCCGGTAAACAACATAGGTGACCAAGCAGCCCAACCAACAAGACTGAATTCAGTGGGCTATTGTGTTCCTATTAGCACAGTCCAACCTTCTCCTGATCATTATCAGAGGGCAATCATAACCTGTACTTGGTTCCTCAAGCATTTTGAATTCCAAAATTGAAAGTTAATAGCCAAAAGAATATTAAGTAAAAATACCTAACTCAAATGCATTTTTAAAGTTCGAAATGAGAATCTTTAAATTTTCTAGCTTACACTGGTGAAATGCATGCGTTTAGGTTGGGGACACTTAACTCACGTATGTCATTGCTGATGAAAGACTTAAGTTCTCAGTCTATACAGATAATAAAAGGTGGACACTTATATGCACCCACACGTAAATCTCCCTCTCTCCCTCTCTCCCCATCCCCCTTCCCCTCCCTCCCCCCTCTCTGCCTTCATCTTTTTTCAGTCAATTTATTAGTCTTAATTCATGCACAACCAACCTTGAAACCATTGTTTGGTCCAAGTTTTGGGGTGAAACCATTTGTTTTAGTCTATAAAACACGAGCTCATTGTCCATTGATTGCATCAGTGGGTATATTTACTGTCACCATATAGATATTTTCAGTTGATCTCTTTAGCACTGTGCAAGTACTTTAAAAAGACTGCAAAAAACTTTCAAATCCTCTCAAAGGGTTTTTAGGAGTGTTTCAAGATAGCTCAGTGTGTGGATATGTTAATATTTACATTCTTCCAATAACGTAGAAAATATATCTGAAACTAAATAAGGCGATCCAGATCCTCCCAAGGATACTATTGTTTCATGAAATGAAGAATATAAATCGGTAAATAAAACAACAAGAATGGATCAACTGAAATTTGTAATAACTTCCTTTATCAACAAAAACAGAAATTGACATATATGTCAATTGTCATTTTGTGTTTGATTTTACTTTATTTCTGTTTTTGTTGATAAAGGAAGTTATTACATCCGAAAATTTCAAATTTCAGTTGATCCATTCTTGTTGTTTTACTTACCGATTTACATTCTTCCAATAGTACGTAATGTGAAATTTAGTAACTTACTATCGATCTCGGGCAAAAATCGTAAATCAGTGGAATAGTGGAAGTTTTAAAGTACCTGTGCCCTTGGGTGGTCCCGAGCCGATGAAAGCAGACATCGTATCACCCTGTTTAATGTCACATCCAGGAATGTTCGTCACTAGCCAGTGATGCCATTCTCGGAATTTGGGCTCAGCTCGGCTGGGTGCATCAGGATCTACAAAGCAGCTTTTGAATATAAGACATGTGTAAGACACGACTTTTGCAGGGCACGACCTCTGCAAAAAGAGCAAAGACGAATCAAGATGAGGGCCAAGGCGTAATGAATCCCCATTTATCCAGTTTGTGTTTCTTTAGCAGAAGAATATGATATGGTCACTCTTGTCCAATGCAAAATTTGTCAGACCGTGAGACACTTGAGGAAGCACCCTCCTTTAAACAATCCACAATATACTTCGTCAAGTACAATCAATTTTAAATGTTCAATATTCAGCAGACGTATTACCTACATGTGTTCATTGTAAATTGTCAACAAGTATTACACGAACAGTTTGAAAAATGATAATGCACAAAAATCAGAAAAATTTGTTGATGACAGTCCAAGCAGCCATATTCCTAAAGACAGCAGATCGGATCGCCAGTGGTAATTGATAAAAATTATACATCTTGGTCTGGTATTATTACAATGTGAAACTGAAATTGTTGTTAATAATCTAAACCATAAACTATTATGCTTCAACACTACTTTGCTTTTAAGTTGTTTATGCATTTTCGAAAAATAAGTTCTCAAAGCACATAGTACGCATAAGAATTTCAAACTAAATGGCTTATTGTTTCCAGTAGTTAAAAATGACCAGCATGTAAGTGCTTAGGGTTAAATAAATGTTATCTCAACATTTTCTTGTGACACACCATAGGATATCTAGAAGTTCATCATACCAACCGTTCATGATCAGTGTGTAGTAAGCGCCCTCTTCTGTCGGCCAAGTGACTATAGGAGCATCCTTCACCTATAAGAAATGCAAATATTTCAAGTCATAGGGAATGCTCACAATTATTCACAGCCACTTTAGGAGCATGCAAAACATTTACTATTTCACCAGAAGTCATACCTTCGATCTCGGTGGGACATTCCCTTTTAAAATGAACTTGAGGATATCGTAGTAGTATTCCTATGTACAGTGTATGTAGGATAACCTGTTTATCTCATACATACAAATTTATTTGCATTGTGGCCATACCTTATTGCCACATGCTTTGGCTTGTTGTTATATCATGTCATATACATGCCAAGTGAACATGTGCGGCCTTCTCACTGTGTATGACTTGCACTTTACTGCTCTAAGCTTTGTGTCAGAACACCACCAAATGATCATATACAACAGGTGAGAGTTTGTAGACAGGCTTTATGACGAAAATGTATGAATTGCACCATGCAGAACAAGTTGCCAATATAAAGTGCATTCATTAAAAGACCACAAAGAGTTGATCCCATAATTATCACCATGAAAGTGAGTGTCTCTCCAAACTCCTATTTTCTGTTCTACATCTCAAAATCCAGTTGCATTCTTGAAAATTTAAGATAATTATTTTGCTTCACTTTCAGCCTCATTTTCATGGCAATGTCTGAGTTTCATATTTTGCCGTAAACCAAGTTTCTGTGTTAAGGTAAATTTATAATTCTATATCTGCCTGTTGGGCTGTGGATAGCAGATGGGGACAAGTTTGGAATTTAGTAGCCATGGATGCCAAATGTGTTACACAGCAAAATGAGTCCCTGCTGTTGAGCACGATGTTGCTGTTTCCTGGCGTCTATTTTATAACCTCACAACCTAGATGAGCATACTTCTGGATGCAGCTGTTGCTGTTTCAAAAACTGGACCATCAAAATTAGAAAGTTGTACCTGAGTCGGTGTCACAGTCATACCAGGTTTGATGTCCAAACCTCCTGCATACTTGATCTACAGAAAAGAAAAAAAATACAGAAAATAACAAGCAATTGTCAACTTTCACAGACCCTGGCAGCTAGCACAAGCTGGGGCCAAAATGTCCCTGATTTTGTCAATGCTGCTAGAAGATTTTGAAACAAGATACGCACAGAAAAGCTTATAGTTTCTTGTTTTAAACAATCGTGTAAACAGGTTTTCGTCACTATGGTTTTGCTTCAGGATTCAAAAATCAAAAGCGAAAATATGCTTGTGAGTTGTAAATTAGTTTTTAACACTGCTTCACTGCAGTAATCCACCTGGTTCATGAATTGTTAGGAAGATGGCTTGAATTAATGCCCAGACTGTTCAATTAAGGTCAACTATTTCATTTGCAAATCAAGCTTAAGAAGTCGCCCGACTACAGCTAGAGTGACAATACAGTTTGTAAGACAAAGGTTAGCAAATCCCATGTGCGACAAAGGCTTTAGTGCATAAAACATAGTCTTAAAAGGGAACTTGCAGGCTAATTCCTTATCTCTGTGATGTCTTGGCCAAATTAGTTAGAAACATGACAAGTGATGATGTAAATATGAAGCAGGGCTTGGAATGACCAATGACAAAAAACGCGGAAACTTTTACGCCCCAAATCATGCCCGATAACCAGTCTTGAAATGGTCAATGTGAACATTTCCCCGACAAAAATCGGGAGGACTAAAAAAAAACGTTACCACCATCAGTAGCATGCGTTTGCGTCCTTTTAGCTCGCCCGTCCACTCCCAACCCACACATTTTTGGCTGCAGAGCGGTAGTATTTGTCGCCGCGCCTAACAATAACACGAGACGCCATTGAAAATCCCACCACGCTGTCCCAGATGCCCCGGCAATGTTGACAATTTACGTTCCTCCGAAACATAAAGAGCAACTTCCGCTTTTCGAGGTGAACGTCGTCTGCAACGCCGCGGTAAGAAAGGAATTTGCCGCCGAAATTTTAATATCAAATCCGATTTTTTTACGCGGAAATATAAAAAAATCGGAAAGCACATTTGAAAAAAGCGGAAATCCGCATTTCCGCGGAAAATTCCAAGCCCTGATGAAGTAGGTTTCAAAATTTCCAAATATTTTTAAGATGGAGTTTTTGAGCCGCTGCAAATCCCTGAACCGTGCTCAGTAAGTATTGTGACCTGGTACGTGCTGGGGAATAACACTGCATAGTGCAGGCTATGTCAGACCGCTAGGTACATCATTAGTGCAAAGGTCACCTACTTGCAGAAGTTTCTGTTTTCACATTTACAAGTTAATTGTCAATGAATACAACTACACTCTGATTACTAGCATGAATTATGTTAAAATAGCATTGCCGTTTAGTTCCAACAATACATTAGCATAGTTAGGAGAATGCAAATACATATTTAAACATTGCACAAATTTTAACATGAATCGATCTCTGCAGGTTGGCACACAGTAATGAAGTCAATCCAACTTCAGCACGTATATCGTAGAGGCAGGCATAATGTAACCAGCACTGATGTAGTTAGACAGTGCTACAGTCCCTCTGCTGTTGTTGAAATGTAATTCAGGAATCCCACTAGTATCACAAATCCAGGACTAAACTTGTGATGTGTGCTGCGTTTTATATTAAAGGCCTGGATCTGTGGCAAAATTACCAAGTCGCCGATCAAGAACCGAGGTGGGCAAACCTCAATGACAATTATCTAGCAGAAAATTAAATGAACGAGATATTTAAAGTGAAAAATGGGTGAACTTAGCAAACATACATCAAGCCACCGGAGATCGCCTCAACAGAATTTTTTTTGTTTTTGTCGTTTGAATGGAACTCATCAGATGGAGTGTCAAGCAAGCTCGTTAACAACCAGTTTCGCCCTCTGAGGTCTATTATCCCCTGCACACAGGCTCGCTTGCTGAAGCAGACGAACCCGTCTCAGCTATTTTGATTGTGAAACAAACTAAGTTAGGGGCTTTACAAAAAGTTAGTATACACTGCTTATCTGAACAGGCGTTTTTCCAGTCTCCAGGTGTGGGTAATAAAACAAGGTAATTACTTGTGACGAGTTAGGTGGACTACTTATATACATGTTCATCAGCAAGATGGCAGACCACTCTGCTCAACGAAAACCACGTGACTTCAGTTATATTTATCTCATTGGTATGAAGACCATCGTCACAATATATGTATTTTACTAGCAACACAGCTTTGCGCCAAGGCTACAGTTTCCACTGCTAGGTGAGACAGCGGCACTGCATAGATCAGATCATGAAATAGGAAATGTATTGCTTTTAGCAGTCCAGGGCCCATGGATTGGCAGGGCAATGCCGGATCAGGTGACGCAATTGTCACATGACACACTCGCTGGTTCCCTGCGTGCCACTAGGTGGTCGGTAGCCAGCAAGCAGGTATCACTTAATTTTCGTCAGCGCTTACGTTAATTTCTTCATTGAAGTTTAGTTGTGAGAATTAATGTGTCTTTGGTGAAGAATTCCAACTCCACTTTTTGGTTGCCGTTAACTTTTTCACCACGCGCACAATAACCACAAAGTATGTCAACTGAGTCACTTCAGTTAGGCAAAGGCTAGTGCGAGACTGAGGCAAAGCGCGTGGTGCTAGCGACACTTGCATGAGAAGGTATCAGGTGAAATTTAATTGTAAGATTTGTGTCTCTTGGACTTTTTACTTGTAAACATGCGTGACTTTACATAACTTCCTCAAAATGGCACCCGGTACGAGAAACTCGAGCAAAAGGCAGCGAGTGATTTTCATCGATTTGTTCAAATTATCTTGATTGAATCGTCTACAGACTTATGGTATGAGTTGTTTATAACTCCATGTGCATATATGCATGTTTCATTTGATTTTATTTCATGTATTTTGAAATTCGTAACTTTTTGTGGGGATGTACGATCGCCCCTGTATCAGTGTATGCCTGCGGCATCCGGGGCGATGTAACTTGTCTTGGAACCCGAGCGCAAGAGATAATGCCTGTCCCGTGACTGAGTGACCGGTTTCACTTAATTAAAAAATTGAAGGATGACAGTGCTAAAAATGTATCAAATAACATTCCAACAACAAGGGAGCGTTTATAAGTTGCATTAATTTATACCTCAGCAACTACAGGAGGCGGAGAATCCAAAACATCAGGAATTACACCATTCTCTGTGAATACAGACATGTCGTTCTTTGCTGCTGCCCTCTTCCGGTCGTTGAGAAAATAGCGACACCTGGCGTGCGTTCAGTAGACGCTAGGATCTACGCTAGGACCTAGCTAAAACCTAGTCAAAGTCACGTGCTCTTATTTGAAATGCATGGCAATATCTCACGTAATCTCGCGAAGTCTTGCTTTTTAGCGAGGTCATAGCGTTACTGAACGGGAGGCTGTTGTACTTCAACTTGGAATCATGAGTGAACTTGGTCTAAATTTCTATTGGCCAAGTTCACGCAAGTGATCTTGAGATTAAGCAAGCACTTGCGACATCTTGTGTGCAACTGTTAACTAAAATTTCGAATGGTGGACATGAATTCGTTTGTCGAGAGTTATTGTTTCTTTTTTAAATATTTTTATTGCCCATTCTCTGTTTCCAAAGGTGGTTTGACTGGGATGGTTGGGTTTGTGACCGAGGGGCTGAAATGACTGGCAACCTGGGACCTTTGCAATGAAAAGGATTAAGGTCATTAATACTGCTAGGACTGATACAATGAATGTACCGTACAGAGAGGGGTCATGCCCTGTTGTACCTTTCACCTCACCCCCCGTGTATACGCCAGTGCTTGGAGCTCACAATTAGCTCGTAATTGGTGGAAGTGTTTTCATTTATATCTCACTTATGACATCGACAACCCGCTGCCAAGGGATGGCCTAGTAAGCAGGGATCTATAATTCTTTCTTATCCGCTGAAGTTTAGATAACGCTTGTTGAGTAAGTGTTATTTTTGGCAAATAAAAATACTCATTTCGTTTTCAACGTGCAATTTAATGAATATTAGTTTTTCATTGGCCATGCTGCGTAATGTCATCAGGTCTAAGTATTGATGACAATATGACAACTTAAGTTTGGGAACACAAGTCTCTGATTCAGAAGTTCTGTTGAGGCCGCTGTTCCAGCAAAATGTGTGTGGGAGGGGGGGAAGGCAACTGAAATAAAAATTTATGGGTGGTTGCGTTTGATTTAAATTCATGGCTGGTGGTCGTACTTCAAAAAAATAATAATTTACAGGTCGTTGTTTCATTGGGCCATAAATGTTTGATGGTGGGTAATTTTAGTAAATTTTATAAACAATCTGCACAGAATCAAAAACTGAAACAAAAATGCAACTTGCAAAAAGCTCCGACTTTTTCACTCCCTCCGATCTCATTGGCATGCCCATAACACCATTTAACCACAGGTGCTTGAATTTCTCGATGGCTAATAACCATATATAAGAAACATATGTTTTCTTAGTAATGAATGACGTTAGTGGTGATGGAGGAACAGATAAACTCAAGCGCCTGTGCAGTCAACCACAA